>OX465250.1:5175711-5497809 GCA_949987775.1 Aproaerema taeniolella
TTATTTTCTAATTTTAACGAAATCTGAAATAACTCTAGAGCTGAGCAGTTCATTCCCATGGCTGCCTGTCTGATACATAACCAGAAATTTTGTAATAGCCCTTTTTGCAAAGTTTTTGTTTAATTACTGTCTTATATTTGTCCAAAGGTAAATTTTGAATACACATGGAAATCTTTTTATAGAAACGTATACATTGACCCATAAAAGAGTTCGTGACCTTGTGGAGACGACTGTCTAGTACATCCAGTTTATGCTTGGTCCTAGTATTTACATTGTGCCTATCGCTATTTTTCTTAAGTAAATGTTCATTTTTCTTCACATATAAAAGACTGTCACGTATAACCTATATATTGGGATGCAAAAGTCAGAATATCTATTTCTTTGAATATTTGTCTAAGAGACATTCTAGGTCTCATTTGATAAATTGCGCGAACAGCCCTTTTCTGCAGAACAAAGATCTTATTGATATCCGCAGCATTACCCCACAGTAAAATGCCATATGCCAGTTGATTTCGAATCAATCCCAAAGAGCATTCGTAGTCACGACTAAGGAAAGTTATAAATCGGAATAGCCAGAATTCGCACAAGAATTGGAAAACGAGACCCCGTGCTATTATTGTGTCCTGTGCTATTCTGGCAAATAAGAGTAAATGAAGATTGTTTTTTAATTTTCACCAGGAACTTATTTTTTCAGAAATGTTCTATTGAGCGTTTGCTTTTGTTTAGCTGCACTTTGAAGATAATATTTACTTTCCAGTCAAGTATTTTCCTTATCTGTTTTAATAATTAAGTAAGTTGTCGAGTTCTTCTCTGGGGAAGACTGCACCTTTGCGAATAGGCGTAGAGTCAGTAGGGTCAATAGAACGAATGCGTATGTATGTATTTAAATCCTTTAATGTTTGTTTGTATGTATTTCATGTAATCTTGACTTGTTTTAAGTGGCATTAGTGCCTGGCGTTACGGAAAACACAGTTCGCTTTCGGAAACCAGCACCAAATTTTTATGTATGGTTAGGCATGTCACCTAGACCCCAAAACTGCCGGGAGACACTTCGTGAGGTGTCAAGGTCACCAGTTATGACGTCATCAATGTGGCCGCCGCCGCGTTTTGAAAAATGTAAATCACTCATAAATTACGCAGTGCACATGTACGTGTGGGGTATCAAATGAAAGGATATTAAATATGCTGCATTGTTTTCATTGAATGTAACTGCGTAAATATGAAAACAACAAAAATATAGGACAAATAAGACAAATTACAAAAAAAATAATACATATTTATTTTTATAGCTAGAGAACCATTTATATTACAGAGAAAAAATATAGGGTACAAATAATTCTACGTTATTCGTCTATAGTTTACAATTTAAATCATCACAATCGGGTGAAAAAAGCCATAATTATGCTGGTTTAACTAAAGCGCGGCGGATGCCATATACTCAACCGACGTCGCCGGCGTGTTTTGAAAAATGTTAATTATACTTAAATAACGCAGTGCATATGAATATTTGGGGTATCAAATGAAAGGATATTAAATTTGCTGCATTGTTTTCATTAAATGTAACTGCGTAAATATGAAAACAACAAAAATATAGGACAAATTACAAAAAAATAAATACATATTTATTTTTATAACTAGATAACCATTTGTATTACAGAGAAATAATGTAGCGTACAAATAATTCTACGTTATTCGTCTATAGTATAAAATTTAAATCATCACAATCAGGTTAAAATAGACATAGTTATGCTGGTTTAACATATTCAACCGACGTCGCCGGCGCGTTTTGAAGAGTCTAAATACACTGAACTGCGTAACACACATGTATGTATGTATACATTCGGACATGAAATGAAAGCATATTTAATATGCTCTAATTTTCTAATGTAATGTACTCTGCGTAAATATAGAAATAAGAAAAATGTGTAACAAATAAATCGAATTAGAGAAAAAAATATGTTTATTTATTTCTATAGCCAGAGAACCATTACATTAGAGACAAAAAATGATTTCTTCGTATAATGTTATGTTATTTTTCTATAGTTTAAAATTTAAATCATCTAAATCGGTAAAAAACAGACATAGTTCTGCCAGTTTAAAGATAGTTCGGCGGACGCTTACAACGCGACATGGGTAAGGCTGACGAGCGTTTTGTCCGCCCGTTCCAGTGTGTTATGAATATTGATGCATACTAACGATGGCCGTTTCTACTAATAATCAGGATGGTCTACGCTCTCGAGCATGCACCTTCACACGCACAAAGGAGAGTGCAATTTAAATCGTTTTTCACGCATCGGCACCTGGAACACCTCTCCTTGCACTTGCATGACACAAGTTCTTTGCAGCTCAAGCTAGCATCCGGAATTGTTTTCCAGACTGGTGTGTAGGCAGGACCGTTGTCTTTTTTTTGCCAACCTCAGCGTTCTTTGGAATCGGTAAAAAAACGTCGTGGAAAACATGGGCATCATCGAGAGAAGTCGATGTCGCATTTCATGCATATTCTTGTGAGGCTGTACCTTGCCAAGATAATGCCATCTTTGCACTTATAGAAACAGTTGTTGTGCACATGTATTATCCTGCAAGTGAAACTAACGATATACATGTAGCAAGAAGGATTCTTCTCACAAAGAAAAATAAAGCTATCGAAAATATCCCACCAACGCGAGATTGTAATGTTGCACTAAGCCTTACAGCAGAGCCGTAAGGACCTAGTGAACAGTAGTCGAGGTAGGCTACGTCGAGGGTCCTATAGGTATAAGACCCTAGACGTAGATAGGGAAAGGTCGAGTGAAAGGTTAGAGGTAGTAGAGAAAGAGAGTAGATACAAGAGAACAGATGTATTGTATGTAAAGCCTAATATTACAAGTTTTGGGTCCTGCCTCCCTAACGTCACTGGCAAGTTATAGGTAGCTGAGGGAAAACAAGAGTTCGACTTAAGTAGGACGACGTAGCTGAAGCCAGGAGAGCGAGGTCTTGATGATGTTACGCCGGTTACTCGGCGCTCGAGGTGGTGTCTGCAGCAGATCTCACGGCCCACGCCGGAAGCAAGAGAAGGCTGCCCTCGCGGCTCCTCGCCGGAGGCAGGATCGGACTGCCCTCACGGCTTCCAGCCGGAGGTACGAGGAGGCTGGAGTATTTGAGAGCCCCACGCGAGGTACAGTGGCAAAAGAGGGAACCGTGGAGTGAATTCACACGCGCCTACCACTTTAGAGAAAATACTAGGTGTTGAGTACTATTGTAGCGTAGGTCACACGCGCCTACCACTTTAGGGAAAAATACGAGATTTGTTGTAGCGTAGGGTTCGCGCCTGGGCAAAGTCCCTGGGCCGCAGCACGGCCTTGAGACAGTAAGGTAGCTGTCCTGTCCTTCTATCTCACGTGAGAGATGAAGGAAGACTGACCTTTTAAAATTCAGCCGTCAAAAGGTAAACAGAAAATCGTTCGCGAAACTCACGATTTCCAATTTTGATTTCAAATTCAAATAGAAGTCAAGATTGACAAGAATAGGTGGCAAATACCAAAGGCAATATGAATCACGGTTGAACCATCATTCTATGTCAATGGTTTAGACGCCAACGACAAGGAATGATGCCATCAACCAAAGGCAGAGAGTAACCAAAGACATAGAATTCAATGTCAACGGCTATATGACAGACTAATGACATGACCGCTGTGACAATGCAAAATACAATGTAAACAAATAAAACAAGAAATAGAAACTAACTAAAATACAGGAAAAGAAGAATACTATACCGTAAATGAAATCCCCGTCGTGTATTTTCTGCGCTACGTGATATTGGCGGAATTGTGGCAACACATATGGGGCCATATTTAAGAATCTATCTATCTAAGAATACTACAAGATGCACTGATTCAACATATCAAGAGGGCATTTCTTCAAACAAAAACTTGGACTAGTTGCCTCTTGGACAACCCACAGCATTTAGATCCATGCAACTGGGGTTGGCAAAAAAAAGACAACGGTCCTGCCTACACACCAGTCTGGAAAACAATTCCAGATGCCAGCTTGAGCTGCAAAGAACTTGTGTCATGCAAGTGCAAGGAGAGGTGTTCCAGGTGCCGATGCGTGAAAAACGATTTAAATTGCACTCTCCTTTGTGCGTGTGAAGGTGCATGCTCGAGAGCGTAGACCGTCCTTTTATTTTAAGATTATATATGAAGGCTGATTTTTATAAGTTAGATAGATTAAAATTAAAAATGTAACACACTTAATCCTCTTTGCACCTAGCGTTAATTGAAAGCTGCACACTAGTTTGAAAGTATGTAATTTAAAATTACCCTTTACGAGGCTATATAAAATTTAGTTCATCAGAAAGAGCTTGAAACACTAGTTTACTCATGGGCATATGTGGGTTAAGGCTCACGAACGTTTTGCCCGCCCGTTCCAGTGTGTTATGAATATTGATGCATAAGCATTAATACAAGTAGTTTCTCTTCCAAGTGAAGTCTTCATCCTGATTATTAGTAGAAACGGCCATCGTTAGTATGCATCAATATTCATAACACACTGGAACGGGCGGACAAAACGCTCGTCAGCCTTACCCATGTCGCGTTGTTAGCGTCCGCCGAACTATCTTTAAACTGGCAGAACTATGTCTGTTTTTTACCGATTTAGATGATTTAAATTTTAAACTATAGAAAAATAACATAACATTATACGAAGAAATCATTTTTTGTCTCTAATGTAATGGTTCTCTGGCTATAGAAATAAATAAACATATTTTTTTCTCTAATTCGATTTATTTGTTACACATTTTTCTTATTTCTATATTTACGCAGAGTACATTACATTAGAAAATTAGAGCATATTAAATATGCTTTCATTTCATGTCCGAATGTATACATACATACATGTGTGTTGCGCAGTTCAGTGTATTTAGACTCTTCAAAACGCGCCGGCGACGTTCGGTTGAATATGTTAAACCAGCATAACTATGTCTATTTTAACCCGATTGTGATGATTTAAATTTGATACTATAGACGAATAACGTAGAATTATTTGTACGCTACATTATTTCTCTGTAATACAAATGGTTATCTAGTTATAAAAATAAATATGTATTTTTTTTTGTAAATTGTATTATTTGTCCTATATTTTTGTTGTTTTCATATTTACGCAGTTACATTTAATGAAAACAATGCAGCAAATTTAATATCCTTTCATTTGATACCCCAAATATTCATATGCACTGCGTTATTTAAGTATAATTAACATTTTTCAAAACACGCCGGCGACGTCGGTTGAGTACCTATATGGCATCCGCCGCGCTTTAGTTAAACCAGCATAATTATGGCTTTTTTCACCCGATTGTGATGATTTAAATTGTAAACTATAGACGAATAACGTAGAATTATTTGTACCTTATATTTTTTCTCTGTAATATAAATGGTTCTCTAGCTATAAAAATAAATATGTATTATTTTTTTTGTAATTTGTCTTATTTGTCCTATATTTTTGTTGTTTTCATATTTACGCAGTTACATTCAATGAAAACAATGCAGCATATTTAATATCCTTTCATTTGATACCCGACACGTATATGTGCACTGCGTAATTTATGAGTAATTTAAATTTTTCAAAACGCGGCGGCGGCCACATTGATGACGTCATAACTGGTGACCTTGACACCTCACGAAGTGTCTCCCGGCAGTTTTGGGGTCCAGGTGACATGCCTAACCACACATAAAAATTTGGTGCTGGTTTCCGGAAGCGAAATGTTCCGGCCTTTTTTGGACGTAAGGCAGAGCACTAAATCTTTACAATAAACCAACAAATTACATCATAATATTGTTATACAATCTTTATCATAACGACGCATATCGATTTTGCTAGGATTACCAAAACTACGTAGTTCGGTTCCTTGTTTCTAAACTAGATGTAATTTCCAAGTTATTTTGGCCATCGCGCGTAGTTCATAAAAACACCACTAGATGTCAGCAAACTATAAATTTATCGTTGTTAGGGGATAGCTTGAAATTTCTTTTTATTATTTGGCAAATTTTTGAGATTTTTCAATTTGACCTCAGATTTTGGGGGGGGTCATGTCCCCTGTGACCTCCCCCTTCGGACCGCGCCTGCTCTTATTTCACTCAAGCTCCTAATGAACCTCAAAAAAAATTTGGTACCTACGGTAGGTAGCTAAATCTTTAAGAAACACAATTTATATTCCTATTAGGTCAAATTGATTACTTTTGATTACAAATTCTTCATACGTTATTTCTGCAATCATTTTACCTGGATATTATTGAGGATGTTAACAAACAGAGTTGGGCAGCCCCCTGGTTTTTCAAACTTATATCAAACCTGGCATGGCATTTTCTATAAGCGTGCGAAAGAGACACAACAAGCCGTAAGACTAAGTCACAGATAGGAAAACACGTGCGTACGAGCGAGAAAGTCGTTGACAGTCTCAAGCTTTTTCGGGTCGATTCTTATACTTTTCTTTCTTGGATCCCAAACTAGAATACAAAGGAGTACATGAACAGAACACAACACTTCTGTGGAATGTGGAAGTACTTGTCACTCAAGGTCAAGGTCACGAAGAAGGTAACAACAACGTATCAGAAACAAAAGAGTCAAAAAGAATCACTCGTGCAGATACGAAGAAAAAAAATTGGACCAAAGAAGAGATCACTGATCAGTGCCAAAGGGATAGCAAAAGAAAGTTTTCTTGGTGGATTGCCACATTTGCGAAGTCATGTATTGAAGAAGAATGGAAAAGACGGGGTCGCCTTTATTTTAGGACAACCTTAACTTTTTTTTTGCCGTTTATCGTCCCAATATTGATTATTACTTTAAAACATATAATATTGACAGCGAATAGTTTATTTATTCATGTAAAGGGACAACAGCACATCATGCTATCTAAAACTGTTAAATTTCTTCATTAGGGAAATTTGACAGTTTGTGGTAACCTGATGTGCCGTTGTACATCGTACTATAGTACATAGATGTATATTCCAAAATGTTTGCAATAGGGTAGGTAACTACTGACAATTTATCCCACATACCACCGCCCAGTGGTAGAAAAGAAAGGATATGGCTTCCATTTCTTGGTGGCACAAGAAGAATTAAACGTGCAAATAGTTAACACTCTATAAATTATAAGTAGGCAGACTTACCGATATAAGCTGGTGCTGCTTTTCCCATAGTGTCGAGACAGTCGCCCGTAGCTTTATTTTTGACCATACCCCAATGGATATTCTTCGGCAGCTTCGGGAATTTATCGTAAACATCGTAGGCCACATTCTCCATGAACCAACCGAAGCTTTTACATTTCAACTTCTCTTTTAACGCCACTTGTTCAGTTATATCACCCATATCTAAGAACCTCGCCATCGGTTCCCTTGTGTAGAAGTATTCTTTGTGTTCCTCATCAAACCAAGTTTCTATAACGCGTTTGTAGTTTATTGTGATCAGAGAGCCCTTTCGATTTTTCGCTAAGCTACCGAAAGAGTAAGGCATAAACGCGCGGTATACATGGCCAACTCTGGAGCAAGGAACCCATTCTATGCTCCCACCACATTGCCAGATTTTGAAGCTGAGCTCAAAGTTCTCTCCTCCCCAGACTAGAAGACCAGGATCATACGCTCCGATCTCCAGGAAATATCGCCTATTTATGGCGAATAGACCACCAGCGTGTGTAGGGCTTTTGTAAGGTTCTGACGGGTGTTTGTGTTTGCTACTTTCTCTATCTGGCACTTCATTTTCTTTGTACAACATGCCCCATTCAAAGATTCCTCTATAGTTCGTACCAGGTGTGTAGACGGGTCTGTATTCGAAGGTTTTGTGGTCTATTCCGTCGATGACTGGGACCGTCATGGTTCTATAGTCTCTGTATATTGGAGCTAGAAGTGGAGGTAACCAATTAACATTGACCTCGCAGTGAGCGTCTAAGTATACGATAACTTCTCCTGTAGCTTCCTGCGCTCCTCTAGATCTAGTTCGAATGAGTCCTTCTCGCTCAGTGTTTCTTATCAAACGCACTTTGCCTTTCCATCTTTTTATGTAATTATCAAGGTTGGATTGTAAATCAGTTTTGTCCGAATAATCGTCCACCTGTAACCAATTAATTATTCAGGTGTTTATCGTGTAAATGTTTACTTTTCATTGCAGTCATTAGTAATTAAATTACGTAGGCAGTATTGTGTTTTGTGAATGGCTCGGTTGCTAATATGATACAGTTGTGCGTGTTGTTAAATAAAAGTTCTGTATGGTGAGCGCAAATTTAAACAAGTGTAATATCGCATCTTCAGAACAATGAGGGCTCATCTATAAAAATTACTTTAAAAGAAAAACTAGAACTTTTAACTTTGACGGTAATTATTTCACTCGTTTTGTTTTAAATATGTGTGCTCATTTTATCATTAATATGTCTTTGTTTTAATATTCATCAGATAGAATGTATGTAGATTCTCATTCACGATCAATTTGATGTGTCTAGTGAGGTCGGTCTGAATCTAATAGGTTCAGACCGACCTTTCATTTTAAGAAATATTGGGTGACTTGTGTAAGCAAAAATTAAGAACGTGAATCAGCCCACGAAACTGAACAACATTTTCTTCCATGAAACATAGTTCGAAATATAAGAAAAAAATTGGCTCTTCATAGAACTTGTGCAATCAGCTGATTTTCCTTTGTCTAAAATGTTATTTTTTTCAGAATTTCACACAGGGAAAGTTGTTCACTTTCATGGGGAGAAACACCACCGAATGTTTCGATAGCTAATTTAAACACACCCAAATAGAGTTTTTTTAAATATAAAAGTCTAAGGAAAACGCTTCCGAATTGCAATGGGTTTTTCATAGCATGAATCATCACATCACCCAAATCCAGGGATTCAAATTTTTTCTTATTTGAGTAGTTACATAAATGGTTATGTGGATCGAAACGACGCGATTACACGCAATCTATTCAAGCGATATTGAGTATGAAAGTGTACCGAGCATTTATCAACATATCGATTACGATTAGGCGCATAAATTTTTAATGCAAATGTAAAGCGTGATTGAATTCGTTTTGATTTTTTTTTTGGTAGGTTTTTTACTCCTTTGACCCGTGCCTAGCAGTGGGAAATACATACGGAGATAAATATGATGGCGTTTTCTTTAGACATGGACGTCACGAGACTATCAGAAAAGAAAGAAAGGCGCTCGAGAAAAATATGGATGAGAATTTCCGGGTTTGGTCTTCGTTTAATATCTATTGTTTAATGGAGGTTAAGTGTTATGCCATTATAACCATCGGAAGGGCGGGATCTGTGATACCAATGATAGGATATACAGGGCTTTAGGTAAATCTCTTTTAACCTCCCGGGTGGTTAATCAGTCCATGAAACTGAACAACTTCCCCAAGGAACATAGGTCAAAATACGAAAAAAAAAATTTGATCTCCCATACAAAATGCGCTATATGTTGATGAAGTTTGTATGGGAACTCCTTGGAAAGTTGTTCAGTTTCATGGACTGATTAACCACCCGAGAGGTTGAAAGAGAGATACCTAAAGCCCTGTATATTTGTTATAGTCAAACCTCGAAGCTCCGGCGCTCCTAGGTTTAACTAGTCAATCTTCAGGCTAACCTGCACATCGATCTTTGACTATGACATATACACAAATGTGAAAATATCAAAACTACGCAAGTTTTTTCCTCGACTAAGAATCCAACCCGGGGCCATAGAAAAGGAGAAGGATTCACTGCCACTAAATTAAACTATTCGTCATGCATAGCTAACATACACGCGTGACTTAAATTGTCATGACGATGTCATTATTCCTCTTCCATACTATCACTGGATGAAGCGGTTGTCGATGGGACGACATAGGCGTATAAATTTAGGTTCTCATAAATCAAGGTCCCAAGTTGGCGCCCAGTAAGGGGTCGAAAACGTACCCTTTCAATTCGATAGACTCAGAAACTGTTAAAATATTTGGTAGGTGGGTACTATAGTGCTTGTTTTCTTAATGTCTCTCGGCAAACAGAATCTTTCTCGTTCTTGTCTTTTGTAAATTAATTACTTATTCGAAATACGAAATTTACTACACGAAATAAAAGCGCATAGTGCTGAGGGTATGCCCGAAAATCAGGCTTTTGTATTGCGTTTAAACTCGCGCTATTCTTGCCGTAAACAAGCGCGCGACGGTTTAAATCACTGATTCCCAAAGTTGTCCAGGTGACAAAAAACTGGGCGTTTACGTTGGGGCGTGACAAAAAAATGGGGGTTCGGAAATTCGTTAGCGGGGTCCACGAAAATTTATCTGGTTTCGATAGTGAAGAACTAAAATATTGGCTTGCAGATAAATAATTGATGGCAGTGCTGTGAGTAGATGTCAAAAAAGTAAAGTTTGATGGAATTTTACTTAACATCCACTCACAGCAGAATTAATTAATTAACAAACCAATCAATTCTCACTTTTTTTTTATCGAAAACTCTTAATTCGTGATTGGAAGTAGTTGGAACTCAGCCGAAACGCAAAGAAGACAATTATTGATCCTATGGAGGACGGGCCCACCAAAAACTTTGACGTATAGTAATGAAATCTAAGTGAAATTGTTCCTTATTATCTCTAGAAAACATTAGTAATATTAGTATGTATTTCCTTGTCTAACGGGAATAAGTATTTAAAAATTAATCAAAACTTAATCGAAAGTCTAACCTAAAAACTTCTTATTGGTTATTTATATAGTATAACATTCCGCCCGGGACTCATTTCCGTGAGAATTTTGGAAAATGATGTAGCCTACGGATAACGTAGCATTCTAATGGTGAAATATTTTTTCGAATGGGTCTAGTAGTTTCGGAGCCTATTCAATGCAAACAAACAATCATCCTCTCAACAAATCAAATCTTTCTCTTTATAATATTAGTTTAGATAATATTAAAAGCTGAGTAAAGGTAGATTATACTTGTCTCAGTTATGAATCCAACTCACACTCCTTCGCTGACTAAGGTGAATCATATTTTTTGAAGTATAAAAAATATAAGAAGCCATATAACAATATTCTAAATTGAGTTCAGATCATTGTGATCAATAATCAATAATATTACCTACTTATTCTTGTATACCTATTATGTACATGTGGAAGAAAAAGTAAAAAAAAAACATAAATAACAAAACAAAATACATTTATTCCTGTTAGTGTTGCAACCAATAGTAAAAAGTATCGATACTATCGTAACCTTGAAAAACAGAAAGAATATCGATAGAGTTATCGATTTAGTTTGCGATACTATTGATGACAGACTAAATTATCGATAGTATCGATACTATTGAATTCGAATACTGTCGATAGTATTAATAACTTATTTAATTGTCATGTCGATACTGTCGATAGTATTAGAATTCAATAGTATCGATACTATCGATAGTTCGATCTGTCATCGATAGTATCGCAAACTATTGTCGTGATTTTTTAATTTTAAAGACATTAAGTTGACTAATTCGCATGAATATAGCCATATTAATATGAATGCATCAACTAAACATTAACTAATCATGTTAAGGCGACTACAGCACCCGATAAAGGCAGCACACATACGAATAGTGCCATCTCCATCTCTCAACAAGCCTGGGCCGGCAGTGCGAACAGTGTCGATACACGAAGTTTACGGACTATGAAAGCGTACGTGCGTAAAAACACGTTCGAAAGTTAGAAAAATGAGATTTATGGAAAGGTAACAGCTTAAATCGAAAAATGCGTTAACTACTTATCGAGAGTGTTCAATCACGATCATTTTGATAGCAAATTCAAGTTCCTGTGTGCATTTTACTATCGTTTTTACAGCTTAAAAGATTAATTAATTGGTAATAATGTAAACATTATTGCGTTGTAACCCGCACCACATCTGTTTCTCTCTTGCCATCCCTAAGGTAGACTAGAAGAGATCCCTTCAGGGATAAGTCCGCCTTTGCACATCTATGTATCTTTTGTATTAGTCTATAAGAGTTTGCAATAAAGAGTTTACATGCATACATACATACACAATATTGGGTATTTAGAGGTGACTTTGTGAGCTTTTTCTATCGAACCAGAAGTGCTGAATCATGTTTTCAGCAAACTACTTATCTAGTTTATGTCCTGAATATTACCGTAGTATTTTTTCTTCGATTTAATGCAGTGCGTCATGCTTATCTACGCATCATAAAATCGTAATTTAGGTGCTGTAGTCGCCTTAAGACGCGGTGTTGTAAGTAGGGAGAGAATAAGAGTGGGGATTATTGGCGGCAGGCCGACGCCGGGCAGTCAGTTCGAAATAGACACTCAAGCTGAATAGTTATCTTAAGTATGAGAATATTGTTAAGTGTTCAAGTAGAAATTGTGTTATTACTAATAAACCAAAGTTGCAAGTTATGCTGTGTTTTACTGAGTTTATAAAACTATTGGCTATCGATACTATCTATAGTCCTATCGATATTCTTACTGTTTTTCAAGGCCAACTATCGATAGCCAAACTGTCGATAGTTATGCAACACTAGTGTCAATATCAGTGATAATTGTCAAAGGGCAAGACCGAATTGCGTTCCGTTCCACGGCTTTACTACATAACCATTTTAACAAAAATCTTGAAAAATTGAATTAAAATACTATTTTTTTTACATTTGTCCAATTGTTTAAAATGAATAAAAGTAGATAAAACGTGGTCTAAACATAATCTTCTCATAAAAATGATTGGTTTTGTTTTAATATTAGGCACACCGACGTTTCTTTACACTAATATTTTAACGTAAGAACTTGACTATTCTAGTATTTAACTTATTTTTTCTATGCCTTGACTTTAACCCAGAAGATTTTCGTGTAATAAAAAGTCGCATGATTTTATAATTCCCGTTTCATTTAAACTTAATCTTTCGCCTAATTGTCTAAAAAATTAAGTTATTATTTTAGGGTATAATGACATCTTTATATGGTACCGTTTCTACTGGGCCCAAAAAAAATTGTCTTCTTTCCATAGTTAGATCTAATCTTAAATTTTTTTGTCGAGTTATGGGAATATTGTAGAAATGTAGCTGCAGGGGGTCCACCGGAACCAGCAAAATCTTGAAAGTGGTCTATGAGAAAAAAAAGTTTGGGAACCTCTGGTTTAAATAGTCCTACGCTGATTTAAAAAAGAATCTTCAGTGTTCTATTGCAATTTTCTGTCAAAATCACAGGAGCCCCATTATCGTAATGTGCCCATGGCCTCCTGTCGGTTAAAGACGGCCGGGTATGCGGAAAAACCGACACGGTTATAAAGTACCTACTACATTTTTTTATTTTTTTATCAGCTCATATTTTTTATTTTTTTATCCCCACTGAACCTCCCTTCGAAACACGAAGGGCACCGGCCCGCACCAGGATTTGAACCCGCAACCTTCCAGTTACAAGTCTGGCACATTACCAGCTGGGCGGCTATTCTAGTAATCATATTAATGGCGATGGAATGACAATAGTCACCATTTTATCCGTTCTGGGAGCTGACCTCTCTACTTTTCCTTTAAAACCAGTCTTAAACATAAAACTAAGTGAGCAAATCAATTAGGCGCATATTGTGGAATGTCACATCAAGCTAATACTAAGCACGAAATCAATCGCCTTGTGACCTTGTAATAAGTATATGGCACATATAGCATAAGTATATGGCAGTTACATGTAGACGGAGAAAACTCCAGCGCTGTTACTATAGTAACAGCGCTGGAGTTGCAAAAATACTATAGTATAGAATATCCTTAAGTACGCACCAGTGACGGTAGCATTGCAGATATTAAATGCGGTTTTGAGACAGTTTGATATACATATTTCATTGTATGTAGATTAAAAGTATTTAATAATGTTGCACTAACCTATTTATGTGAATGAATTATACTTGTATCTATTTTTTATGACACCGCATATTATTTTTTATATTTTTATTATGAAGACATTGTAGATTATATACTTTAACTTTATTTGAACTTATATAATTTTATTGTTGTTAAATTGTTACTTAATTTTATTTTGGACGTTATTTTATGCGACTTTTATTATTGACATTAATTAATTATTAGGTACTTATTATGGGATTATGAATTGTTTTTTAAATTTGATAATTATGAATGCTTTACTGTAAATTTATTTTATAATATGATATGTAATGAATTTCACATTGTCGACTTGGGTGTATACCTGTAGATGATGTTTTGAATTTTTATTATAAAGAATTGAATTGAATACCAAAGCGTGGAAGCACACAACGGGCATAGATTCTGCATAATCCGGGATCCCTTCCAGAGGCTTGAAGGAGCGTGAGAAATCTTACGTGTTTCTTGGAGGACATTGGCTGGCTGGAATAGCTAACCCAAACAATATCACGCACAATGGCCCAATCGAGAGGTTAAGTGCGGAAAACACCCGATAAACATAAAACGTAACATAACAAGTCTGACACTATGAGAAACGACAAACAAAAACGACATTCTCATCCTTCTTCCTTACTAATATTATAAATGCGAAAGTAACTCTGTCTGTCTGTCGGTCTGACCGTCTTTCACGCCTAAACTACTGAACCGATTTTGATGAAATTTGGTACAGAGATAAATTTGAGCCTGGGAAAGGACATAGGCTACATTTTATCCCACAGTTGGGCACGATATAACCTGTACTGTAGTCCACGCGGGCGGAAAGCTAGTAAATTAATAACAGAAACAGCCTGCAGATTTTAGTGTGTAAATAAAGCAGACACTTTGCTGATTTACCTATTTGTTGTTTTGGAAACTATTATAATATTTATAATCAACGAAGTGTATTCACTCTACATTTCTTCTGTTTAGGAATTTAAACTTTATTTAATTCTAAACCTTTTTTTTTAAATAATACATGGCCACAATCTATCTGTGCTTGCGGATGATAGGCAGCCTCTAAACTATCGTGAATAGCACGCTTTAGTAAGGATCGCGCTTATTTCCAAGTGTAACTCTAAAATTAAATAATTTGTATTACCCCCGACAATATTCGCTATGATTATGACTCTTAAATGGCAGAATAAATCATCAAATAAGTATAACTAAGAATCATCTGGATTACGTCAGCTTTAAAATATATGTTGTAAGCAGGGTTCGAAATTATCAAGATAATTACGCTTCTTGATAATTATCGGATAATTATCTGATAATTATCGGATAGTTATCGGATAATTATCGGATAGTTATCGGATAATTATCGGATAGTTATCGGATAATTATCACCAGTGTAAAAAAATCATTTGTTATATTGGTTTATAACAAATTGTAACAAACCATTATTAAAAACAAATAAATTTTAATTTTTCTATTTTATATCGAACACAAATCAAGTAACTAGTCAACATGAATCAAAGGTATATTAAGTTCAAATCAGTTTTCGTCAGATTAGACATCCTTCTAATATATTAATTTTATACTAATATTACTAGCATCCGAACGAAGTCCCGGGTAGGGTAGAAAAGCTAGTCGTAAATAAATTAACTTAGATTGACCAAAGAAGCCAAAGGAATATCTTCATTCGATGATGATTCTATTTCCATTGGCTTTGTTGCTTGTTATTATCAATCGATAATTATCCATCTGTTATTATCACGATCATTATCCAGTAAGTACAAAAAACCGCATCGAAATCGATACACATAGATACACACGTCGAACTTATAACACCTGTTTTTTGTCGTGGGATAAACTTTTTAACAGCATTGAGTTCCATATGAATTGGGTTGAACGAGTCGTAACGTCTTACTGCCGTACTCAGAGACGTCAATTAAAGTTAAGTACTGTTAAACTCTGATGTTGTCTCATTCACTCTTGTTGATATAAACAAGGATAGCATGACATTTAATTACTTCTTAACTTTAATTGACGTCTGTGAGTACGGCAGTTAGTGCTTTAAAATCGTCATCCCTACTTGATCAACGGACGAAGCTCTGGCGTAGGTCCAACCCGTAATGGGTTTCTTCACTTGATATTGGCGACTTCGCCATTCTATATTTTGATTTTGATTTAAATTCTCAGACATTGGAAAAATCGCGATTGTGGAGGCCATTTTTCAAAGTATTTGAATTGAATCCATATGAATTTGTATGTACCTACCTACATGTTTTACAACCTAGTGCAAGCAACTCAGATTTTATAGTTAAAATCAACTTACCAATACTACTTCATGAAGAACGTTAGGTGGGGATCTGTTTATGACGCTGTGAACAGTCCTCATAAGCACTGAGAACCCTTCATTGTGGAAGACAATAATCACAGATGTGGAAGGCAGATTCTCTGGGTAATGCCAGTACTGACACTCTTCCATACGAGTATCAGGGACAGATCTGAAAATTAACAAGTTTTATTTAACAGTGATAGCCCAGTTGGTAATGAGCCAGACTTGTGATCGGAAGGTCTTGGGTTCAAATCCTGGTGCGGGCCTGTACCACTAAATTCGTCTTTTCGGATTTATTTACGGATTTCTAATTATCACTTGCTTAACGGTGAAGGAAAACATCGTGATGAAACCCGCCTGTCCAAGAAAATTCATTTTCGAAAGACGAGCGGTCCACCAACCCGCATTGGGGCAGCGTGGTGGACTATGGCCTAAAAACCCTTCGTGTTTCGAAGGGAGGCCCTTGCCCCTTGGTGGGGACGTAAATGGGCTGGTGACGAATTTAATAACAATGAGCGCGATAGTGCAGGCATACTGCCAGTTAGTGGATGCGAGGGTTTAGCTGTATCGTGGGCGAAATGATGACAATCTAACACTATTATTTTAAAAATTTATTTCGATTTTCGAGGAAATGATAACGAATACGTTTCTGGAACATGAACGACAGCTCGTTACAGCTGATGATGACGGTGACGTGATTATTTAATAAAAAATCACTATACTCATGTCCCATCTAATAACCCCCTCTGCAAGGGCTGCCTAGAGGCTGATGAAACAGTCGCCCACGTAATCCTGGAATGCGTGAGAGTGGCAGACCAACGGGAAAAAATCCTACCAGAATTAGGTCGCTTCGTGAAGCCTGTGAATTCCGCAGGAGGATTCTGAGCTTCTGCTCAGAGCTGTGGTGGCTGGAATAGCCATCGACCCACGCGCATAAAGGGCCATCTTAGAGTCTAAATGCGGAAACGGGAGCCCTTATCAACTATCAACCCTTTAACCGTGTGGTGATCGGTTGAGAATAACACCACCCCATCTCTATCCGTGGGTGTCGTAAGAGGCGACTAAGGAAACACAAATGAGACCTGCCTCCTAGTAATCCATCCCAGGCAACGACACTTCATTTTTTTCTGAATCTGAGGTGTCGTCCTATGGTCTCATGCGGTGTGGTAGGCTCTGTAAAGGGCCGTCTGGTTCGCGACCACCCTCCTACCGAAGTCCGACGCCAAACAGCTTGCTGTGTTCCGTCGGTGCGTGGGAGTACCAGTGCCTTTATAGGCATTTTCTGGGTTAACTCGCTCCATCGTCGACCTCATCTTTGACCTTATGGTCAAGATTGAGGTCAAGAGTTAACACATCTTTTAATTTATAAAAAACCCTCAGAATGATTGTCAAATGTGGCATCAAGTGCTTGTAAAACTACATGCATGACGTTTTGCCTTCTTCTTCTTCTTACCAGCCCATATACGTCCCCACCGAGGGGCACGGGCCTCCCTTTGAATCACTAAGGGGATTTAGGCCATAGTCCACCACGCTGGCCCGATGCGGGTTGGTGGACCGCTCGTCTTTCGAAAATTAATTTTCTTGGACGGGCGGGTTTCATCACGATGTTTTCCTTCACCGTTGAGCAAGTGATAATTAGAAATCCGAAGATTCTAAGACGACGAATTTAGTGGTACTGGCCCGCACCAGGATTTGAACCCGCGACCTTCGGATTACAAGTCTGGCTCATTACCAACTGGGCTGTCACGTGTATTGATGGATGTATGGATTATGCAGTGTGGTTTTCAGCGGAGTAGAATATCGAGGAGTATCGATAATTTCGAGGAGTAAAGGCGATTAAGGCTTAACGCGTATTTCCAAAGCTATGAGAAGAACTCGCGCTACAACCATTGAATTAGTCAGAGAATTCTTACTTTGGAGTTATCTTTGCGCACTTATCCACGTTGCGTTTAAGGGATTGCTGGTAGCATCAGAATGCGCAGTCGAAGCAGTGATGACGTCATCAGTTTGCATGAGGGTTGATGTTGATGACGTCATCAGCTTCATACTACATACATACGCTCACTCACGCCTATAAACTCTATCGGGGTAGGCAGAGCATTAGTGGTCCTAGAACCACTTGATACCACGTTTGACATAAATTACGAGGGTTATTGGAAGAAACATGATGTATAGTGGTAAGAAGTTGTCAGCCTTTCGCCAATGATACAGCAAAACCCTCGAGTCCCACTTACTGACGTCTAAGGTATAAGGAAGAGTTGGCAGCTGGTACATTCCTTTTTTCCCCTAGTCCAGCACAGAAGACAGGGATTGAAAAAAAAACAGCTTCAGTGTTGATGAATGCACGAGGACTTCCATTAATTTGATAGGAGTGGTGCGATCTGTCGCTACAGAGGCTTAGCATATAAGCGTAAAGCCTAAGGTACAAATACATAAGCAAGTCCTAGCATGGCGAGTATAGATAGCATTTTACTCTTTTGTGTCCTGTAGTGGACGATTTTAAAATGAGTTATGAAGGAAGAATAAATTCTGGCAACGCTTGCAACTATCTGCAAAGTTCTTCCAGCATTGTTAAGCAAGCTGGCTATGGCAGTAAAAAAATAAAATAATTGTTTTACTGCCATACTCAGAGATGTCAATAAAAGTTAAGAAGTTATTAAATGTCATGCTATCTTTGTTTATATCAACAAGAGTGAAAGAGACAACATCAGAGTTTAATAGTACTTAACTTTAATTGACGTCTCTGGGTACAGCAGTTAGACACTCATTTTCTATTAGCATGTTACCTGCACATCTTATTTGCCTATTCATGCTTTATATTTCCTGTTGCTGGATGAAATTTTTACCTAAAAATATAAATAAGCTACTAGCTTTACTTATTGTGGCACCTTTCTTTTACTTTATCGGAGTGATCTTTTATTTTTGTTCAATACGATCTCTAGGAGCAAATCAAAGAACCAATGTAAATAAAAGAGACACTGAATCCGATCACTGATTATTACCTATTCATAGCAATGTCATCAGAAGCGGCAATGTTCATGCCGTAGGTGCTCTCTGATTCGGCCACTGCATTGTCCTTGTCCTGAGGCATGTGGTACGGCTTGCCTTCCTCCCCAGGCCCTCTCACAGCTGGGGTGAGTTTGGGCTCAAAATTACCAAATTCTGGAAAAAGTAAATTTTTGAAATATGGTATGAATTTATTTTGTGAACTGAACATCAATCAGCTGGTCAAGTTTTATGAAAACGATTTTTTTTTTCTTATTTCAACCTATGTTCCTAGATGTTATTTAAGCTAGCTTATTTAAATTCACACAGTATTTTTTTTATATCTACTGATATCCAGTTGATCTTATCTTTTTCAGGCTGAAATATGCTCAATGGTTTTAAAAAACTTACAAACTTCTGATTATAAGTTGTTGAGAGTAATTACAAATCATAAATAGGTATATTGAATTATTTATTTTAATATTTTTAATGTAAAGTGTTTCATCTGTTTAAGCACAATAAATTAATAGGTACTTTACAGTTAATAAGATAAGGATATACCATATCCCAATAACAAATTAACTAAACTTACGGTCCCTGGGTCATGTACATTATTTGAATAAACATTAACTTAATACAAGATAAAAATTCTGATTGAGAATATTTGATTTGGCAAAGAAATGTAAGAATTTTGTCATACTAGCTGACCTGACAGACGTTGTCCTGTCTTAAATTTTCTAATTTTCCGCTCACCTTTCTATTTTTTTCTTTCATAACAACCTTTTCGTGACCAAGGGAAATAGGGATTCATTTTTATTTTTATACTAGCTGTCCCGGGCAACTTCGTTACGCCTTTTTTTCCATATTTTCTCACCTTTTAAACCTTCCCTGGACTTCCACGAATAATTCAAGACTAAAATTAGCCAAATCGGCCCAGCCGTTCTCGAGTTTTAATCAGACTAACCAACAACAATTCATTTTTATTTATATAGATAAGATTATTGTGAATGTATTTTTTTATAATACTTAAGATTTATAATCTCATGGATTTACGTAATAAAATGACTATTTTAGAGACGCTTTATTACCGGCTACCGTCTAGACTAGGGCGCATAACAGTACTTTGTGAGACCCATGAGAATTTTAATTCTGACTTTCCAGTCAGTATTATTCATTTATTTTTTTCTTACCAGTCTTCAGCTTAGGGTAAACGTCCCGATGAGACTTATAATGTCCAACATTAGCCTCCATAAGCACATCCACCGAGTCGTCAACAACATTTTCACTAGACCATTTGTGAAGAGCATAAATCAAAACTAAAAGAACTGCACACGCACTGCCAATACGGGCAATCCTCCCGCGTCTTACATTTGTAATTCTCATTGCGGCAATTTAATACATTAAATACTAATAAACACTATTAAATAAACGAAAAAGTACGAAAATCATCTAATTTTCTTGCACTGCACCTCTCGATGACATTTACATGACAACTCAACCTATTTTCAATTGTTCCCGCTTTCCCCACTTCTTGTCTACCAATGGTGGACAACGTGAAAAAGCAGTAATAAGAATAAACCTCGCAAAATACTGTGAAACAAAACGTGAAACGAAACGTTTTCAAAGAAAAAAAGCGCGGGAAGCGGGTTTGGTTTTCTTAAACATTTTTGCTGTTTTTTTATTAATTATTGGCTAAGTAATCTTGTATAATATAAATTATATTTTATTTAGTGTAAATAATAATTTGTCTAAATATCTTCTGATTTGGTAAGTTTTTACTTACTGATTTTTACCACTAGGGGCCATCCATTAATTACGTCACACGAATTTCATGGTTTTTCGACCCCCTCCCCCTCCTTGTCACAGCTGGTCACATTTATAAGACCCTCCCTAGCGTGACGTCACATATTTTGCATATTTTCAATTTTTTGTAATTTTCTAATAAAAGCAGTAAGTACTTAATAGTTTTTATTTTTTTTTGGGAACTCAAAACTCATTGTATCAACCTAAGTAAAAACGTAAAAAGAGTGCTTGGGACTGAGGAGGTTAAGTTTGTCGCTAATAGTTAACACATATTGATACTCATAACACATTTTGAAATGTGACGTCACAAAACTTATGACCCCTCCCACCCCACCCCCTTGTTACACAATGTCACACTTTGTCGACACCCTCCCCGCCCCTTAACGTGTGACGTAGTTTATGGATGGTCCCCTATGGGGGACGATCGCCCTGATCCAGGAGGCACGGTTCCTTATGTCAGCCTAAACATCACTTAAGATCAACTCCAACACCATGAAACTTCATCAGTAATGGATTCCGAAGACGGCACCCAACCAAAAAACGCGAGAAAACGTGTGCGGTCTTTACACAAAGTGTGTAAACACGCACTGCAACAACAAACGCAAGAAGAAGGATGGAAAATCCAGCCACTTACATTGCTTATGCGATTTAGATGAAGTTGAGGATAGTTTTAAAACTCCAATTGTTTCTAACAATGAACCTCCCTGTTACAGCTACTCAGAAAAATTCTCAGCCTCTCAATATTCGAAACTATGAGCCTACAGATTTAGCCCCATACGTACATGTGCAAAGAGTTCAAACTGATCCTGCTGATCGCTCTTCTCTGCAAGTCTACACCCTGTCCAATTCGGAATTTTTTTAAAGAAAATTGTCTTAAAATTGTCTTTGGCTTTAACTATACATGTGCATGATGACGCAAATCATTTTATTAATCATCCCGGTCTTGTTGACCAAAACTTGAAAGCCCTCATCCCCCTTTTAACGTAACGAAAATGGGAGTAGTAAGAGGCGTCCCAGCAGGTTGGTCAGATACTGAAATAGAAGAAAATATTTTTGTGCCTATCGGTTGTGGTAAAACTGGTAAAATATTAAAAGAATCAGAATTAAACAGCAATGAATGGTAGGTACCTAATACAGTTTTTAATAATTCTGAAACAGTAATTTTAACATTTGATGGTCGAGTCCTCCCGAAAAGAATTTTTATGTGTTACACTATAGCAGGGTGCTTATATTATGCAGTGATAAAGAACAAATATACGGAAATTATAATACTTCAATAGAATCTTTAGAAATCTTGAACAATCAATTATATTATATAATCTATTAATTGACTGTAATTGACTGTAATCACTAAGTATGGACATGGACAATGATTCTTTTACCTTTCCCGAAAGTGATAAAAAACAAAAACAAAAAAAATGAATAAATCATTTAAATGGTTATTATTTTAAACTCAGATGTAAAGCCAATATACAGGGTTACTGGTAATACATCACGATCCCTTCAAGGGGTGATAGTAGAGATCATTAGCTATCAAATCACCCTCGGGTAGATAGGGTAAAATGTACCAATTCTGAAAAAAACGTTCCTCTATTTTTTAAGAAAAGTGGGTTATACTTCCTTAAATTGTATTTTAAAAGTAACTTACGAATTATTGTAAATGGTTGTTTTTACCCGAGCCAGTATAAGTCCATATCTTTGTTGTTATTTAACAAAAACAATGTAAAAACCCACTTTTCTTAAAAAAACAGTTTTTTTTTCGAAATTGGTACATTTTTTCCCTATCTACCCGAGAGTGATATGATAGCTAATGATCTCTACTATCACCCCTTGAAGGGATCGTGACGTATTACCAGTAACCCTGTATATTGATTATGTAAATCTAGATATAAAAAAATACTGAAGACAATGGCTGTATAGACAATGATTCCTTTGCCATTCCTGGAAGTTATAGAAAAAAACATGCTTATGTTTTAGGCATGGACTTAGTTTTAGGAGGTGTGTCTCCCTCTGCTGCCGGAGCCGGCGGCGGCAACGACGAGACGAAAAATTGGAACGGTTGCCGGATGTTACTGTCAGTTTCAATTTTTGACGTTTTTGACAGCTGACATGAGTTGATTTCGTGTTCTTTTCCGGGTCTTTGCTTTGATGCGTTGGTTATCTTAGATTCGATTGCGAGTATTTCTAAATAACTATCGCGAATGTATTACCTACTTACATTCGACTTTTTTGTTCAATGAAGGATTTTCTTTTAATTTTTTAAAATTTTTCCCTAGTCGCTGGATAGATGACGCTAAACTAGGTACAGGGACAACGGCACATCATGCTATCCAGAACTGTCAAATTTCTTCAATCGATTTTCAATTTTATCTCCAAGCAATAGAGTTTACTATCCATTGGGGAAATTTGATAGTTTGTGGTAACCTGATGTGCTGTTGACTTACGTTACTTCAAGGAACGCAACGTTACTTTATTTTTTGATTATTTCTTTTGAACGAAATTTTGAGATCATAAAACGAAACGTTATTGTCATAACACACATTGTTGCCAAGTTATGCGATTTTTCGCCTCCATCTCAAAAGGTGCTGAGGCGACCAAAAAAGTGAATCCGATAAGGCTATCTCAGAAAAAATATGGTCTATTTAGGCTACATGTATAAATTCTTTTAAATCTTTTTAAAATTATATTGCCTGCTCTTAACTATGAGAACAAATTGACTATGGTTAAGTCAGATTAAGTATCAGTATAAGTAGATTTTATTACAATTTATGTTAAAAACTTTTATTTACCTACTTATGTTGTGTTTGTTCAACTGTGTTTGTTAGGGTTAAATATTGCAACGGATTTGTGACCATAACCCCAGAAGCCTCATCATGGAATTGAACGTTTTTACATAGATATGCCAATAAATAGTTCCGGAAATAGTGATAAATACTACTACAATGAAATAAATAGTACCTCAATACTTTTCCAGTTATAGATAGGTGTCGGTGAGGCTGCTGGGATGACGTCTCTCCAGAATGCTCACCAAGAACGGCTGAAGCTAGCGACATGCTGCTGATCTCAAAAAATAGTTCTGAAATAGTTCTGACTCTGTGCCAAAACTCAAAATAATGCTTCAGGGAAACCAGAGGTATGAGGGTATCTCGGTGAGTATGCTGGGCTGACGTCATCCCAGCATACTCATTACAAAATCTCGATATCCGCTAACTCTTTCCTGTCGGAATTATTGTCAATAAATAGTTCTGAAATAGTTCTACAGTTTGCATATGGTGTCTGTGTCATATGATACATATAATATATCAAAAATGACAGTTAAAGTTCTACATACATTTTTGTTGCGGTACAGTCGCGTATAGAAATGAGCATCGGCGTACATATATAGTATTTATTAGGTACGTTTATAAGAACTCTAAAGTAAAAAAAATACTATTCAGTCATGATTTGAGTTTATATATGTATTTAGGTACTTTGAAAATGTAGGAAATTTAATAAAGACTACAAAAACAAACTATTTATATTAAAAAAGTTGATATATCAAACCCAAAAATGTTACGTGAATGAGCGTTTTATACCTAAGTACAAACCAATTCTTCTGAAATACCGTAAGTAAATAAAAAGAAGTTTTTTAAGAAGAACAAAAATGGGTAAGAAACAGTGACGAACGAACGCACACTGTATGTTAATTGATATCTGTCCTTGTCTCCCTTTACTTAAAATAAAAGAGGTGTTATTCAGAGTCATATCAGTGTTTATTTATTGTTATGCAAGTTGTCTATATGGGCATTTCCCGTAAATTAGAGCTTTTGTGGATAATTTGTATTGATATGATTTGTATTTTATTAGTAACTCAACGACCTCCTACTTACTTATATGGCCAGGAACGAAAAATATATTGTTTATTAATTAAATTTAGCTCCATTTCAAACTAGTGCTATTTTCAATCCTTTTTATATTCTTGTTGTAAATTAGGTATTACAAGCAAACTTAAAAAAATATTTAAACAAATTGTTGTTTAGGTAAAACATTAAGGCTATGGTTGTGTAAAACAACTAAAACTTATTTGGCAACACTGGTAACTATAGTGTTGAGATGATTCTATCCTTATTGCATAGATGGCGTGTTCTCCAATGACATGCTATTTTGATATAAACATAATACGTATGATTCACTGTACTGTTATTGACTGACAATGCAGTGGCGCCGACGCGGGCGACGTGAAACAAACAAGCAATATGGCGTTTTGACGTTGGTTTTCGTTTAAAGCACGCGCCAAAATTGTGAGTGTTTATTTCAAATCTGGAACTGGGTTGTGTCTGTAAGATTATCGAATATGTCTGTAAGATTATAAATATTTTAATGCATAGCTTAGACTGAACTTAAGTATTTAGAATCAATAATACGTCCAAAAAAATTCTGAACTATATTTCGCTTATCTATACTACTAATATTATAAAGAGAAAAGACTTGATTGTTTGCATTGAATAGGCTCCAAAACTACTGTACCGATTTGAAAAAAATCTTTCACTATTAGAAAGCTACATTATCCCCGATGGACATAGGATATATAATTTTCCCGAATTCCCGCGGAAACGAAGTCCCGGGCGGAATGCTAGTTGTTGGATGTTTATATTTTAGTATTTATCATCGGAAAAATCTCCGATACTTAAATATTCAAAATTAAGGTGTTTTAATCCACTGGAATTATTACACCTAGGTAAAGGCTAATTCTATTCTTTGCATTAATAAAAAGACGTTAGTTAAATTCCAACTAAACGACTTAAAGATTAATTTCTGTGCGCGACTGTACATGACAACAAAAATGTATGTAGAAATTTGACTGTCGTTTTTGATACATTATTTGTATTATATGACACAGACACCATATGCAAGCTGTAGAACTATTTCAGAACTATTTATTGACAATAATTCCGACAGGAAAGAGTTAGCGGATATCGAGATTTTGTGATGAGTATGCTGGGATGACGTCAGCCCAGCATACTCACCGAGATACCCCATATCTCTGATTTCCCTGAAGCATTATTTTTGAGATTTGGCACAGAGTCAGAACTATTTTAGAACTATTTTTTGAGATCAACAGCATGTCGCTAGCTTCAGCCGTTCTTGGTGAGCATTCTGGAGTGACGTCATCCCAGCAGCCTCACCGACACCTATCTATAACTGGAAAAGTATTGAGGTACTATTTATTTCATTGTAGTAGTATTTATCACTATTTCTGGAACTATTTATTGGCATATGTAAAAACGTTCAATTCCATGATGAGGCTTCTGGGGTTATGGTCACACGGATTTTTAAAGCGTTATCCTCAACCGAATAAGCTGAGAGATTCAAAAGTAAATCAGATCAAAATGAAATATTATGTAGTCATTGAGCTGATCTGATGATGGAGCCGGAAGTTGGTCGACGGAACTCGTAGTAAAATGACACAACTCCATCGATAAGCCGGTTGATTTGTCGTGATAAGTTCGAGTTGGACCTAAAGAGACTTGGCAACACTTATGACACGCTTTTTAGCTTTGGCACCTCGTAACGGAGTCAGTTCAGCGCCATCTAGAGAGCTCTGGGGAAATACTTTTTTTTAATACCAAAAAAGAAAACCTCTCATTGCGACAGACGGAACTGTGACAAGTAGGTTTGTTAGTAGCCTAACTCAACCAACCTGTTAAGGGTTGGTTGGGTTAGGTTAGGTTATAACTGCGACCCCCAATGCACGAGCCGAGCGAGTGAAGCGAGCGTAGCGCGGCAGCGGCCGGTGAAGTGCCAGAAATGTTGCGTTAAGCGGTTGTCACAGTTTAGCTCGATTAGGTTGTTTTATAGGTTTCATATATTTCCGGTAACATATAACATAGCAGCACATCATTGAGTACCTTCCTACTATTATTATTACCTATCATTTAAGTTTTATAATGATTTATATCGTCTATCAGATGCAAACAATGCTGATCTAATCATTTTTTTGCCGACTCCGGTACCCATTCCACTTAATAATTGCCGGCTCCGGGAGTCGTCCCATCTGCCGGCTCCGGCACCTGTCACCACTACCGGCTCCGGCAGCGGAGGCACAGCCTTAAAAATGTACTGAAGACAATGGCTGTACAGACAAAGGTTCCTTTGCCTTTCCCAAAAGTTATAGAAAAAAACATGATTTTAAAAATTAATCGTTTATTCTAGTATCTCTAATTAGTCTGTGAGAGAATGTAATCACTGCGCTTCGTTTAATATTATTAATTTGTGATCGTTTATAATTTATAATTCAAAGAATCACGCAGATTGCCATAATACAAGATTCTATTCCATTCTAAAAACTAGTATAGATAGTTCTATTCTATTAGTTCTCCATGTAGTCCACAGTTTGTATCACTGAGCATATAAGTTTGTATCGCACGCAGCGTAAACAAGCACTAGAATCATATTTTTCTATATTATAGTGGTTTGAATTCATTGGAATAAAGTACCTACCAAGAAAAATGATATCCTTTAGTAATGAATGTAATGATGGTAAGTGCATTTGAAGTTATTACCGAAATGTGTCGTCTAAAAAATGTTTTTTAGTAAGCACTTCTTGGTTTCCTTTCAGTGGAGGTTTTCATAGGCCAGTGGAATACCGCGTTTCCTGAACATCAGATCGCCGTCGATGACCTCTCGAAAAGTCACTCTGTGATCGGGGCCTTGTTTCATATCTTCGACCAATTGGGTATCGACATAGATGCTGTGCTTATGGTAAGGTTCTACTAGTTTTGTTTATTTATTATTATTTTATTTTATTTTTTATTTTATTTTATTTGGAAGATTTACAGCCAATAAAAAAAACTATAGATATACACGGTTATTTGTTCTAAGCTAATTACAAATCTTCGCCATTAGAAAATTGTTTCAATTGTATCATGTGTTTATTATATTCATAGTTATAATAAGTATTAAGTTCTTTTTTGTGAAATTCTCACCAATTTCTTGTATACTTTACTTCCAGCCACCAACAGAAAAGAATCTGAATGACCACATGGTTTATTATTGGGATTTGAATCCAATTATAAATGTAACAAGAGTCATAAACTACTTTTTTTCATACACGACAACAATCAACCATTTCCTGCAACCAACCACTAGGACTTCGCACAGTATCCTGCTGTTCATGTTCAATTTGTTGTTCTTCCATAAACAAAGGTTTCAGCCTATTGCACCGGCTGAGGATGAGTTGCTAAGTTTTAATAAAATGGTAAGATTTATGATAAACTAGCTTTCCGCCTGCGGCTCCGCGTGCATGGGCTTCACGTTCGTACCCAACTGTGGGATAAAATGTAACCTATGTTCTTTCCCAGGTTCTAATCTATCTCTGTACCAAATTTCATCAAAATCGGTTCAGTAGTTTAGGTGTGAAAGACGGATAGACAGACAGTTACTTTCGCATTTATAATTTTAGTAAGTATAATGATAATTGTCACCTCTAAAAACCTTTTAAACAACAAATACCACCTTACTACCTCTTTTATTCATATTGCCACTGAAGTACACTTAACTAATGGATGAATAGTGAAATGTTACTTGAATTAAAATACTAAATTAAAGCAATAACTACCTACTAATTTGCTTAGGTTAATATTTCTCTCTAAAAGGATGGTTTTAGATAGAAATTCTGAGGATTTTTATTTTTATATTAAGTTTTACAAATACGATAAACTATCTTAACAGTATATGAGAGACAACTGGTTACAATGCTTCTAATTTCTTGTGTCTCAGCAATTATTGATTTTCTTATCGCATAAATAATTTGAATTCAAAAATATGTGTAAATACTTTATTGTTGTTTCTTTATAATTTTCATGTCTATTTATTGTTCACAAAGTTTTAAATTTAAATATTATACTTTATTGGTGATGTTATATTTTTCGGAAACAGGAAGTTAGAAGCACTGTACTTCCATGGTTACACAATTTATGCATGTATTTTTTTTTTTATATATTGAATTAAATTTTATAAATTTTCAGGTACAAGACCTAGAAGAGAAGAAACAGAACTTATTTGAAAAGTTGAACAGCCAGGCGGTGGAGAAAGGTGAAAGGGATTGGAGAATGGAAAAGGTGACACATTGATTCATAATTTTATGTTTGGAAAAACTTTTTGAGTTTGATTATTTTAATATTGTTTAATATGTCAAGTTTTTGGCATATTTAACGGGTTTTTGATTTTAAATGATACTTCTGTACATTCCTAGTTAGGGATCATTCAACAATTACGTGATCACCGGAAGGGAGGGGGGGTTCCGGGTGCTTGTATATACATCGGATTATTTGGGGGGGGGGGGGGGGGGGGGAGAAGCCATGATTACGTCATCATTTTATAACTTTAATTAACGTATAGCGAAATGAATAAATAAATTATATTTAAATATTTACGTCCAATTTTGAAGTCTATTACTGGTAACACCTCTTATTCACCTCATCAAGGATGTAGCCGAATGGACTGCGTCTCCATTTAGCCAGGAATAGTCTGTAGTCTTCTTTATAATTTTATTAAAAATGACTGACATAAATAAATATTAAAATGTGTAGGTACCTGTCAAACGTAAATTTACGTTCCTGTTTCATTTGTTCCTGTTAAACGTAGATTTAGAATATTTAGAATAACACTAGAATATGTAATAATAACTTAATTAATATCTTGTTAAACTTGACTTAGTGAGAAAGAGTTGATTTTATTTTGTCGTTTCAATAAAGACTAATGAAACTATCTATTTTATTGATTTAACTTTATAGTTCTTACCTTTTTCCATTTTGACAAATGACACACCCTCTTCCCTAAGACCCATAGAAACATAACATAGGAGTCAGTGCTAATACAGCAAAAATTTTAAACACGGACGGATTACAATCACGTAACGGATCACGTAATTGTTGAACGATCCCTTAGTATCTGTGCTTCTAATCTATATCTAAAGGTTCTTTGTTTGGACATACCTGTACTATAGAATATGTCTGTTATAGTATTGGTCTGTAATTGGCTAATGTCTTGTTAAGTATTTTTGTTTAAAAGATCTATGAAGCAGCTGTAGAATTAATAAAAAAAAAAATCTTCACACTTTTTTGCAAATAAATGCCTACATAACCCCTTCGTGTTTTCGAAGGGAGGCCCGTGACCCTCGGTGGAGACGTATATGGGCTGGTAAAAAAAAAACGGATGACTAAGTTGTCCAAAAAAAGCGTTATTTTTCCAAACTCTTATTTGCTATTTATTGTCATATTAGATGCGTGAAGAAATCCAACAACTGGAAGAAGAATTACGCCAAGAAGAGTTAGCATGTAAGCAGGAGAAACAAGAACTAGATCCTATAATGAAGGAAAACGATATGACAGACTTGTTGCTCGATCAGAAGAGAGCCACTAAAGAAGGTCTGTTGGCTGACCGAGAGCGGAAGAAGGCTATGAGAGTGTACGATGCTGATGATATCAGGACTCAGGTGCGTAATTGTTACTAATACTAGAACCTGGGCGACTGAGCCAAACATTTGGGTTTTCTATTGTTTTGGGTGTAAACGTCTTACTGTTCAAATTCTCACATAAAGGTTTTCCTTGTGTCTTGGGTAAATAGGGATAGAATAAACATCTGATGACATTTATAACATGGTGCTTTGCACTCTGCACAGGTTTTTTAAACATATTCATGGAAGGTATGTGATGGCCTTTGTCTACCTTTTGTCTTGTTTAAACAAAAATGATAGGGGATGATTTCCAATTAGTTAGCGAAAATGTAGGGGATGGTTGTCCCCATAAAACAATAACTTTACCTAAGGAACTAATATTATTTTTTATTTACATATTTTCAACTTCCCATTCAAAGGCACAAGTTCATCGCACAAGTTGTTTGGAGGTGATTTTTTTTAAAATATTTGCAATTCCTTGGGCAAAGTTGTTCAGTTTAGTGGGTTGATTCACATCCTTAATTTTCGCTAACTAATTTAAAGTTATCCCATATGGACAATTCCTTATGGCACTGTACTGTAGATGTTACGAGAAATGTATGAGATTTAGGAATTGTATACAATTCCGAGGCTATCTAGGAAATGTATAAAATATTGTTTCAAAGATTTTTTAATACACACATATCCTAGGAAATGTATACATTTTCTAGGAATTGTATGAAATATAATTCATTTCACACATTTCCGGGTGATTTAAGGAATTGTATACATTTCCTAGGAATTGTATACAATGGCAGATTTCACACATTTCCGTTAACATAGACACTGATAATGCTCGGTATTCAAAAAATATCAGCAGAAGAACTCCAAAATTAAGATAAAAACTTAAAAATTGTATTGCCACTGACAGTCATAGCATATAAGTAAGTCATTTGATAAAATATAGTTAAGAACATCTCGATCACGTAAGCTTTATAACTAAATAATATCACGTCAAAATCGGTCCGTTTCTTACACATAATACACATGTCAAACTTATAAAACCCCTCATTTTGCATCGGGGCTTAAAAGTAAACAGTTGAAGTATATTTTATCTTATTTGCCGCGGTTTTGACTCTTTTATTAGTCAGACAATTTAATTTTATGCTCTCTTTACAGGCAGCTCAAGCAGCACAAAATGTGCAAGAAGCAGAAGAAAAACTCAATTCTCTAAAAGAGGTTATCGCTCAGAAAGAAAACAGCCTTCAAATCCTTCAGATGATTAAACCCAATCTCGACACTGCCAACAACCTCCTACATGAAATCGCCAAGCTCAAGTTAGATATTTTCATTGAAAAGAACTTTGTAAAAAGTAGTTTACTTACAGCTTTTTTTCCTTATCGCACTGTCCCTAAAATTACTACAGACATAAACAAAAGTTGTTAACATACTTGTAAATGAACCTTATACAATGTTATAGCGATTCATCAAACTTCACGCTATATCCCTTGCGGGGTGGGCGGGGCACGACTGCTTGTTATTTCAGTCATCCTACCATTCCTGACCTAAATTTATTAACACTCCTGGCCCGTATGGTGAGGGTTAACTAACAAGTTTAAAGAGCAATATTATTTAAAGAGTATTCAAATTCAAATAGCCTTTATTTCCAAATAGTTTTTTTTTTCATGCTAATTCATTATAGTATTACATATATTCATTATTTTTTTTTATAAAATATAATATCATAAACATTACTTACATTATTTCATCTCATGCATTTTATTATCTTGGAAAAGGAATCTTATTTTTATTACACCTTAAACATCGCATTCATCATCAGCCCATATACGTCCCCACTGCTGGGGCACGGGCCTCCCTCAATAACATGAGGGGTAAATGCCATCGCATTATTTTAAATTAATTAAAATAAAATAAAAAAATTTAAAGAGTATAGTTGAGGTTTAAAGAGCAACTTTCGGAGTTTCTTGCCTATTCTTCTCTGGGAAAGTCTACACCTTTAAAAATAGGCGCAAAGTTAAAAATGCTAATGTAATTCAATACTTAAGTAACATCCTGAATGTTCTATAAAATAAATTTTGACTTGACTGATTATTATTATTATTATTTTTCAGAGACTCTGAATACGGCGATCTTGACGAGGAAAGCACTGAGGGCGAGCTAGAAGTGTTGAACAATAATTTTGTCGAGCTACAGGTAACATGCTTATAAAGCACTATTCGTAAATTGTAGTGAAAAATATTGGATGCATTTTAGTTCATAAAGTCCGCCATAAATAATAAAAAGGTGAAAGAGGAAAAATATTCCAAACGTAAGTTGAAGTAAGAATAACATTTTCGTCTCCAAGTCTCCACGTAACTTTGCGATCAATTGATCATATGGGAATTTCATTATGGTTCCTTGGGAAGAGTTTTTCAGTATTGTAATTGAAGTTCTAGTTTCGCTAACTTATAGTCACCACTCGATGGTTACCGATGAAAGACATGATTTTTACCAGTTTTTACTCGCTATCCTAAGGACCTGATTCACAAGAAATAGATAACAGTTTTAAATAGAGTATCCAAAAGTTAACAGTTTGGCTGTTTGGTTGCCGTTCTTGCCTTGAGGTGGAGAGGGCTCGCGGCGCTGCGAGTTCTATGAGCCATATAAAATTAAACAACATGTTTTTGTTTAATATTGTGGTTTTTTTTATTAAATAAAATTATGGTATTTAAATTAATTAATTATATAAATTAATTAAACAACATATTTTTGCATATTTTGTCAAAAAACAGCCAAAATAACAAAAAACTTGAATGGCTCCCACATAGAGGAGCACCTCACCGGTCGGCAGCCAAACTGTTAAGTTTCCGATTACCACTGTCACCTCACAGTATGGGAGAATAGGAATAAAGAAATCTCAACAGAAAGTTGTCCCAAATTTATTTTTAATGAAGTACTTAGATATTGAACGTTTCTGAAACTATTTCAGGCGCAAGAGAGCGAAGTAAGCGCTCGTCTCGCCGAATTCAACAAGAAACGTCGCGAGACACAGGCTCGTCAGCAAACTGAACGAGCCACTACAGAGAGGTAAGCCCTAGCTCATTACACTATCAGCAAACTGACAAGATACTACTAAGAGGTAATCCCTAGCTCACTACATTATTAGCAAACTGACAAGATACTACTAAGAGGTAAGCCCTAGCTCATTACACTATCAGCAAACTGACAAGATACTACTAAGAGGTAAGCCCTAGCTCACTACACTATCAGCAAACTGACAAGATACTACTAAGAGGTAAGCTCTAGCTCACTACACTATCAGCAAACTGACAAGATACTACTAAGAGGTAAGCCCTAGCTCACTACACTATCAGTAAACTGACAAGATACTACTAAGAGGTAAGCCCTAGCTCACTACACTATCAGCAAACTGACAAGATACTACTAAGAGGTAAGCCCTAGCTCACTACACTATCAGCAAACTGACAAGATACTACTAAGAGGTAAGCCCTAGCTCACTACACTATCAGCAAACTGACAAGATACTACTAAGAGGTAATCCCTAGCTCACTACACTATTAGCAAACTGACAAGATACTACTAAGAGGTAAGCCCTAGCTCACTACACTATCAGCAAACTTACAAGATACTACTAAAAGGTAAGCCCTAGCTCACTACACTATCAGCAAACTGACAAGATACTACTAAGAGGTAAGCCCTAGCTCACTACACTATCAGCAAACTGACAAGATACTACTAAGAGATAAGCCCTAGCTCACTACACTATCAGCAAACTGACAAGATACTACTAAGAGGTAAGCCCTAGCTCACTACACTATCAGCAAACTGACAAGATACTACTAAGAGGTAAGCCCTAGCTCACTACAATTTCAGCAAACTGACGTGATACTACTCTGAGGTAAGCCCTAGCTCACTACACTATCAGCAAACTGACAAGATACTACTAAGAGGTAAGCCCTAGCTCACTACAATTTCAGCAAACTGACGAGATACTACTAAGAGGTAAGCCCTAGCTCACTACACTATCAGCAAACTGACAAGATACTACTAAGAGGTAAGCCCTAGCTCACTACAATTTCAGCAAACTGACGAGATACTACTAAGAGGTAAGCCCTAGCTCACTACACTATTAGCAAACTGACAAGATACTACTAAGAGTTCAGCCCTAGCCCACTACACTATCAGCAAACTGAACAAAACTGAACACTATACGTCAAATTCGAAACAGAACGAATACGGAACAAACGATTTTAAATAGTTTAGTTGGGGCCCTAGTTTATTTAATGCCCCAGGGCCTTTGGTTACCTAGCTACGCCACTGGCCCTAGCCCACTGATATTTTTTAATAAGGACGCATACTTTAAAAAAACGAATTACTTGCTTTTTGGACTGATATTCGTTGGAATGCGAAAAACCAATAATTACACTAATATTGGCATTGATTCCAGTGCGTTAAGAGAAGCCGAAGAGAAGGACAAAAAACGTCGTGAGTTTGTACTGAAAGCGACGCAACGCACTCAGGAGATCAAACAGCTCACTAGCCAATACGACGAACAGAAAGCCAAGGGGATCGAAACCATTAAGCAAATGAAGGAGCAGTATAACAACGCGGTAAGTCACTTCCTTGTCAAGTATGTGGTGAACTTGATTAACCTTGTTGTCAGTGTTATCGAACCTCCAAAATGACTTCTGGCTTGGTTTTACCACTGTAATCAATTGTCAACAGCCAGAACTGATCGCTTAACGTGCCCTCTGAAGCTTCGATCAACTATAAAGAACTAGATACACAATCCACAACAAAAAAGTTCCCTCACTAAATGATCACCCACTTGACGTTTTGGGTTGTCTTTTCGTTTAGTAGCATTCGTTCGTTCCGAAAGTAAGCATGCCTCAGTACGCAGTGAAAAATTGTAAAAATCACACCTCCAGAACATTAAAATAATATGGAATGACATTTTTTAAATAAGTAGTTTTGTAATTATTATATGTGAATTGAAATTATCTTGGTATTTGGCCAAGAAAAGGTTATAAAACATTTTTTTAGTTTAATTTAATAACATTCGGCGAGAGTATAACCCTTTAAATTGAATAGACACTAGCCGAACTTACAAATCCATACCGTTGTATTTCAACATTATTTGTTCGGGTTATGCAGTGACTCTGTTCTAAAACAAATAGAGACGCTTTTTTTTATATAGTGTTGTTTTTTTTCATTTTCATCTGTGTTATAAAATTTAAGTGTAAAGAGTATATGTATTAATTCTGTTTTCTATACTTACATTAAAGATATTATGGCAAAACCATTAATCATATAAAATTGAATTAATAAAAAATTTAACGTGCGTGACGTTTACAAACAAAGTTTTATTGGATTTTTAGTTTTCCTAGAGATCCTGTGCGATGTGGACAGTGGAGTTCAGTGGACATACGTGGTCGCACGTCAAAGATGTGAAGATTTTGAAGTTATACTTCTTTAGGCGCGTTATGAAAAAATCATGAGAGTGAAATTTTAAGATGCGCGCGCATCTGTGACACAAAATTAACAGTATGAAGCTAGGCGCGTTATGAAAAAATGATGAGAGTGAAATTTTAAGATGCGCGGGCATCTGTGACACAAAATTAACAGTATGAAGCTGTCTGCTTAACCGCTCAAAGAAGTATAACTTCTCACGCGCGTACATAAGTACACGCACCCATTTTTTTCTAGCCGTCGCAAAGTAGTGTCTTTTGCTCCAAGCATTTTTTAGAAAGTGACTCGTATGTCATTACAAAAGGAGTCAAAAGGTTACACAAAACAGCTGCACCTCAAATAGTATGTACCTTTTTATCACTTTTGATTTGGAGTTTCTTGTATTGAATAAAATAAAAAATATATATTTCATCTTCAGGACAAAGATGATGACAGCGAAGAAGACAAATGTTTTTTTTTTGAGTTAGTTGCTTTTTTTTAATAAATTATTACTTGTACTTAAATATCTATTTAGTTTCATAGCTAATTTCCTCTCTTAAATCTCAATAGGTCATTTCTGTTCAAAAAATTATACTAAGTTTTAAATAAGCAAAACATAATATATGTGTAATCGGGAAAGACACAGTTCTTTTCTTTTTTTATAAGTTATTTCATATTTCATAAAAAAATAAGCATAGAATATTAGGTTTATAAGCAATAATTAAGAAGAATGGCGGCGGCTGTGATTATCAATTGTAATGTATATTAATCGTCGGTTAATTTGAAATGAATGTGATTTTTTTAATAATAAAAGACCATAAAAACTAACATAAAAGTAAACGGCTGAACCAATTTTGATAAATCATATCTGAAATCCAGCGCAAGAAGAAGCTTTCGAATAAAATAAACTGCACCATTAACATCATCAGTTTAAGAGCTATGATGCTCCTATACATACACAACACAATCAGGGGTTAAAAAGAAAACCACACCATTTCGTAGCATTTTGAATTTGTTAAAAAGTTTGTACGAAGATTTTATATGTGAAATCGACCCAACTAATATATTTTTAAAATTAACAAAGGCAACTCCACTCCTCCCATGTTCTACGTGACAGCCAGTGTCATCAAATTGTCTTACGTTATCCTTTGTTCAAAACCCAAAGTGGTATTTTACAAATTAAACAGATTTTATTTTCGACCTTATAATATTACGTTAAGGTTTAAATTAGATTCAAATGTTTGACACTTTAGAACTTTTTCATAATACATGAAGTGGTATACAACTATCTAAGTACGTATTGTAGTTAGGACACTTTTAAATTTCATTTTGTATGGGACTGTGTATCTAGTTTTCTATAGTTGATCGAAGCTCTGAAGCACTGAAACGCTCGTGATATATGATAATCAAGTGGTATAGTCAAGTGTGTGGCGAACTTAGATAACCCTGGTGTCAGTTTTTCAAACCGCAAAATGGCCTCTTAACTTAGTTTTAACTACTGTAGTCAATCGACAATAGCCAGAACCGATGGCTTATCGTGCCCTGCGTAGCACGGAAACTCTTGTGATACATTGCTACTTTGGTCACCCATCAGGTTCGCGGCCTCTGTGTACGCTGCTTTGTGCAATAATATGGTGTTGGTTACAGTTTAGCAGAGAAGACTCTCATTTTATTTTATTTATTTGGGTCTCCAACAACAATACTCTTTGCTAGTCTACAGATACAAGATAATAGACCTTCTACAAGTTAATAGGGTCTTAGGCCTTCCTGCCTGCCAAGCTAACATAGACGCGTTACATATTTTTTTATGTCGATATTGTTCTACTTGTTCCGTACTGACGCTACGCGATAGAACGAAAGGGCGAAACGAGGTACGGACGGCCGCAACTCAGGTTACCACACGCGTGCACTCTGTGCTGTTGTCATAAGAGCGGTTTTGCAATGAAAATGGAGTAACCTGATGCGATGCGCTGGCCTCTGTACATACGACAAAATTATGTCACGCGTTTATGTTAACTATGCTGGGCACTTAGCTTCGATGCGATGGTTTTGAGGAGAAATTTTATTGAAATTTAGATATAACTTTGTTTTAATTTTCTTAAGTGTGTATTAGGTTCAACCTTTCGTCCGAAATATACAGAATGTAAGGGACAGTTTAGCAAATACTTAACCATGTTCGTTTGTTCGTCCATATGTGATTATTTTTTCCTGGAATGGAAACGTTATATTAAGGAGTTTTCCTTATTTACCTACTTGGGCGCTACGCAATGTTCCGCGAAACCGCGCCGCGGTCATTGTACATTGCTGGTTTTCGTGTTGCAATTGTTTTTTATTGAAAAATATAGTGTATTTGAATAAATAATTTAATTTTAAAGTAAAAAAGATTAAAAAACATGAAAAAATATTCCTGAAGGAAATTCCACTGGAAAATCTTTCGGAATTATGGTCTGAATTCAGAGTTTCAGTTTTGGCTAAGTTATCCCTTACACCCTGTATGAAAACCCAGTCGTATATTTTCTGATTAAGTAATATATTTTTCAGATCAAAGCCTGGGAAGATGCCCTTAGCAAGTTAGTAGCGGATGTTCGAGCTGATATCGACAAGAAATTCGTTTTAGAAGATTAAGTTATAAGTTTTTAATGCAAGAAAATCGCGCACCTAATTTTATGGTATTAATTATGTGTTCTACTTCTAAAATTAATTATGTGTTCTAATTCTTGAATTAAGTTACAAATATAGTATTTTTTACTTATGCTTCTAATTATGACTTTATATGTTCCCTTGGTAGACCACAATTAATGTTAAGCAAAGCTCAGTTGGTAGAGCCAGACTTGTAATCGGAAGGTTTTGGGTTCAAGTCTTGGTGCGGGCCTGTACCACTAAATTTGTCTTTTCGGATTTATTTACGGATTTTTCATCAATTATCACATGTTCAGTGGTGAAGGAAAACATCGTGATGAAATCCGCACGTCGTAAGAAAATTCGTTTTCGTAAAATTCTTTGAAGGACCGCAACCCGCATTCTATCTATCTATGGAGGGGACGCCCGTCAGACACAGGCGGGTGATCAGTCCACTTATTTAGGACCATTTCACCCAATTCCCCATACCTAACAGCGCATGAGTTTTACTTCTGCACTGACAGTTCCACCTCTTTGAACCTACCCGAAGCTTTAGCAAACCCGATTATATCCTTTATGTTAAGCTCTTGTATTTGTTCTTTTTTTACCGCATTAGGCCAGCGTAGTGTACGGACAGCCGCATCTCAGGTTACGACACGCGTGCACTCTGTGCTGTTGTGTTATGAGCGGTTTTGCAATGAAAATGGAGTAACCTGATGCGCTGGCCTCTGTACATACATACATACGCTCACGCCTATAATCCCTATTGGGGTAGGCAGAGCACCAGTGGTTCTAGAACCACTTGATGTCACATTTGACATAAATTCCGAGGGTTATTGGATGAAACATGATGTATAATAGTGAGAGGTGGTCAGCCTTTCGCCCATTATATAACAAAACCCTCGCGTCCCACTTACTGACTTTTAGAGTATATCTGGGAAGAGTTAGCAGCTGGTACATTCTGTTTTCTTTTCACTCCCAGTCCAGCGCGGAAGAAACTTAGTGTACTATAGCCTAAAATCCTCTCGGTACGGCCATGACTCGTGTATTGTTATTTGCCAGACTTAACTTAGTGAAATGACCTCACCGGGACTTTATAGTCTTTGGTCTGTTATCTTGTTCGACCCAATGACTCAAGTCTACTTCTGAGGGGATGCCCCTCTGTGGGTATTTCCAGATGTATCATAGGTGATTTTATTTTATGAAATCGTATTTTTTCATGTGTAGATTGTTTTTATTACTAATGGGTTCGCTCTTGACCACAATATAGCTTAGGGGCGGTGATGAGGTCGAGAATGTAGCAAGCTAGTGAACTACTCAAATTACAATAAATTAAAAACGTATGAGTCACCGACTTCAATCCCAACAACAGTTCGCAAAAATTTTGCACGAAAATGTCACTCATTTATTTGGATGATGTTCTGGTTTGTCGTATTTTTTTGTTTTTGTTGATTTTTTTAAAAGCGCTGAATTATTTTCGATAAAATTTATATGGGACCCGTATTCTAAGAAGTTTACACCCGTATTCTAAGAAGTTAACTCGAAACTTCCTCCACTCAACTTCAGCTAAGGAAATCCTCGAAACGACCTCGAATTTGGTATTCTTAGTTGTCACCTCAAGATTCCTTGAACGTGGCATACAGCTATTCGACGATAGATGGCACTAGCTAGCGTATATCTTTATTCGATATTAATTTTGAACGATATTTTATCATACAGATAATCCACGTAATCTTCAAAATAATTCATTTTTCATATGAAAAAATCGCATACAAGAAGCTCAAGCATCGAATAAAGCGTTAAGAAAATCTTTAGGTAGGTCGCGAGGTACCTTAACTTTGACAATTGATTACTCAAATCATCCTCGACTCCACTGAGGAAAATTGTAAAGTCGAGGACGGAAGTGTCAAATAAAAACGTCAAAATCCTTGACAGAGGTTGAGTGGAGTCGAGGAAATCTCGAGTTAACTTCTAAGAATATGGGTGTTAGAATACGGGTGTTAGTGCCGGTGTCGTTGACTACAGATTTCTTAAATCATGCCAAACGTTTACGGCAGATATCTATTGTCGGCAACTGCAAACCATGATGGAAAAGCTAGCTGCTAAACAACCGAGGCTGATCAATCGCACTGGGCCACTGCTGCTTCAGGACAACGCTAGACCACACACTGCAAGACAGCAGGCTACCAAATTAGAGGAGCTTCGATTTGAATGTCTAAGATATCCACCCTACTCCCCGGACTTGCTCCAACAGATAACCACTTTTTTAGAAATTTGGATAACTTCTTGCAAGGAAAAAAATTCAACTCCGATGGGGCAGTCCAAACCGCCTTCAAAGATTTCATTGATTCCCGTCCGAATGGGTTTTTTAGGAAAGGGATCAATGAACTACCTATAAGATGGCAAAAGTGCATAGATTGCAATGGCACATACTTTGATTGATTAAACATATTATATTAAAAAAAAATCATATGTAGGGGACCTAATATTATATTTAAAATAATTACATATTACAATAATTACGTTCATAAATACTTACATATAAGCAGACAGTCTCCGAAACATAACATTTTAATTGTTGTCAATTATTAAATCTAGATATGACAGTAAATTCTTTTTAATCAGAAAATTATCTATGGTGTACATACAACAGCATATCAGGCAGGCCCCTCTTTCCCACTGGGCATGGGCATCCTGGGCAAGTGCCCAGGGCCCCGCGATTAATGGGAGCCCCCTTAGTAGATAATAATAATTAAAATTACAGGAGGTTTACCATGATCGCTTAGCGCGATCCAATTTAGGACCTAAATAAGTCTGCAACGCTTATTCGTACCATGATGGCTTATAAGCGATCCAATTTTGGTCAATTGCGAAGCAGTTCAAAGTCGGATCCTAAACAGAAATGCTTTAAAACGAGCGTGGTAGGTACCCTGAACAGAAAACTTACTTGCTTAATGGCTTTTGCAAGCGTTAAGCGCAATGCGCTGGTGATATGCTTAACGCATGCCCGAAAATCAGGCATGTACTTAAATAGTACCTTAAATATTACACTGACTTCAAGAAAAATAATTTTATAGTGTAGTTAAGGTACTACATATTACAATTTTCTATTATCCTACGTGCCCAGGGCCTCCTATAGGTTAAAGACGGCACTGATATCAGGTTATACATTCGCACTACGAAAGCCGCCGCTATTACAAACGACATAAGGGCGACGTCAAGGTCAACATGTATAACCTGATGTGCTGTCGTGTGTACGCATATGTATGTACCTATAGTCTGCCAAGGAGTGCGGTTTGCAGGCCACCCTATAATGTGCGTTTGGTTTATCATTGTGTACAACAAAGAATATTTTTTATACATAACATTCATTTTTTGTTTAATACTAGCAGGTATAGATCTACATATTCAGAATGTAAAGCTGATAACGAATTTCTATAAAAGCGCCAATGCTTAAAGTAATGTCAATAGTCCTCTTCGGATCTCGTTGCGATTTGCAATTTAAAAAAAAGGAAAATATTTTCAAAATGGCGAATTGGCTCGGCTTAATAGTGATGGGTATACTGGTTGCTGTTCAATGCGAGGGGTATCAGATGACGGAATGTCAACTCCTTTCCGAGTTGAGGAGACATGGCTTTCCAGAAGATGAGATGAGGGACTGTGAGTATAATTTAAAATTATTTCTAAAGACATAAAATAACATGGCAAATTGGTTATTTATAAGAGGGACCTCAAATCATTTTGGTCAAACATTATTGGGGAAACTAATTTTGAGTTTCTCTAAAGAAAATATTAAAAAAATATATTTTTCCATAGCATTAGAATGAAGAAAAAGTCACTCAGTAAGTATTTGGACTTTTTCTTTTTGGATTTATACAACTTAATTTGATCACTAGGTCGACTCACTAATAAATAATAATTTGAAAGCTAAGCTCTTATCGGTGGAGTATTCTTCTTCTCACGCCTATAATCCCTAACGGGGTAGGCAGAGCATCAGTGGTTCTAGAAACAATGAATGCCACATTCGACATAATTTTCTAAGTTTGTTAGATTTTTCTTTCTTTCTATCTTCTTCATTTCTTTTTTCTTTTAAGTTATTGTTAAAATTACTTGTTGTTGAATTTAAAAAGTTGATTTCAATTTTTACTGCAGATTTAGCCTGCTTGCATAACCAAGTTGTAAGTTCACGTTAGTGGTTCACAATCTAGTACTAAACCTATTAGGTATATTGTTAGTTAATTTATATTGATTGTAAACTGTTGTGTACGTCTTTGCAATAAAAAATAAAATACGATGTACGTATAATAGTGACAGATTGTTAGCCTTTTAGTATTACAGCAAAACCCACAGTAGTTATCAGATTTTTTTCTCAAATTTGGTCAAATAGATTTCCACAGAGTTCCATTGATCGAGGCTGTAAACTATTCCGATTCTCTTACCATAAAATGTTCTAGGGATGTGCCTAGTCCAGAACGAGAGCCATCGAAGAACAGATATAGTCGGCAAAAAGAACCGCAACGGGTCCCGTGACTACGGCCTCTTCCAAATCAACGATAAGTATTGGTGCAGTAACACTAGTACGCCGGGCAAGGATTGCCACGTTACTTGTGCAGGTTTGATATGATGAATTCCTTATTTATTTATTTAAGGCGACTACAGCACCTAAACTACGATTTTATGATGCGTAGATAAGCATGACGCACTGCATTGAATCGAAGAAAAAAAATACTACGGTGATATTCAGGACATAAACTAGATAAGTAGTTTGCTGAAAACATGATTCAGCTCTTTTGGTTCGATAGAAAAAGCTCACAAAGTTACCTCTAAATACCCAATATTTGTATATTTTAAGCCGTAAAAATCTTAGTAAAATGCACACAGGAACTTGAATTTGCTATCAAAATGTTCGTGATTGAACACTCTCGATAAGTAGTTAACGCATTTTTTCGATTTAAGCTGTCACCTTTCCATAAATCTCATTTATCTAACTTTCGAACATGTTTTTACGCACGCACGCTTTCATAGTCCGTAAACTTCGTGTATCGACACTGTTCGCACTGCCGGCCCAGGCCTGTTGAGAGACGGAGATGGCACTATTCCTATGTGTGCTGCCTTTATCGGGTGCTGTAGTCGCCTTAATAAACGATACACTAAGGGCGACACTGAGGTTTATTTAATGAAACGTGAGTAGGGATAGTGGTGAAGGTCAGCTTTTCGCCCACGAAACAATACCTCGCGCTCCATTTACTGGCTTCTACATATGCCTGGGAAGAGTTGTCAGCTGGCACATTCTAAGTTTTTGTTTCATTCCCAGTCCAGCCTATTATTTATTCTGTGGTCCAGCGTTCAAGTTTATAAATGCTAAAATATGTTTGTAACTTTGTTTGTTCCGTCTTCACCTCATTTGGATTATTTGGTGGATAAACAGATCAGGTACAGGACCCCACACGCGAAGTTCCTGATGAAAATCTGCTGGTTTCACATTTATTTTTATCTTTCTGACGCGCTTTCCGTGGTTTTAACTCAGGGTAGGTACATTTGACCATAGTTTAGGATTTGGCAAATTAAGTATGTAGGTAATTATAGCATAGTGAGTTAGGTCCATATCACAGAACGCGACTCGACTGAACTATTTTTTACATAACTTCTCCGAAAAAAGGAGGCTTAGTGCAACCAATCGAAAGTAGAGAAGTACAGTCAACGGCACATCAGGTTACCACAAACTGTCAAATTTCCCCAATAGATAGTAAACCCTAATACTTTGAGATAAAATTGAAAATCGATTGAAGAAATTTGTCAGTTTTGGATACATGATGTGCTGTTGTCCCTGTACATAGAGGAATGATAATAAACTTCAGTAAAAGAAACACCCAAACCGACGATAGGCAGTCCAGTCGTAGCAGTCGTCTGTCATTTTGATAGTGAGAGAAAGAGACAATCAATACTTAATACAGATAAAGACGAGTCTCCTACTGTAATAGGTACGGGCCTTAGAGAACATTAGATCGTGGTTACAGAATTTTCGTCATTATTGTTTTATCACCTTTTGTGAGAGCATCGGTTGTCATTCCAAAAAACACAAGTGCATCTTATTCTTCCTATGGAAAACTTATAAAATTACATTGCGATGAAATTTTCTGGCGAAGACTGTACCTTTGCGAATAAGCGCAAAGTTAAAAATGCTAAAGTACTTAATTCACTGTTTTGAATTATTTTAAGTAACATCCTGAATGTTCTATGAAACGAAGCTATTTTTGACTCTGACTTCGACATTAGAGTAGTACCTAGTCCTCAAAAGTAAATGGTCTCAAAATACGAGGACTGATCACCCGCCATCTGACGGGCGTCCACCTATGTAGATAGATACAGATAGCAGGGGACGGTAGTAAAAACTGAAACCCCGAACTCAGACCATATTTTCCGCTTTAAAATTAAATCATTTATTCTAATGCACTCCATTTTCTAATAAAAAACAATGATAACAGCGTAAAGCACGAAACCAGCAGTGTATATCGCATTCTGATAGTAGCGCGGCGCGGGGTGCGGTTTCGCTGTAGTATATTGCGTAGCGCCAAAGTAGGTAAATACCGAAAACTCCTTAACTTTACGCTTCCGGGAAAAAGTAACTCGTAGTCGATCGTTGTTATGGGCAGATTCCACCATTAAATTATTTGTATATCTGTCCCTGCCACCATGTATATAATCCTCATCTCAGTTCATATTTTCAGACGTAATAACAGATGACATCACTAAGGCAGCTACATGTGCTAAGAAGATCTTCAAGAGGCAAGGATTCCAGGCTTGGCACGGCTGGCTTAACCACTGCCAGAGTAACCTCCCTCCTTTGCCTGTGTGTTAGTTTGTACGAAGCTTGCAGTTTTTTGTTTCACCGTGAAATGGTGAAATGATTTTATATGTACCCACAGAAACATATCAGGATATACATGTTGACCTTGACGTCGCCGTTACCCTTATCTCGCTAGTAATAGCGCCGGCTGTTGTACAGGGTCAACAGCACATCATGCTATCGAAAACTGTGAAAATTTCTTCAATCGATTTTCAATTTTATCTCCAAGAATTAGAGTTTACTATCCATTAGACAGTTTGTGGTAACCTATGCTGCGTGCTATTGTCTAATTTTTTTTTAAAGTAGTACATATCTACTTCATATTAAGATGTATACTTTAATCATACTAAACATCTTTCAATTACATTATAAATTTAAAAAATCCATTTTTATTTTTAACCCTTGACAAAAACAGAGGGGTGATATAAGTTTGACTTGTGTATCTGCTGTGTATCTTTGTCTGTGGCATCTTCGGGCATCTTAGCTCCTGAACCCCGCCGTTTACTTAATTCACCTGGGTTAATGCACCCAGGTGCAATAAGTATACTTTTCGTAGAATGGATCGATTTAAATCTGTTTTTTTTTTGTTTGAAAGCTGACGTAGTTGAGATGATTCTAAGATAAGCAATGGTGATCAAACTTTTTAATTTTTTAGATCAGTACATTATGATATTCAGATCTACTAATTACTTTGATCATAAAGAAAATATGAAAACGAATGAGACATTGTTTTATTCTAATAGTTTTTCATTTAAATGTTTGTCACGCTGTTTTAAATTCAGTAACGTTTTGACGTGAACTGAATGTAACGTGAACTGAATGACTTTAAAGCAGTTGTGGAGCATCGTGCGGCTGTAGCCCGTCAAAGGTTTAATCTCAGATAGGTTTCCCATTCAAAAAAGGAAGTTCTATGTTCGACTGTATGTGTATCTTTTTTTTAAATGTATGTTCACCGATTTCTCCGCCATTTTTATGGACTGATTTTCAATAATTTTTTGAAAATCAGTCCTTAAAAATTGCGGATGGTCCCATTCTCACCCAGACAGGATCTGATGATCGAATTCAAGGGAAATCGAGGGAAACCCTTGAATTTAACAGGCACTTAAATAGCATATACGTCGCTATTTTTCGCTTTGTGAAGTCAGTTTATTTCTTTTATAAAAAGTTTATTTAAAGTAAACTTTAACGTCATAAGTCAGACGCCTCGTAGTGTCCTTAGATAAATGTTGTTCTAAAAGTCTTTACGTGGCCGAGCCAGCGAAGTCGGGCGGCTTTTATTTCTCCGATAATATTTGGCTCGGACACTGCTCTTCTATTTCTCTGTTACCTATATCTTTGCCTCCACTCTCCCTCATCTCCTCTTGTGGGTCCCAGAATCTTTCGGAGGATTTTCCTTTCTGCGACTAAGAGCCTATTAGAGAGGATGTGGGAAGATCGCGCTGCCAAAAGAGCATATCTTGGACAACCTTCCGGGCGCCGCCCGGTGGGTCGTCCAAGATATCTCTGGAAAGATGAAGTCGCCAAAGACCTAAAAAAATTGAAAGTGCCCGACTGGTCAATATTGGCACAAGATAGAATAGAATGGCGCGCTTTAATGTCGGAGGCCAAGATCAACTTTGGGTCGTTGAGCCAGCGAAGTAAGTAAGTAAAAGTCTTTACTTTCGAAGAACATGTTATTTGAAATTGTACTTGTATTTTAAGTACTTAATTAACATAATACCGTCACGTAGAACTTCAATATGGGTCAAACAAAAGCTTTTCGAGTAAGTATTATAAGAAGATACTCATCCTCGGAGGGAATTCTCTCGCGGTCTTAGAATAGCTACATACATTCCCTACGGAACCTTCGTAGTATTTCTCATGGACTTAAGAAGTTGAGACAACTTTGAAAGTTCCCAACTAATTAGCTCTGCAACTATTTTCATTGCTATTCATAATTAGATACTTACATAATATATAAACTGCACAAAATTCTGCAGCCACTGTACATTACAATGTTTATGTACTTAAATTTTAATATCACACTCAGCATAATGTGCAGGGCCATTAAAATTTCTCAACTCTTGCATATCGTGTTGTCAGCTAAATGGGACGTTACAAAGTTCCACGCGACCGCTTTTATACTCTGTTTTTGTAGCAAGCTTTTGAGCATAGAGTCCAATTTTCAATGATAATATCAAAAATAGGTCGCGTAAGCCGATGATTGAGTAGGAAATAAAAATCGCAATTCATTACAAAGCAATCACACAAAAGTTGAATTCCGACAGCACAAACCGAGGCAGCGCCTGATTCCAAACATTTATTCGCGTCCAAACTCTCTGCTCTCCGATTAATTTTCCGAGCGTGCAGAAAATTAAAAAGTAAAAGAGGAATGGCGGTTAAGTTATGCGCATGCGTGGGCCATCGACTGGGTATGCCAGTTCTGCCTTGCAGTCGCGTTGTGATGTTCGCGTTCGGATGGGCGGCGCGGGTTGGGCGCGCGGCGAAGCGCGCGTTGCCGACGATTCCGATTTCGAAACACTGAAAGGTTTACTATCCAAAGAAGTCGGCTGGACGTTGGAGTACGAGCGCGACGGCGTCAAAGTGTGGGCAGAGGATGCGGCCCACGGCGCGCTGCGGACGGTCAAGGTCTGTTTCCCTAAAGCGGCACCTTTCAAATTCTTTCCCTACTTGATGATGTTTGAATATTCTATCACGTCTCAGAACCTCTTTCAAAAGTCTCTGCGGTGTACTTAAACTTTAGATTTTTTTCTAAATAGACCTTTTCGCTTTTACGACATGCCTATCTAAGTTTTTTATTATTGTTTTGGTTCGCATCATAAATGTGAAGTGTCGAGAACCCAGGTGTGACTGTAACGTTAGATAAACGTAGACTCTTGACAACCACTTGTTTCCATATGTTAGAATAGTGGTATAAAGTATTGATTTTTATAATAAACAAGGAGGACCGCAAATATTAGCGTAAGCATAAACTGTGTTGTTTCAACAGTTTGTTTAGGTCCGTTTTAATTTGAAAAGGGCCAGCGGTTTTCGTTTGCGATATGAAGGTAGTTACTTGATTTTTTGGTTCGTTAAATTTTTCAGTCAGTTTTCCAATTTTCTTTTAGGTTTCTTTGTAAAGCAAGAGTAGGTACGTGAATCCATAAAAGGCTTTAAGTGTACGTGACCGTGTTTTATCTTTTTACACGAGTAAAGTTTTTGTAGCTTGTGGTAGAGTCGGGATTATTATTGGCGAATAAGTTTTTATTAGAGTCCGTGAGCTGGTCTGCTTTTACGTGAGTTGGGTAGGTAGGTAAGTACTTAAAATTAATGTGGAGAGTCATTTTAGCGAACGGTCAGTTGTTTTAATGTTAATACCTCTAAAAGGTAGGGGATAAACGTTATGTCGGATATCTTTATTGTCTGTTAAAATTAAATGTGAGAAGTAATGTGCCATTAAAAATAGGAGGGTTAATAACGGACGTTTCAATATAAATTATGCTTTTTATATTCTCCTTTATTAAACGAGGAGCTTAATAAGCATTTGACCTTTGATCTACAATTGAAGAAGAGAATAAGGTTGGTGATTGGCTTTAAGCTCGGTGCCTTGTGCCCGCAGATCTGAAGTTGGGTACTTACGTACTTGAGTGGTCTGAGAGTTTTGCGTTTGTAGAGTACGACCTATTTTACTTTCGACTTTTCTACGGCAGACTGTTTGTTGAAGTTGTTAGCGTGTGTTTTTCGCCTGTACTTTGCCGTACATTTAAAGTTAAGTAAGCTTATTTAAATTGCAGATACGTTAGTGCTTAAAAGGTGTGCTTTTGTCAAACTGTTAAAACTTTATCACAATATTTTTTAAACTTTTTTTTTGAAAGATAGAAAATAATTGTCGATCTAAACCTATTGAAAAAGTTCGATTCAATTACAAAAGAACCCACTCTAAAGGAACCCAAAATGAAATTTTCGAGATCAAAATTTGACTTAATAGGCATTTTTATAATAAGAAAACAGCACCATTGCCTCCCATGTACTATAAGTAGTGATACTACAAGCTAGGAACATAAGAAGGCAATGGTAATGCAAATTCCGTCCTGCCGTGCCGTGCCGTTCGAATTATAAAAAGGCTCATTCCCTTGAACCAGAAAAATAAAAAGAGAGAGAGAGAGAGGGTACCTACGTGTTTTCAGAAAATGAAAAGTAAGTAATCATTTTCACATGGACCTAGTATTACTATTTTATCTGTCCTAATAATTGTGCTACAACTTTTAATTCCACTTTCGCGGCTTATTGCAAAGTTGTATGGATGGAGGGATGATTTTTTTTCGACCTACATTTCCTGAATAGCTCTATCTTGTCATTGCTATTAACAGTGGAGCATTGAGTTCTCGGCGGCTTGGCATCGGCAGCGTGAACAAGGGATAAAATGTCAGAGATTTACTTATTACACCTATTTTTTTCAATAAATATGTAGGGGGATGCAACACAATCCTGAAACTTTTGGAACTACACGAATTAAATCCTTTTCTGACACTATAAACTTCTTATTCTTATCGTGTAAGTGCAGTCAAGTGTGTGGCGAACTTGACTAACCGTGGTTTCCCGAACAACGTAGGTCGGAACATGAAAACATATTTTCGCTTCTTCAAGTTCGTCACACACTTGTCTATACCTACACGATAAGAAGAAAAATAAGCTTCTTCACACAATTTGTATGAAAACTTGAATTATTTTCGAGAATGTAGAAAGTTGTTTAGTTTTATGTGGGACAATTGACGTTGAAGTCTCCTCACATTATATGTGACTGTGAAAATGGAAAGAACAACCTTCGTGATAGTCGTTAAGGTTCACAATTAGTGTGATGAGCTATTGAAAATAGGTCTTATTGACTACCCCGAAAGTTGTACCTTTAATTAAACACAGTCACATATACCTACTTCACTGACACGGGACTACCTACAATGAATATTTTTTGTTAAAAATAGTCAATAGTTGCTACCTTGTCGGCGGCCGGTAATTACTTGTATAGTGGACTGATTCACATTCTCAATATTCTATTGGGTTACATTTTCTACAAATTTTGTTTATTCAATCAGTAAATCTTGTTTATTCAATCAGTAAATCTAGTCATTTTTCTCTGAGGGAGGTCCTCAGTAACGATGGTCTTTTATCCACGTTTTCCGCCATTGTCCTTAATTATTTTAACATTTCCCGCTTAAGGCGACTAAGTACAGCACCTAAATTACGATTTTATGATGCGTAGATAAGCATGACGCACTGCATTAAATCGAAGAAAAAAAATACTACGGTATTTTTCAGGACATAAACTAGATAAGTAGTTTGCTGAAAACATGATTCAGCACTTTTGGTTCGATAGAAAAAGCTCACAAAGTCACCTCTAAATACCAATATTGTGTATCTTTTAAGCTGTAAAAACGATAATAAAATGCACACAGTAACTTGAAAAAATGTTCGTGATTGAACACTTTCGATAAATAGTTAACGCATTTTTCGATTTAAGCTGTTACCTTTCCATAAATCTCATTTTTCTAACCTTCGAACATGTTTTTACGCACGCACGCTTTTATTGTCCGTAAACTTCGTGTATCGACACTGTTCGCACTGCCGGCCCAGGCCTGTTGAGAGACGGAGATGGCACTATTCCTATGTGTGCTGCCTTTATTGGGTGCTGTAGTCGCCTTAAACTAAAGACTTGGGGAGTTTATGTAAATCACACAGATTGTATGTTTTATTTCTAAAAATTGGTTAGATTGGCATTTATATCCTTCCATGTTTCTACCAATTTCTGCTCTTATAGTACGGTAGTACTAATATATACAACTCAGTCTTATTAAGTTCCTGCCTAATTCATTGCCTATCTATCGGCTTTTTTTTTTATCAAAGTCATTATAATTGCGTTCCTACCTAACAGAAGATATTCTAGTTTTACCTTGAAGCCTTCTCAAAAACTATGAAATCTTACTCTTTCAAAGCAATGTTTTTTGACATTGGAAATGTCTTTTCGTTCATTTCGTTCATTCCATAGAGCCTTTTTATAATTCGAACGGCACGGTACGGCACTTCAAAATTTGAATTACCATTGCCCTTTATGATCTCAGCTTCTAGTATTATTATTACATAGGAGGCAATGGTAATACAATTTTGCCGTGCCGTTTTCGAATTATAAAAAGGCCCATGGCTCCGATTTCACGAAAAAGTGAGATCCCATTATATCTCGGAGAGTTGTGAAGACATGATATTCAAAAAACGCTCAAAAGACGCGATATACACGAGAGCTGTAAGGTGCAAAAAGAGTTATTCGAGAAAGTAAAAAACAAAAAAGTTATGCCGAATAGTTGATTTTGGCCATGGACCAATATAATCTTTGGCGCTTGATATTTTGGAAACTAAGAATGATATCAACAATTTGTGAAAAATTCCTCTGGACCATTTAGTCAGCTACAATTGGAGCCTAAAACAAAGACGATCGGGTAAAGGGTTTGCCCTGTAGCCTAAACCACCATATGGTCTCACCATAGGCTATGGTCTCATGTGGTGTGGTAGGCTTTGTGGTACCCTCCTACCGAAGTCCGACGCCAAACAGCTTGCTGTGTTCCGTCGGTGCGTAGCAGTACCAGTGCCTTATTGGCATTTTCTGGGTTAACTCGCTCCAACGTCGACCTCATCTATGACTTTGATCAAGATTGAGGTCAAGAGTTAACCCATTTTATTTAAAAAAAAAAAAACTTTTTGAAAAAAGTCAGAACGACATTTTTTCGAATTCCGTAGATATTCATTTCCAATGTGCTCAATAGTCGTGTGAGGCACAAAATCTATGTTTTTTTAGGGTTCCGTAGTAATCTACGAACCCTTATAGTTTCGCCATGTCCGTCTGTCCGTCTGTCCGCAGGTTTCCTAAGAAACCCTTGGTACTACAGAGCTGAAACTAAGCATGATTATACATATGAATCACGCCGACAGAACTGTAGAGTAAAATCTTGAAAAAAATTTTTTTGTAATTTTTTTTTTAAAGTGGCAAACACTGTTGGGATTAATAAGAATGTATTTGAACCATGCTGCTACGGAACCCTACAATGCGCGTGGCTCGACACGCTCTTGGCCGGTTTATTTTAATTGTCATAACTTAGTTGCACATCCCTATCAATATGTTAAGATGATTTAGGGGAACTTGTATGGCCTTAAGTTAATGTTTATTTACTTACATAGATAAGTTTTCTTTATAATGTGCTGTTGGTTTTCTGAGTAAACAATTAAACAATAATAGCACGTGTACGTAGGTAGATAAATGTAGTGAAATATTTTAAACTTGACATGAAAAATATAGCTCTCCTTCCAGCGTATATTGTCGTATGTGGTGCGTCAAACCGTTGCGGGCGGGTTGAACATGAACACAGCTAGAACTTGATTGATGGCTTTTGCTGACATGTAGGCACCACACCCTTATATTGTTACCTTTAAAGAGTTTTTGTACAGTTATGGAAGTTACGAGTGAATTATTTTCACCTCAAATTCCTGGAGTAAATGCCATGGATATTTTCCCTGCTTCCTCCTAATATCTATCACAGAATCATTAATAATATTTAAAATGTGAAAGTGTGTGTTTGTTGGTCTAGATATCAAGTAGATTTCAATTTCAACCTGATTTTGAGTGAGATTGCTACACCTTCGTTCGCATCTTCGTTCTTGAGCTAGACTTTGGTCGAGAGTGAATTCTTTTCACTCTGACCACAACTAAGGTCAGCCTATTATAATAGCGACCCTATTATTATTTCTTAAATAGATGCTACACTGGGGGATGATATTGAAAGTGTGCGAATAAAGTCGTATGGAAAGAGTTTCTATGTAATGTAGGTATAATAGATATTTCTTAATATTTTTAAGTTCACCCGTTTTGATCAGTGATGACCTTAGCATTTTCTTGCAAAAATGTAACTTAAATATGTATGTGTATGAAAGCGTTTCGAACAGTTCTCTCAGCAAAATCAAATTACGGGGACAATTTTGTTTTCCTTCGACGGCAAAACTTCGTTCATTTTTCTTCTATCACTGCTTTTATAAACGTGCCGGAGAGACGGCATAAATCATCCCTCTGAATAAAGAATAAGAGTGACAGAAGCTATCGTTTTCCATAACAAATAAAGTTACGACGCTGGAAAAGCCGGCAGGTAGCCTATTGTGGAAGTACTCGGTGGTTCACTATTTAAGCTCGCCTTTACGAAAGTAGTTTGTTAAGTTAGGCTGAGGAAAATGCGGCGTGGTTGAAACCAATGGTTAATTGATACATCAGTGGTAAAATGTAACTAGACCAAGAAATAAATAAAAAAATATATTTTCTATGAACTACACAGTATGCTGGACAGAAATGTTGGCGATCTTCATATCATGTGTATTGTATTGTAAGTATATTGACATCAAAATAAAAAATACAAGCCTAGTATACTTTTGTGTATATTTTTACTGAAAATAATATCCATTTCTTTTCTCAAATTACTGAATTGTTCACAGGGCCTATAAGAAAAGTTTAATATTTAACTTTTATTTTTTAATTTCGACGAAAAAAAAGATTTAGGAAGATTTAAAGCCAATATAAAAACGGTTATAAGCTGAAACAAAACCAATTCTTGCAAATCTTTGCCTTTAGATGAAACCCGCATAATATTTTTATTTTCGAACAATTCAAGAATAAAGATTGTGGGAAGAATAAAATGTATTTTATCGGCCGTTCATTCTCGATTCCTTTCTCTTTTGTTCCGAAAGCCATTTTTTCACTTTCCTTTTAAAAATACAGGCGATTGGCATTTGAATTGAATTTTCCATTCAGGTAGCCTTCAGTTGGGAATTTTTTTCCCTCGAAGACTTAGGATGTAAGCAGTGGCGTGCATAGACATTTTAGGCAGGGTAGGCAGTGAACTTGTCTAGTTTTAATTGACCGCTCAAACTCGTTTCTATGCGACTTTTGCTAAACGAGAAAACTTTCAACGTATATTTGAGATGTTTTTCAGAAAGCTCATGCTTTTTAATCGCTGTATTAAGGTTATTAAAATCAAAATAACCCTGCGCCGTTAAAAACTTTTTTATAACAGTTTGAAAACAAAATGCACGGAAAACAAAATACTTAAGCGGTTAGTATGCACACGACCCGTGAGCCCATTATGAATAGGTATTGTATATTTTAGTATTAAAATATTTAACTGCGGTACCTTTTTTGCGTCAAATCCATGCATCGGCCTTTTGCGATAAGTAATGTTTACTTTTCCTTGAAAAGGTAAATTAGAAAAATCACGCAGTTTCGGCAAACAAACATCATCACCACACTTTTCACAACTTATTGCGCTCATTTTGTTCTAAACAAATGTCTTACAAACACTATTTAAACTGATAAAACAATAATTTGCAAAAGTTTTCGTACCTACGTACTTAGATGCAAAACAAAAACAAACCAATATGGCTGAATGCATCCAATAAGAAAAAAATCCGCAAAATTAAAAATCTATAACAGCTCTTTCAAACACTTCGAATATTGACACTTCTCAATTTGGTAGCATCGCTTTATAGGCAGAGCTTTTTTCTCCTTAAAATCAGTTCGTAAATTTTTGGCGGGGTAGACGAAACAGCCAATCAGAAGCCCCCATTACAACACAAAACATCGACAAAAAAGGCATTTCAAACGAGTGCTTTTAACGATTAATCAATCCGCGCTCCTACGAGGGCTCTTACTAGTTCAGTATTAGAAGTTTAGATGGCGCTGTTTTGAAAAGTTAAAGGTCGGTAAAGAAATGTAGATGGTGAAAACGTTTATTCGTTTCACAAAGATCTGTGATCGTTGGTGTAAATTATAATATTTATTTTTTGTATTTTTTTGCCTTGAAAACCCTAGGGTAGGCACTGCTTTTCTGCTTGTATGGAATGCACGCCACTGGATGTAAGAGCTTGATTAAATTGGAAGAATTTAAGAAATCGTCTAACTTTCACAAGTCTACCCTTTAATTTTGCCAAAGGGTACTAACGAGCCCGTTAGCAAAAATTAAGGGTATGAATTATCCGATGAAATGAAACTGATAAAGGGTATTCGCGAAAAAGGCCCCAGGCCTGTCGCAAAAGAAATGTATCACAGATTTTAGACAAAAAATAGTAGAAACACTTTGAGTCGCTATTTCAAATTTTGGTGGCTAACACGTTTTTTTTCCGGAGTAAAAAAAAGCGTTACATGTAAAAATGTCATGTTTTAGGAAAATTTCATCCTATTGTATTAATTAACTCTTTAAGAGAATGCTGGGTGAAAAAAAACCTCCTAGCTATATTCAAAATCCTGAACCAGTATCACTCAAAGAACACATTTATGAATTTATTTTTATTAATATTTTTTCAATGGGAATAGTTCATTTTTTGCCTAAACGTAGAACATTGCTCCTACACCAGGCACGCGAGGGGTACGGGAAGCGCTCGGGGGGCGCACCCGAGTAGCGTCTACGTTTAGGAAAAAAAAAATCCCATCGATAAAAAAATAAATAAAAAAAGTGTTCTGTAAGTGATACTGATTCAGGATTTTCTATATTTTCTTTTTCAACCTATATATCACTCTGCAAAAAATGCATATAACCAGTTTTATTTATTCTTTTTTTTCCGGGGAAAAAAACCATGTTAGCCACCGAATTTTGAAATACCGACACTGCACATTGTTTCTACTATCATTTGTCTAAAATCTGAGTTACAATTTTTATGCGCCGGGCCTGGGGCTTTAATCTATGGGATTTTGCGGATACCCTTTCACAAATTTCACATCAGCATAACAATCTAAAGAAAAAAATGTATAGTTAAATGTAAATTTCATGTGTTGTTGTTTTATCTTATCGTTTAATTTTTTATGAGTTAAGTACCCGATCAATGAATCTAATTAAGTTAATTTTTAATTAAAAATAAATGTAATATTAAATCTTCTGGGATAGTTGGCGTAAATAGGCTTGGGCATTCCTATTTGTAAGTATTTTGTTTCTATACTAATAATCTAAGTGATTAAACATTCAGTACCTAGTCGGCAAATACTTTTTAAATTGGCTAGTTCACCTCTAAACATAATAAAGTACTGTAGCTCGCGCTAATTATTTTAAATCATAAACTTGCTGAAAACGATGCATCGAGATCCAAAAGGGTGGCGCATCAACTACCTGCGGACAGGCCGCCTATTGTTTCCATCAACGTTCGCCCGTACTATAACACGGAGTCAGTGGATGTGGGGTTGCGCCTGGCATGACTATCACGAAATAGTCATGCCAGGCGCAGTAGAGCTATAGCTCTACCACTCTTGTATCTTGTCAAGCCGCTTTAAAAAAAATCTGGATATAGCAACTCTTAAAAAATCTTTAGAAAAGTATTTGTATTGAATAGACTGAGACTAACCTGAAGAGGCGCGCCCTCACTGAACCCGAACGAATGGAATGGTTCTTAATTGCCTTTTTCCATCAATGCTTCGACCCTTCTAAATTGATTCCCATTATTCGTCAGACTAAGCAATCATAGGCACAATATGTCTTTTGTCATTTTATAAAGATGTCTCACTTGGACGATGGCCAAAGGATTAGATCGTGATCTGGAAATCTGTGCCAAGCTGTAATAAGCTGTAAACAAATCTAGATTTTTGCGAAAAACTAATTAAGAGCGAGTAGGCTGAAGGAAGGAATGATCCTTGACATATCCGTATGTTCTTCTGCAGTTTTGCAATGTGATATCGTGAGTAGTAAACGTACTACTCATCACATTGCTGAAAGGATAATTAAGGATACATGCCTTAATTATGCTTATTTTAAGGGCTGGTGCAGACGACGACAAAGCTCTCCGACTACTTGTCTGTCAAATATCAAAATAGATCAATTACAAATGCAGTAAATAACGTACCAGAGCCCGAGAACATGCGTAAACTTAACCTAACGTTCTCCGAAAAACTGTTTATAAATAATAAATTACAACGTACACGAGGCACTAAAAACTTCATAGTTGTCCATCAAAATTGATAGTTTAAATCTATTTTGACGGACAAAATATAAAACAACTAGCTTTCCACCCGGGACTTCATTCCCGTGGGACTCCGGCAAAATTATGTAGCCTATGTTTATCACAGGGATAATGTAATAATACTAATGGTGAAAGATTTTTTCAAATCGGTGTAGTAGTTTCGGAGCATATTCAATGCAAACAAACAAACTAACAATCAAATCTTTCCTCTTTGTAATATTAGTGTAGATGTTATTGTCAAAGGTTGAAATGCAGTCACTTCCCGGAATGACTGGTTTATCCTAGGTTTGACCGAAGCCTTCGAGCAACCCCGAAATAAATTCCAATTTTGACCTTTGATTAAAGTATTTTCAGTCCTTGCTTTTCAGTCAAACATCGAAAATAAAATAATCTGTTTCGGGATTTGCCTAGTCAATCCTAGAACTCGGTCAAACGTCGAAGGCCGAGTACGATAGTGACAGCGCCACGACAACACCGCGGTCCTATGTCAAAATGTCAACATTGACAACGCCATAGGGCGAGCAAGCCTTTGCGCGGAACCCTCGCGCGCAATCAAAGTGGAGTTTCTGCGTGAGCCGAGCACGAGTCTGTCGTTATCGTTCTAGAGCTGCTGTAGTGTACTTGCAACATGTTTAAACGTTGATCAGTACTTTCCTGTGTAAAATGTTATTGTGCAATTCTAAATGTCAGAATAAAGACTACTTTTTATTGTAATTATGACAATATTAAAACATTAAACTCTGTTTTATTACACCTAATCTAGCAAAATAAGACATTAAAGTTTGTCTAGTGAAACCCCGATTTCATGAAATAGATTTCGACGTTTGCCTGACCAAATTATTCTCATGAATAATTAAGTTTGCTTTTGGTTTTCTTTGATAATTAGCGGTTATGCTAATACATACATAAGTATATAGCTTTCCTACACGAAAACAGGGTCAAACTACATCTTTTGACAAGTCAATCAGCCGTGAAGCCGGGTTGCCTGAACCACGGAAATTGCTTCCGAGGATTACATCCAAGGGACTTTTTCTTTGAGCTGACATCTTTATTGAAAGCTCCTTAAAGTACTGGATCTTGTAGAACTTTCCGTGAAACGAATTTACTTTGGACTTTTACGTCTTTTACATAAATTCAGATGCTAAGTTTTCGGTTGGAAAAGTAGCATATGTTTCCCCTACCTACCTCCTAACTAGAGGGTTTTCAAGTATGTATGTGCTTAGCGTAACTTTTTAATATTAATAAGTAAGTCACCTTACACTTACATATTTGTACATTACTAGCTGATGCCCGCAACTTCGTTTGCGTGTTAATTTTTTCTTTTGAACAGATTACACTTTATTGACGGTCCATTAATGGACCTTCATTTAGTTTATTAAATATTGATTTAGTTTAAGATTTAGATTTTTACATACAAAAGTTTTTTCCCGCTAACTCCCGTTCCCGTGGGAATTTTGCAATATCCTGTTGCAACTAAGCTTTAAGTTTACTAAGGTACCTGCATGCCAAATTTCAAGCGTCTAACTTAAGCGGTTTTGATTTTTCATACAAAAGGATTTTCCCGCTAATTCCCGTTCCCGTGGGAATTTCGGGAATTCCTTTCTTAGTGCACCTTTACGGTACCTAAGCTACGTCTCTTCCAAATTTCAAGTGCCTACGTTTACCCGTTTAGGCTGTGCGTTGATATGTCAGTCAGTCAGTCAGTCAGTTTCTCCTTTTATATATTTAAGATAATGTAGGTAAAACCAATGATATTACTATGTATATGGTTTTACACGCTCTCATGCTCTCATGTATATACACTGGGCGTCAAAAATAAGTAGTACACTTTTCAAATTGCAATTACTCCTAAACTATAGTAGTTACACTTATGAAATAAAAAGCAGTTTATAGTAAACTTAACGAAGTTTATTAAAGTTATATTTTATTTGGCATGAATAAAGTTTCAAACTTAAAATTAAGATAAATACTAAAAAGTATCAATTTTTAACGATATGTCAACCACTTAATTTTCACGTTTTGGAACTTTTTCACAATTTAATAACTTGTGTTGCCGCCTCGGGCTCTAATTACAGCTTGGATCCGGTTTGGCATGCTGAACACTAAGTTTCGGAGGCGGTGTTGGGGAATATTTTCCCATTCTTCTATCAGCGCATGTTTTAGAGCCCTGAGTGTGGCAGGAGGTGGACTGCGCCTTCTGACTAGCCTCCCAAGCTCATCCCAGGCGTGTTCAATCGGGTTGAGATCTGGGCTTCTCGATGGCCAAGCCATCAAGTTGATGCCAACCTCCTGAATGTACTCTTGTACGTGGTGAGCAGTGTGTGGCCGGGCGTTATCATGCATTAGGATGGCTCCATCACCCATATTTATTAAATATGGCCCTGCATACTCGTTGAGGATCTCCGAGGCATATCTTTCACCAGTCAAAGTCCCATTTTCTATTACCACAAGCTCTGTGCGACTCTCTGAAGAGATACCAGCCCATACGTGTACAGAGCCCCCGCCATATTGGACTCTTTCCGAGATACAAGCTTGAATGTATCGCTCACCGGGTCGTCTGTAGACTCTCCGCCGTCCATCTGAAGTGTATAAAGAGAATCGAGACTCATCTGTGAATAAAACTCTAGCCCATTCTTCTTCGCCCCATTGTACGTGTTGACGGGCGTAGCGTAGTCTTGCTACGCGATGCTCTGTCTCAAGTTTGGGGCCATTTGCTGGTCTTAGAGGCTTCAGGTTAGCTTCAGCAAGTCTTCTTCTCACTGTACTCTCACTGATGTAGTCTGTTCGGGTCCGAAGAAGCTGTTGCTGAACCTCAACTGCATTAAGGTGTCGATTTCTTAACACAGTGGAAACAATAAAGCGATCTTCTCGGGTACTTGTGCACCTGGGTCTGCCATTACCTCGTCTCCTTAGATGGTTTCCAGTCTCTTCGTACCTTTGCTTTACTCGCTGAACCGTTCTTAAAGTTACACCCACCCTCCTTGCAGTACGACGCATACTGATGCCCACTTCGAGAAAAGCTAAGATTCTTGCACATTCTTCTGGTGAAAGAGGCATGATTAGTCAAATTTACTCTCTGAAGATACCTATGCTTTTCAATTACAATTGCTTTATCAGCAGCGAATGTGTCAAACACAAAAATCCTAAGTAAGACAACACCTTTCAACAGTTTAAAAAAAGTGTTTTTATTTATTCGTTTTTTTTAAAGTCAAGCATTATAAGTTCTTATAATGCATGAAGTTTTTATTGAATAAGATTAAATTTTCTTTTTAACCTTTTTTGTTTCAAAGGTCTAAGTTTTATAGTTTGGGAGAAATCGCAATTTTAAAACTGTACTACTTATTTTTGACGCCCAGTGTAGTTTTACACAATGTATATTGTGTAAAGTATCTTGTTAATAAAGTCGTTTAATAAACGACTTAAAAAATTTTTTTACCTAGCTTTCCGCCAGGGACCTCGTTGCCATGGGAATTTCGGGAATGAATTATACACATAAACCTTACTCTTAATCACTCCAACCAATAGTGAAATCCGTATGAAAATCCGTTCAGTATTTTTTGAGTTTATCGTGTCCAGACAGACAGACAGACGCGACGGGGGACTTGTTGTATAAAATAGTATAACGTATGTATTATACAGGGCGAAAAAGAACCTCCTAGCTATATTCAAAATCCTGAACCAGTATCACTTACAGAACAGTTTTAATTTTGATTTTCTTTCAGTGGGATTTTTTTTCCTAAACGTAGACACCACTCGGGTGCACCCCCCGAGCGCTACCCGCACCCCTCGCATGCCTGGTGTAGGGAGTAATGTCTACGTTTAGGCAAAAAATGAACTATTCCCATTGAAAAAATATTTTAATTTTTTTTTTTCATAAATGTGTTCTTTGAGTGATACTGGTTCAGGATTTTAACTATAGCTAGGAGGTTTTTTATCACCTTGTACATAGTGTCCACCTGTTTTCAAAAATTGATCTCTTCATGTTCCACTTCCACCGCTTTATAAGTTTACCGCTTTTCCATGGGTAAGCCTTTCAAATTTAGTAAATCGTTTCGCTACCCTTCATCTACTCTTAAATAAAACGGAACACCTTTCACTAAACACAATGCTGTTAATGTGATGATGACTCAGCGGAAATATACCATTTTGTGTTCTCACCTTGTATTATCACGATAATGTTAGCATTACTGTTTTAAAATATTTTTTCTTTAAAAAAGTATACATAACTACTTCTTTCGTATCAATATTCCATCAGAAAGGTTATTTAGCACCCCAAATAACACGATAACACTCGTATGTCATAGATTTGAGGTGATACCTTCTTCTTTTTTCTATGCCCATCCACGGTCCAAGACAGGTCATACCTTCTTCTTACCAGCCCATATACGTCCCCACTGAGGGGCACGGGCCTCCTTTCGAAACATGAAAGGGGATTTAGGCCAAGTCCACCACGCTGCTGGCCCAATGTGGATTAGTGAACCACTTGTCTTTCGAAAACGAATTTTCTCAGGCTGAGCAAGAACATTATTTATAAATCCGTACATAAATCCGAAAAGATGAATTTAGTGGTACAGGTCCGCACCAGGATTTGAACCCACTACCTTCCGGTTACAAGCTCATTACCGACGGATTATCACTGCATATGGTGATACCTAATGTTTATTTTTGTTTTATGGCAGGTGGTGGCAGAATTCGAGGATGTGGAGCCAGATGCACTGTACGACGTTCTTCACGACCCCGAGTACCGGTCGGTGTGGGACACGCACATGTTGGCCGCGGAGGACGCTGGACACATCAACGTCAACAACGACGTCGGTTACTACGCCAGTGAGTATAACCTGCAAAGAGGATCGTCTCAGTGTTTTTTCCCATACAAACGGCGTCAATGGATTCCATCCCCTAAACGTCAACGGATCCCTGGGAAATTTTGGTATAGTATGAGAAACACCAAAAAATAGGTCCGTACGTTTTGGTTTTTGTGATATTTTTAGTAGACAAAAAGATATTTGAGACTAAAAGTCAGCATTTTTCGCCAAAAAAATTCTCACAATTTAAGAGGTGACTGTTGAAAAACTAAGAACAATTTTGGAAAAAACAAAACGCACGAATCTTGTTTATACGCTTACAAATCGATAGAGACCAAAAAAGTACGATTTAATAAAGTTTTTGGGGTAGGAATTCATTGACGCCTAAACTCATAATTTTGGAAATAAAACTAGGCATTTCGCCGGAAAGCTGCAATATTGTCCCTTTCGCACAAGTCTGAGTCGGGTGGTCGACATCGAGACAGCATGAAAAACAGCTGAGACGCTAGTCCAAACTGAGACCCTCCTCTTAAAAACATTGAGGTAATATTACTAGCGTATAGAGTAGACATTGGTTGCGAACCACCGCCGCGTGCTGTGGGAGTATCTCATTACTCTAAGGTGGCACTTCACTTGGCGTTGCGTGTTTGCGTAGCGTATTCGCCGTATTTGTCCAAATATTTGTACGTAGTCTATACAGCACAAACACGACGTCCTCACTTGAGATGCCAACAACAAATAACACAGGTAAATAAGGTCTTAAATGGTCTAATAATCATATTGCATCCTTTGATGTGTGACCAAAGACCAACAAGAACGGATCGGCGTGTTTGCCTATTTGTGTGTTTGTCATATTTGTGCAAACAAATAAATCCTCCACACATGGTAGTATTTGGCCAAATACAGCAAATACGCAAACACGCAACGCCAAGTGAAGTGCCACCTATAGATTAGCGACTAAAGGACTTGTGGTCCATGGGCCACAACGCATGCTACAAATGAGCGATTCGTAGTGTCCACTCTAGTACGAATTTCTTATACCTCAATGAATAAACATCTGTTTGTTTAGTCTCTTATTATTAAATTAGGTTCCCACCTGGAATTTCGTTCCCGTGGAAATTCGGGAAAGAAAAACCTATGTCACCCTCTGATAATGGAGGCATTCTATTGGTGAAATAATTTTTGAAATCGGGCCAGTAGTTTTGAGTTTATTTGTTACAAATATGTATACAAAAACAAAAATCTCTTTATAATATTGGTCTAGGTACACTTATTGTATGAAAAAAGATATCCGGCACGGTTTTTAATATAATATTTTCACCTTCTATGCACACGAGACTTTTTTGCGTTCGCCCAGAACGCTGCACTAAAATATAACTCTTATACCTAATCTTGAACGCGTTTATGCTAAATCATAGTTTAGCATAAACGCGTTTAAGATTAGCTAATCATACCTAGTAGTAAACTTTAATTACTACATTTCCAGTAGCTGTTCGAACTTTATTTTTACTTAGATACTCCAGTCTGTATCTCGTATAGGTAACAGTATCTGCTAGATACTTCCAAGTTAAGACTATTCTATAGCGCCGCGAGCGTAGGAAAATAGGTATTTGGAGAATCATTCTCTGTCGCGACCGCGCTCGGCCCCGCTCGCAAACGTGCGATAGAGACAGTTGCAGCTCGGCTGTGTTTCTAGGTATTTTTTTGTCGAAAATCGCGTTTGGGGGGAAAACGTTTCCCAACCCCTAAACTGTACTAAATATACTACTTTTTGGTATCAATCTTTTCAGCAGAATATAATCTATGCCTCTATTTTTTGTTTTTTCCGAAAATTTACTTTATTTCTGAAATACAATGAATTTAAAATGAATGTTTTTCAAACCCAATAAAGCAAGATTACAGATCCTTATAACTTTTTATCTAAACAAAATTTTCAAAAAAGGAAAACATAGAGGCATAGTTTTTGATAGGGACAACAACATAGTGAAAAATTATCAAAATCGGAGAAGATTTAGGGGTAGCAAAACGTTTTCCCTTTTTGTATGGACATGGGCGCGGTAGTCGATCCTCTTAACAGTTGTCACAGATATTTCCGCCTTCTTCCAACTTGTTGCTCTCATTAAAAGTTTCCGCGAACTACCGTCATATTGTCTCTTGAATAGACAATGGATACAACTTGTAACTAGCAACGAACTCCTAAGACAAGTGTTTGATTGTCTTTGTGACTTTATACACAAAGTCATGGTCGAAGTACAGAGTACATATAACGTAGTTTAATCCACAAGGGACACATTTCAAAGTCTGACTAGAATGTTTTAAATATTTATAGCTTGTTGATCGATGATTTATAAATAGTCGCAGTTAACAGTTACCTAAAGAATTGTAGATTAGTTAATAATTCTCACCAAGGCTATGTATCCTGATACCGGGACGGCTCTTCCATTAATCAATGGCGGTTGAATGGCAATGGTGACCATTTTACACGTTCAAGGTGGTAAAATTGAGAACTATGGAAACCTCATACATTTGATGACAGCCACCCCGACCAGGGTACCTACCACGATCGTTTAAAAGCATTTCTGTTTAGGATCCAACTTTGAACTGCGTCGCAATTGGAATGTTTTTTAAAATGGTACCATAATGGCGCTGCTCTTGAACTGCTCAATTGTCTATGGTCCATTTTAAATGTCTACATAAATTGTTGCTGGTCTGCCTTTGAATCGCAACAGCGCCAAAATTGAATCGCTTATAAGCCATCATGGTACGAATAAGCGTTGCAGACTTGTTTAGGTCCTAAATTGGATCGCGCTAAGCGATCATGGTAAACCTCCAGCAGTGCCACCGCCAACCGAACGGTTGCAAACTACTCAGCAACTTATCATTCAGTTGGCGGTGGCGCCGCCCCACCAGTCAAAGCATTTGTCATCAAATGTGTGTAATTTTTAATCATTCTCAATTTCACCTCGAGCATGTCTACACTATTCGATTTGAAACCGACGCACGGAAACACTCAGTGCATACCTCTCTTCTGTATGTAGATGACAGTGACGGGTATAGTCTTGTCAAATATCGGATTCGAGTTGAATGATATAGAATACGGATATAATGGAGAACATTGTCATACAACTGTTATTGAGACGCAATTGGTTAGTGAAACAGCATACAGAAATAGAAATATATTCGTTTATAGACACCCTTTCCGATGGAATTCAGACAGCATGTCGTGTTATTGCTCTCAAATCACATTACATATCGCGATTAACGAACTAGAATGCCAAGCGCCGTTTGCATAGTCCTGAAACAATATTCCCATGAAATGAGCACCGCCTCGGCATCGGCACGGTAAAGTTGAAGAAGGTTACGGTAGGGGAGTATTGTTCAACCCTTTGTTAAGTGTCTCTTTCATTAAAAAAAATGCTACTCACTCAAAGGCTCACACAAAGATTTTTCCCTATTAACATTATGATGAGGTGTTCGTTAAATCAAATATCTTCATTTTCATTCAAAATTTTTCAATCTGCTGTAAATTGTATGTTCACCTCCTTCTCAATTAAGTAAGCTCGGAAACGGCGGCGGTGCTGTAAATACGTATTATATAATTATTGTTATTTATCATTATTTCTGACTATATCCAACTTAATTCTCTCAGTAATCCCTATACAACTAGGCAAAGCATCAAGTGGTGACCCCACAGATAATAAATAAATACATACTTACTCGTACTTTGTAATTTTTAGTGAATTCTAAAAACTATCTACATACTTAATATCTGATAATATGTATCGAAAGAGTGCTACGGAACCAATAATAAGATTTGGTTATTACTCTACATATTCTAACATCAACAGCAGATTTGTTTATATTTTTTTAGCGAATATTGATAAAGAATCTGTAAAGTCCATATACTGTACTATCATTCACTGACCATACGGTACGAAGTGGCATAAATTTCCGACATGAGAATATGCCGACGATATGCCCGGGCATGAGGGCATGAAGCCAGCGTGAAATGCTGCTCTTTGCCAGCTATCTCTGTTGAAATATGCGCTCCTGGTAGTTTCATTTCGATCAAATATTTTCTCGCTGATATGCCGATTGGATTTTCGATGGATTCTTGTTTCGGTTATTGGTGTGTGAATTCAGATGGTTTGTTTAGCTTTTGTGAGTTAACTCCGCTCATTTTCTTAAGATTTCTCATAAATATGGTGAATTAGGGAAAATCTTGTAATAATGAAAATATTTAAATATGTAGTTCTTGCCCGCTTTTACCCGTTACATAAAAGGTTTTGAGTTACAAAGTAAGTACAAGTTAATCCCGATTGCCGGACAATTCCTATGGGACTCAGGTATTGCGCAGGAACGCGTAAAGGTCCGCAAACAATCACTGTAATCTCTAGGGACGGTAGAACATTTTATTTCATTTTCAACGGCAAACAGTCTAAAGCAATAGCTATTTGGTTTACATATCCCGGATGAGCTATTCCAAACATTTGTTTTGTATTGAATTACTGTTTAGCATCAGGTTTATCCAAACTTGTTTAGACAATCGTGATTTTATTTGTTGTTACAAATGATTTATGTATGTTGAATTTCGAATGTCTCAATTATATTGTTTTTATTGATGATTATAATAAAAGCAATAAGGTAATCCTACTAATATTATAAATGCGAAAATTCGTGAGGATGTATAATGTTTGTTACTCTTTCACGCTCAAACGGCTGGACCAATTTTGATAAAACTTGGTGTGGAGGTAGCAGATAGCCTGGATTAACACATAGGCTACATAATTTTCCCAAAACGAGGTCCCGGGCGGAAAGCTAGTATTAGATAAAATGCCATTTATTAAAGGAGGAAACCTTGCATCTTGATTTGAACCAAGGTGCTTTGGAACTATATACCAATCAAGCAATAAAAGAGTAGTTTAGATCTAATCTTGGCCTAGGCAAACTTTAGGCTGTCTCTCCTGGAATCGTCTACCATATAAAAAATAACCACCATTGTCACTGAGTAAGTAAACCAGCAACTTCAAGAATAATTTCCAATTTCAAAATGGCTGTTACAAATTATATGCCACCGAACTCGCCCCATTTGCCTTTGATTTATGAGAGCAAACCTTGCAGGTGGCACAGGGCGCAGACAAATTAATGAACACCAGGTCCAGCTGTTGCCATTTTCACACATGTCTTACTGTAAAGGTCGTCTGAATTTATAGCGAAACAGGAAACCAGCGCAATGCGGTATTGGGGCACGTTTTAAAAAATTTATAACCTAGGATATATAGAATACACCAAGTTAAAGTTAAACGAACCAAAAATTCAAATTGTTTTTTGGAGGTCCAACTAGATTATGTCACTGGTACCAAGTGGGAAAATCGACACTGACATTGGTATCACTCACGACTCACGATTCAACATTATGTTGATGAAAAAACGAATGAAAAAGTCTACCATGTCTTTTATCCAAGTTTGTTTTTAATACAGAATTTAATTCGATGTACCTTTTCGCCAGAATATTAGAAACATGGGTGAAAGAAAGATATAAAGATATGAAAGAGATTTTTTTCCTAAAATACTTATATCCCATACTTATTAACATTATAAATGTGAAAGTTTAGTTGTTTGGATGTTTGTGAGTCAATCACGCAAAATCTAATAGACTGTTTTAATGAAATTTGCCATTAGTATAGCTTAGACATCAGAATAACAGATTGGCTATACAATTCCCCAAATTCCAAGGGGAATAATTTGATAAAGTACCTGTAATATGACTGAACAAATTAGGTAAGTACCTTTTTTCATATATTTTTTAAATGTTTTGATGAGCTATAATTTGATTCCACTTTTACGGCAGCTTACCGTAGCTATGTTAATAGGCCACAACGTTATTATCGCTGTATAGATATTGTATTGTAATATAGAAAATAATAGCCATCACCTGTAGGGATTAAGTATGGCAATGAATTAAAAAGGTTATGGCTCTTAAACACGACATACACGTTATGCCCTTTTTCGTAAATTTTAGTAAAAATGGTTATTTTTACGGTAGCTAATACACAATAAAGGATTAAAGTGGTTACCCTTCGGTAGCCTTCGAAGCCGGAGTTTCTTAAACATGTTAGATGATGTTGTTATACCTATTACGTAGGTAAATATAATTCTTATCTGATCAACATTTTCCAGGTTACTTTATTCTGTTGTGCTGAGTGGTTACACACTTAAAAAGAGACAACTTTAACTTAAGTAAAAAATAAGTACACGACGAAAATTATTTATTTAATGTAGGTCTTCAATTTATATTATAACCGATGACTACAAATAAAGGGTTTCGCGATTAATTGTTGTATTAGGAAATATCTTCCTAGAATTGTAGACATAGTGTAGATATAGAATAGCCTAGATATGGCGTTAAGATTCTAAAAGGATTATAGGTAAGAGAGTGGAAGTAAGTCTATGAATATTCTCTGAAATGTAATTGTTGTCGTCAGTGTCCTGCCCCGCTCCTCTCAAGAACCGGGACTTCGTCCTGCAGCGGTCCTGGCTGGACACCGGCGATGAGAAGATGATCCTCAACCACTCCGTCTACCATAAAGACTACCCTCCGAGGAAAGGATACGTTAGGTAAGTGATAGTAAGAGATCCCTTCTTAGAAATAAGCTCGCCTTTGATTTCGAGAAACCGCGGGCGATTGTCTATCACAAACTTAATAGGAACTTATACTTAGTCTTAATCTAAATAAGTGTGGCATTCACATAGACTACTTGATAACTTGCCAACACCGATTATGAAAACATTTAGGATAGGAACGAGTGTGTGTTGATTATTGCTTTACTCAATTATAGTTTCAAAATGCCGATGCCGACGTATTTATGGGACCGTCTTCAAAAAAGGAGGAGGTTCTATGTTCGGCTGTATGTATTTTTTTATGTTTTTGTTCGAAAGAGGATACTCCAAAGTTGGTACCATATAAATTTTATCGAAAATGATACAGCGCTTTTAAAAAAATCAACAAAAACAAAAAAATACCACAAACCAGAAAATCATCTAAATAAATGAGTGACATTTTCGTTTGTGGTTATCTGCTAATAGGCATTGTAGTCTGAAATAAATACTAGTTATCTACTTGGTGCGAATTGTTGTTGGGATTGAAGTCGGTGAGTCATACGTTTTTTTAACGTGGAAAATTATATGAAAAATATATATAGTACTTATTTTAGCATTAGTCTTCAAAACTACTTACTATACAAGTGTCTTGGTTACACTGTAAGCTTTATTTGTAGACTACAAATAAGTAAAAATTAGAGAAAATAAACTGGTAAAGAAAACAAGGAACGAAAGCGTGCAAAAACTATTATTTTCCTTTAGAGACTCAAAAGAAAATCCCACACAAAGGTAGATAGATATTATTGTTTGCGGGCACACACTGCTATACTGCAAATATTTGTTCACCACCCAATCACACCTACACAAGAGACCTACTTAGAAAAGAAAGGTCAAAGAAAAACATTCCTTTAGAGCAGCGATTCCGTGAAAATTACGTTTTATTTACGTTACGTTTGTGGGTGTAATAAACGTGGATAAAAAAGTTGGTTTGGAACATAGCTAAAAATTCTCCAATTTCTGATTTCGACATCTCCACACTTCTCAAATCGCTGAAGCGTCGGCCTTCGAGTGAAAATTACCAATTAGTCGTAAGTAAGTCACGACTCTACTGAATTTTCGCAAGAAATACTTGACGAATTATATAACATTTCAAATTTCGAATGGAATACGTTTCTTTGAATTCGGATTTTACCATATTTGGAAAGATATTATTTTCATGAGTGACGTCAAAACGGAAGACAGAATGGAGAAGGCTACTTCCGCGTAAACGAAGTCGCGGGCAGAAATCTACAGTTAAATATTTTAAACTACATTATTATAATTAAATAAAACATAATGCTAAAAAAACATAAAAAATAATATAACGTAGAGAGAGGCATTGCGTTGAGCACTGAAAGATACACTACTCACTCAGTGGCTGAAAAATTTTTCTAACCCCCGGCCCCAACAAAAAGAGGAATGTTATAAGTTTATCTTGTGTATCTGTGTGTCTGTGTATCTATATACCTTTGTATCCGTGTGTATTCTTTCGTCGGGACATGATTGATCTAGTTAGAATCTATAATTATATTATTGTGATATACCAACTAACCACCTGTAGCTGTAGCCCATTTAACGTTATTGTAACTAAAGAAGTGTATAAAATGCTACCAAAAGAGCGATCCAAAGCATTCCAGAACTTTGTGAATGGTTTGTGAAAGTAAAGCAAACAAGAAAACCACTGCACTGAGCTCAAATGCAAACTCGGTAAAAGGTTTTTGTGGTAAAATGTAACAAACACTGGGAAACTTTATAAACTACTTTATAACCTGAGTAAATGCTAGCTTAAAATGCAAGCTAGATAAATTAATTAAGCTAAAATATTTTTAATGTATTTGTATAAAATATTCTTAGTTATTTTTTAACTTTTGTGAGAAGCAAAAAGGAGGTTATAGTCAATTTGCCGTGACAGTTTGTAAACGGCGGTGCGTTACTACTGCATTCAGCCGTATTACAAAGTAAAGTGATATTAACTAACAAAACAAATAATACCACAATAGTTTGGTTTTACGAGCTATCAATATTTACGTACATAAAAGGTTTTTTCCTCTTCAAGCTTTTTTCTTCATGTTCATTGGGCAAAAAAAGAAAAATACTACCTAAATACACGGATCAAAGTAACGTCCTGTTAATAGTAGTCTGCGCCGGACAGATAAGGGTAGGCTACTCAGGAAAAGAAGAATGTTTCGTCGCTTAATAGGGATAATCCCTAGCAATTCTCAGTGAGAACCACCCTCACACAAAACCAGTTTGAATCACATCGTTAGCTGTTACAGTATCTTTTTAAAACGACGAAGTTAAAGTTTTTTTTTTAAGTATTCTGTTTTCGTGTCGGGTAAATGGGACACGAGCTAAGAAATATACCTACTGAATGTTATGGTGTTTTAAAGGGGCCTCTGCGTTCCGAGAGGAGCTTTCATGCCTCCGTGGGCGCCAGATCAAAGAGGCTTTTGGTTTTGTGCTTCTAAGATTATTAAGTCGTTTCTGTGCCTATTTGTTATATTTTATTATTATTCTGTACTTTTTTTATTTTCCTAAGTAACAAGAAATACATCAAATTTAAAACCTGTAGTAATTTATTTATTTATTGTACACATAATACATACGTATATAAATGCAAATAGATGAATGAAAATTTCGTTATCTTTTTTATAAAGAACGAGTACCACTTGCCCTTGGCTGGTCTTTGTAGCTTCTTTAAAGCTACAATACAACACGATACTTTGAATAGAAAGACTTTAAACATAATGTTTATATTTGATGTTATGAAGCTTAATAACGTTGGATTATGGAGAAATAAGTTTTTATGATAGAAATAAAGGGCAGGTTCTTACAAAAAGCCCTTTCATTTTAGACCAATTCAAATAAACTTTCCGTGTTTGTATAAAAAAAATGTAAGGCGAGAGTTCAAACGAATAGTCACAAAAAAAAAGAAAAATGCTTGTTAAGGCGACTACAGCACCTAAATTACGATTTTATGATGCGTAGATAAGCATGACGCACTGCATTAAATCGAAGAAAAACACTACTGTAATATTCAGGACATAAACTAGATAAGTAGTTTGCTGAATACATGATTCAGCACTTTTGGTTCTATAGAAAAAGCTCACAAAGTCACCTCTAAATACCAATATTGTGTATCTTTTAAGCTGTAAAAACGATCCCATCAAAAACAATACTTGTCAAAAAAACCAAGTCTCGCAACTCAGTTGTTCTGCGGTAAAAAGTTGTGAGATCCATGTAATACCAAGTCGGTTATTAATTTATTCAGTCTCTACTTAAGCGACTTTCTGTCTTAATACGTCCAGTCTCTAAGACCACGATCGTGGTCCATAACAATTGAAAATCAATTGTGTCTGGAATCTCCGTACTCGAAGCATTAAGTTGTTACGTAATAATTAACAGCATCTTATAGTGACGCATATCAATATTAAAATTCTTTAATGTTTTATATAAATATATCGAGACTTGGCCATCGCACTAAATAATTGAATTTACATGTGTTTTCAGGCGATTGAATTTACACGTGTTTTCAGGCGATGGCCAAGTCTCAATATATTTATATAAAACATTAAAGAATTTTAATATTCATTGAGCGCGGCTGCTGCTCGCTCGGCGACATTCACCTTTCCGCGCGCCCCGCCACTGTCCCCGCCCCGCGCCCTCGCGCTAGCACCGCGCAGCGCGTAGTAACGGCCCGCGCTCACTCGCTAGCATCGCAGCGCGTGGTATAATAATTTATTTACAACCTTACCCACTCGTAATAAGTACGAATACGCACATAGGTACGTTTTTTGCATTAAATAATTTAATTTACACGTGTTTTCATGACGGGAATACCAATTTTTTGCTCGATTTGGCAGGGGCACTACCATGCGCCTATATTTATATGGGACTAGCTTAAACCCGCGGCTTCGCACGCAATAATAATAACTGCCGTAAAACATCGTTACGAATAAAGCCAATATTGAAAAATTTAACTGAAGACTTGGCTGTATGGGCTTAATTTTCTTTGCGGTCTTTTCTAGATTTTTTAGTTTTTCCTTGATTCATACACCAAACACTACTTATATTCCAAATTTGAAGCTTCTAGGTCTGCTAGAAGTGCCTTAGAATTTTGATGATCGGTGAGTCAGTGAGTGACAAAATTAAGAAATTTGACCCGTTATAATTCTTAAAATACTGGTTCAAATTGAATGAAATTTGAAATATACCGTATCTTTACAATGCCTGCATGGTTACTGAAATTTCAGTCTTCTAGTTTTATCCACAACGAAGTTACAGGGGGTCGAAAATGGTCTGAATTGCTTCGAGAAAAGGATGGTACGGCCGTGACGCTTTTTTGCTCGACTTGGTGGGGGCACTGCCGTGCCCCCAGATAGTAAAATGCACACAGGCACTTGAATTTGCTATCAAAATGTTCGTGATTGAACACTCTCGATAAGTAGTTAAAACGCATTTTTCGATTTAAGCTGTTACCTTTCCATAAATCTCATTTTTCTAACTTTCGAACATGTTTTTACGCACGCACGCTTTCATAGTCCGTAAACTTCGTGTATCGACACTGTTCGCACTGCCGGCCCAGGCCTGTTGAGAGACGGAGATGGCACTATTCCTATTTGTGCTGCCTTTATCGGGTGCTGTAGTCGCCTTAAATTGAAAACGAAATGTCCCGGTAGTAAATTGAAAAATAAATGTAATACTGCCTTGCCCTCGCTGTCTAAGTAATCGAGTTAGCCTGATCTAATCAAATGGTCTCGAGACATACTTCGATTGGAACATAAGTTTCTACAATTGTGTTCTAACACAAAAAGAAGAGACTCTTTGTGTTATTACATTACACAAGTAGTCTTTCAACAATTTGTGTTGTTACACAATGCGTAGACATAAATTTGTTCTATAAAAGATTATTAAAGAATAAGAAAAGGATATTCTTAACAGAATGATTGCAACTATCCATTTTCACAACTTTTAATAGTCATGGTGCTTGCGACCGCGCCTAAATATCGGACACTCATCATAGGTCAATAGAATAAAACCAACAAAATATTCAAATCGGATTTAAATCCTACAAGATATTTTATTGTTTTAATAGCTTCATCTGTTGCCAAATAAGACTTTCCTAAGTTTTCCCTCTCGGCGGAGGTGTGCATAAGTAGTGGGGAGTAAAAATGTACCCAAAAAGGGATATTTTTGCGATGTTTCGGTTATATCTCGTAAAGGACTTACAATATCGAAAACTGTCCTTCATAAAAGTTGGAGGGCATTTAATCCTGCGTAGGATATAGTCCTAGTTGTTATGACCATTTTTTCCCAGGATGCTGCATTTAATGATAGGAATATGCCGCTTTGCATAGTGATAGTAGGGATCAATATAAAGGATTTGACTCGAGGATAAACGACATTCACCCATTTGGAACAGAGATGGCGCCACTTACTCGATTTAAAAAAAAAAATCTCAATCCTTAATGGATGCTCCAATTTGCATAAAGAAGGTGTCAATCGACAGGAAATTAATTGATTTATTCTAAAAAAAATAAAAAAGCGCCGTAACATAAATATAAAATAAAAAAAACTGGAATAAATATATATAAAGTGTTTTTTTTGTATTAACGAAATTTTTTGAACAGTGTGTAAGGAAATGGAAGTTTTTATTTATATACATATTGTCACGCAATCATTTACACGTTTTGCGCAAAAAACCGTTACTCAATATCTTGTCTCGTTACAAATTTATTGAAGAATTACCGCTGTCGTCCGCAAGACTTTGTCCGAGTATAATTCGTTAAAATGAAAATATTTTCTCTTCCCGTCATCCGATGTTTATAAAACTTGTACCAATTTGTAAATCGCTCTCAATCACTCAATATTCCAGAAATAACATGCCTAATTTAACCTAAGTTAGGTATATATATATTAACCTATAGCCAGACAGACGTACGAAATTCAATGATTGTTTTGTTTCTATAAAGATCCTATAAGTTTACTATTTTTTCTTCAAATCATTCTATGTTCTTAGGGTTGTTATAATTCCCAATATTTTTAAACGAGTAATTCTTGTATCTTATACTTTAAACGAGCTATTCTTGTATATAAATATATATATATTTTTAGGATCTCGGAAACGGCTCCAACGATTTTCTTGAAATTTGGTATGTAGGTTGGTTCGGGGGCAAAAAGTCGATCTGGCTAGGTTTCATTAAAAAAAAATAACCGTGCGAAGCTCGGTCACCCAGGTACTATAAATATATATATATTTAGGATCTCGGAAACGGCTCCAACAATTTTTATGAAATTTGGTATGTAGGTTGATTCGGGGGCGAAAAATCGATCTAGCTAGGTTTCATTTAAAAAAATACCGTCACCCAGGTACTTTTATTTATTTACATTGTGTTGATACTGGCGCCACAAGTGCACCTCATGCATTGATAATTAAACTAATTATCTTCCATTTCAAAGGTGCTGGAAACCCTGAAAATAAGGTCGCTATTAGTATAAAATACCAAAATAATAATAATATTAGGTAAATGTAAAATAGTTTTAGAACTGATATTTTACTTACGTTTTGTTGTCACATTGGCCTTTGCACGTTTTACACAGTAACGTGCAAGGAAGACCTACGCGTCGGCAGCTACAACGCATAGAGTTGCAGCTCAATTTACAGCCACAATTATCAAAAAAGCTTAATCCGGGTCAAATTGGAGTGGCTTTGAACCATAGAGGAGTCCATTTTCCATCAACATTGTGCCACCCCCAGAAAGATGGACTTGGGATTGATGCGTCTAAATCTAACGCGTTGCCCCAAATATGGCCCGCTTGAAACGCTGCACGTAAGGCATGCTGTTTAAGGGCAGCGGAAGTAGGGGGCAGGCTCGTCACCATCCTGTTTTTACTTGAAAACAAATCTTGCCGAACCTCATTTACCGTTGAATGTTTGGTTTGCACGTCGTATAGCCTGCAAGTGAATCTGCAAAAAAAAGTAATCAGCTGATAACGTGTGAGATAGTTATATAATATACCTCATACAATAACAAATCATATATATGCGAACCGCTCCAAATGACCCATCACTTCTTCAGAAAGTATTTCTGCAGGAATTGACATGCCAGCAAAAGCGGTGGTTGTCTCAGGGTGTGACATCCAAGTTTTAAAACAAGTTTTTTTTCCTTTTGTATTAAAATATGAAGTCGTGTCACACCCTGTGAAGGCATGGAAGCCCCGTAGAGTACTTGACATTTCAAGGCCTAAAAAAGTAAGCAATTGTTTTATCGGTTCACTTTTTATCACTAACGTAAGACATTTTTAACGGATTCTTACCCAAAACAGTAAATATTTTATGCACCGCTCCTCTATGGTTCAAAGCCACTCCAATTTGGCCCGAATTAAGCTTTTTTGATAATTGTGGCTGTAAATTGAGCTGCAACTCAATGCGTTGTGGCTGCCGACGCGTAGGTCTTCCTTGCACGTTACAGTGTAAAACGTGCAAAGGCCAATGTGACAACAAAACGTAATAGAGCGGGACCCATTCGTAAGAAAGTCTTCAAATAACGATTTTCGTGGGACTCACCTCCGCCATACGAAGTACTGGTATGTACTTATTTGGCATGTTTTCCTGAACTCAAAAAGTGCGGTAGTCACTTTCTAAGGGTATGGAGGGGGTAGCTATGACGTATCAAAGATGGCGGCTGGTCCTATTTTATTTACGCTATATTTAGATAACTACTGGGCAGATTTACTTAAATAGGGTCTCAAATGAAAGATAATTTAATATACATTGTTTTATTCTAAAGATGCATTAGTGTAAAGCTAGTAACAAAATAAATATTTTCAAAAAACGACATTTTGTAAAATTAAACTTTTTTTTACTGTGTGAAAAGAACAGAAACCATTATGGTTACAGTAATTTAGCTTATTATAAAAAATTGCTACACTTGTCAGCATTCTAATGAATCTAAAAACGTTTATATCGAGCTGTAAACAACGGAACTGCAGTCGTCTAAGTGAGCGTGGGTAGCGCCGAACTGACTACGGTACTTAGATTTGGGTACGAATAATCTTGAAAATAACGTGATAAAACGAGTAGAATCACAGCAAAATGAAAAAGTATTATGAACAGGCATTTTTTTTTTACAGGCATCATTTTTTTTGTCAAAAAAATTTCTTCATGAAATAAGTAATGATTTAAAAAATTCGTAAAAAAAACGAAAAAATTCGTTCGTAAAAATTTACGAACTATTTTCAAAAGTTCTCGTAACAAAAATAACGCTTCGTATCATATCGAAATAAAACTCTTCATACTTGCACGTACTTGCATTATATTTCAAAACAAAGGACTCAATGGTACTGGTCTGTACTGATGGACACAAGAGTGTAAACGTACGCACTCGAGGCAGAGGCAGGTCGCTGACGTGCAAGAGTGTACAGCCGCCGTTATATTTTTTACATCGGCAACACTGAGATTCATTCCCAGGAATCCCTGCACCGTGCTGCGCCGTGAACTTTGGCACTTGTCGCTTCATCATTTGAAATCATTTGGTCAGGCCTATGACACTGTTAGTACTAATAGCTGCGAAATGGCGCTGCTATCGCCTTTAAATCGCCATCTTGTGACGTCATGCTGTATGTCAAGATAACCTCAAACTTCCATGATGGCGTCTTGTCACTGAGCAAGTACAAGTACGGTATTATGTATGATTGCTCTCATGGTTCGCACAGCCGTTTACTGAAGTGCATTGCTAAATAAATGCAGTACTTATTATCAGTTTTCGTCGCGGAAATGACTAAAATGCATTTATATTTATTTTATTTTATGATTGTCATAAGCATCTTTTGCCATGTGTAACCCGTATTATTACCATTTAGCTTTGATTCCATATAAAATTTTGTTATTTATTTTGTAGGTACGTGAAAAAAAATATTTTCAAGTGTCAAAACTATCAACAACATTTGGTAACAATTTTATATCTAAAATAAATACATTTGTTTTGCAAATTATAATATAAGTTTTTTATGACTACTTTAAAATAAATCTAAACAAACAAATGTGAATTACACCTTATTTATTCTATGCCTAAAACTATCGGACTGATTTTGATGGAATGTGCTGCTCTAGATTAATAAATAAGCTACTTTTTATTCTGAAAAAACTAAACCTTACGTTCCAACAAATGGCGTAGTAAGTATTAGGAAATGAAAATATGAACAATGCTTTCTGCAATTCTTTCTATCGATAAATAGCTAATTCGCTCAGTCGAGCTTTCAGTGAACCGGCTTATCTGCAAATCGTGCCATCGGCAAAAAAAATTTATTTAGAACGTCCTTTCGGCGAATTGAGCTGTCGGCACAACAAGGTATCAGCTGAAGATTTTTTCTTTCAGCCGATGGTCGGCGAACAGTGATTTTTATATACAATTTTATCGTTCAAGAGTAATTCTATGAACCCTTGCGAGCTCGAGTTGAGTGCTCGTGTATTTTAGGTTGAGTTTGAAGTTGAGATTCTTGTCACAAATCCTCCTCCGTCGACGATTTTTTCATCTTAGGTTATTTTTGCAACCTGCTTTAACATGGAAACGCTTAAGTGTTGTGTTGGTGGTTGCACTGCAACAGGTGAAACACTAAGGTTTTTTTGTTTCCCGAGAAACAGTTATCTAAGAAGTTTATGGATATGTCTTTTCTCGCGCCAACACATCCTATACTCCTTGAACTCTCTGAAGAGCAATTGTTGAAACAATGCGTTTGTCAAAAACATTTTGACAAAACAACTTTCCATCACGTGGGTCAGCTACAAAGAGCAGAGAGAGTAATGTGTAACCGTGTAATGAACTAATGACACTGGGGTCACCAAAAAAGATAACAATTCAATAATTATAGTAGTCTTTCAAGTTGCCTGACAGCTCCCGCCAAAAAGGTCAGACGTTGATAGTCATTGAAAAATTTTATTTTTTCGTTTACTTTTCCATTGATTATCATTGAACCATTTTGAAAACATGAGAGTGTTAAAGGTGTCACCTGGGTGTCACTCAAAAAAGTTCTTATCCACAATTTTTTCACAAAATGGCTGATTGCCATTTATTATAAAGTGAATTGTTCTGCGCTACATGATATTGACGGAATTGTGGCAACACATATGGGTCTATATTTGAGAATCTATCTATTCACTTTTATTTACTAGTTCTGGAAATTGGTTAAGCCTTTAGCGAAGTACCTATTCAGTTGTACAACAACTCAACTATAAGTACCATAACCTTGCCTCTCGTGAACTGACTAGATGTCTTACCACTGCAATACAGATTTATTCCTAGTGCAGGGTGAGTCGGCTGACAGTCTGTCCTATGAAGAAACCCAATAGGCATATTTATTACACACTGTACTTTAAAACTGTACCTACTGCTTTTAAGTATTTAAGTAATGTTAGTTATTACTACCCAGCAGCATGTCAAAGATTTATTTGTTTGTTCTCGGGTCATGGGTGTTTGTATTTTTCTTTATGTGTGTTTTAAGGGACCCACGACACAAGGGAAAACCTTAGTGTGGGCCTTTGAGTGTGTAGCGTTTATTTATTTGTTTATTTATAATTATTTTCGAGAGCGAAATGAGGATGATACCCCAGAAATGACTTTGGTGATTGGAAGGGCTGGTACGTACAGTTTGTTCGCTCAATTAGTGTGCATGGGTAGCTGTCAGCTATCATCTCGAAATGTATGGCGGTACAGGGAGCAAGAAAACTTGAATGGTAATTCATATCTTCTATCTCTTTCTACTAGTTATAATACGAAAATAATAATATTTTGTGGTCTCTGTAAATATTTACATGGATTAGTATAGCTATTTTTTGAAAGAAAAATATTCGTACCTATTTGAAAATAAAATTACTTAACTGTAAATAAATTATTGTATGTGTGCATTGACACTATCGTTAACATTTACAAAATAATAATAACGTATATTTCCAAAAAGAAGTACTTAAGTAAGTTAGTTCTGCTAACTAATAAATTACAAAGGAGGGTTCAGATAATTCGTCCTGTAGGTATTACTTGCATTACAAATACCCAGTTGCAGTAACGGTCATTAGAATAAAAGCTTTTCGGTCATTATGTGATATTCATAGATTAATTTATTTATAGATAGATATGAGTTTCGACATTTATTATTTGAATTTCTTTCAAATACTGACATTGGCAAAATCACTATTCGGAGGCCATATTTAAAAGAATAGGCATAAGTTCAATAATAAATTTTGCTATTTTATTTATTGGAGTTGAGAAAGGGCATTATTAATTATAGTTGAGAATGTTGGAGGAGACTGGCAATGACACTGCGAATAATGACAACAGCGGTGATACGTCTCAAGACGATAACGCTCCAATTAAAAAAAGGAAGACGCTTTGTAAAAACTGCAAAGAAATAATTTTGAATGTTCATCAATACTGCGTCAACACAATGCCGCCTGATAATGATAAAGAGATGGAATTTAAAAATTATCCAATTATTGGGACAGTTTCGAAAATGGTTAATGTGCATCGAAACACTGTCGCCAAAATTATAAAATCAGGACCAGTTTCTCCCTTAAAGAGAGGAAGTCAGACGAAAAAATTCTCAAAGATAGATCATTTTGAATGCGATTTAGTTCGACGCACAGTATATAGATTCTATACAGATAAGAAACTTCCAACACTCGATATGATATTGCAAGATTTAAAGACAAATACGGATTTCCCATATCAACGTACTACGTTGTATGAGCTTTTACGTAAACTTGGATTCAACTATAAAAAAGTGAATAAACGCAGTGTGTTGCTTGAGACGCCGCGATTCCAAGTCTGGCGTTATAAATATATAACAAAGCTCAGAGAAGCACGTCAAGAGGGGCGAAATATAATCTACCTGGACGAAACGTGGTATGACACACATGATACCGTCAAAAAAAGTTGGACTGATTGTAGTTGTCACTGCATTTCAGATTTGCCTTCCACTCGTGGGAAACGCATTATCATATTGCATGCTGGATCCAAAGACGGTTGGGTCGAAAATGGACTGCTTCTATCTGCGAAACAGATTAGCGATGCGAGCGCTGATTACCACTGCGACATGAACTCAGTGCTCTTTGAAAAGTGGTTTCAGGAGCAATTATTGCCAAACATAACACCAAATAGCCTAATAGTAATGGATAACGCTCCTTACCACTCGCGACTATCCGTCAGAATTCCAAACACCACAACCAGAAAAGGGGAGATCCTTGATTTTATGAGACAGTACAAAATTTCCATTCCAGAGCCAACCCCAACCATTCCAGTGCTGCTGGATATTGTGAAAAAGGCGGGCATAGAAAAAAGATATGTCATTGATGAAATAGCAAAAATGAATGGTTGTGAGGTGGTGCGTCTTCCACCATACCACTGCATTTTTAATCCGATAGAACAAGTGTGGTCTAAAATTAAACATGACCTTAGAGCCAACAATTGCGACCCCAAAAACAGCAGTGCCGTATGTCAATTGATCAGGCAGGTCATGTTGAACGTAACATCTGACTTGTGGGGTAAATATATTGCCCACGCAATCAAAGAAGAGAATAAGTACTTTAATGTAGACCAGCATGTTGATGTTAACGGAGACACTTTCATAATAAACACACAAAGTGATACAGATGACTCTGATTCGGAATAGCTAGATTGATTTTTTATACTTATGCTACAAAAATAGCATATATGTTTAAGTTGTAAGATGGCTATTTAATTTTAATTTTTATTAAAAAATTTGCATTTGTGGACGAGTCACATTTAAGTTAAAGAATGGTCCCAATATACCGTGCGCCTGTACTGCACACTAATTGCCCGAACGAACTGTATATTTATTATTTAATGAAACTATGTATCTAAAAAATCAATCAGGGTCAAAAACATTTATTCGTGTAATGTAACTTTAACCATAGCGTTTCATATTACATAATCTAGTTATCTGAAAAGGAGATGCTTTGCATTTTTATTTAGATTGCATTTGAATTTTTATCTATGTCTTTTTAAAGTGCAATCATCCTCCAAAAACAGACAAAAAATTAAACTTAGAGGGCACCAACCTAGTAGCTGTTACGTAGCAACAACATAAAGGCAACAGCTACTCAAGAGTCTGTTTCAAAAAGGCGATAGCAGCGCCATTTTGCAGTTATTAGTACTAACAGTGATATTGGTACTAAATATAAATGCATTTTAGTCATTTCTGCGACGAAAACTGATAATAAGTACTGCATTTATTTAGCAATGCACTTCAGTAAACGGCTGTGCGAACCATGAGAGCAATCATACATAATACCGTACTTGTACTTGCTCAGTGACAAGACGCCATCATGGAAGTTTGAGGTTATCTTGACATACAGCATGACGTCACAAGATGGCGATTTAAAGGCGATAGCAGCGCCATTTCGCAGCTATTAGTACTAACAGTGTCATAGGCCTGACCAAATGATTTCAAATGAATGAAGCGACAAGTGCCAAAGTTCACGGCGCAGCACGGTGCAGGGATTCCTCGGAATGAATCTCAGTGTTGCCGATGTAAAAAATATAACGGCGGCTGTACACTCTCGCACGTCAGCGACCTGCCTCTGTCTCGAGTGCGTACGTTTACACTCTCATGTCCATCAGTACAGACCAGTACCATTGAGTCCTTTGTTTTAAAATATAACGCAAGTACGTGCAAGTATGAAGAGTTTTATTTCGATATGATACGAAGCGTTATTTTTGTACGAGAATTTTTAAAAATAGTTCGTAAAAATATTAAGAAAAATTTTTTGACAAAAAAATGATGTCTGTTAAAAAAAATGATGCTTGTTCATAATACTTTTTCATTTTGAATGATGCTTGTTCGTAATACTTTTTCATTTTGCCGTTTTGTCACGTTATTTTCAAGATTATTCGTACCAAAATCTAAGTACCGTAGTCAGTTCGGCGCTACCCACGCTCACTTAGACGACTGCAGTTCTGTTGTTTATAGCTCGATTTAAACGTTTTTAGGTTCATTAGAATGCTGATAAGTGTAGAATTTTTTTTATAATAAGCTAAATTACCGTAATCCTAACGTTTCTGTTCTTTTCACACAGTAAAAAAAGTTTAATTTTACAAAATGTCGTTTTTTGAAAATATTTATTTTGTTACTAGGTTTACACTAATGTATCTTCAGAATAAAACAATGTATATTAAATTATCTTTCATTTGAGACCCTATTTAAGTAAATCTGCCCAGTAGTTATCTAAATATAGCGTAAATAAAATAGGCCTGGCCGCCATTTTTGTTACGTCATAGCTACCCCCTCCATACCCTCAGAAAGTGACTACCGCACTTTTTGTGTTCAGGAACATATGCCGAATAAGTACATACCAGTAGTTCGTATGGCGGAGGTAAGTCCCACGGAAATGAAGTCATTCTCCTTGGGTCCCGTTCTATAAGTAAAATATCAGTTCTAAAACTATTTTACATTTACCTAATATTATTAATATTTTGGTATTTTATACTAAAAGCGACCTTATTTTCAGGGTTTCCAGCACCTTTGAAATGGAAGATAATTAGTTTAATTATCAATGCATGAGGTGCACTTGTGGCGCCAGTATCAACACAATGTAAATAAATAAAAGTACCTGGGTGACGGTATTTTTTTAAATGAAACCTAGCCAGATCGATTTTTTGCCCCCGAATCAACCTACATACCTAATTTCAAGAAAATCGTTGGAGCCGTTTCCGAGATCCTAAAAATATATATATATTTATATACAAGAATAGGTCGTTTAAAGTATAAGATACAAGAATTGCTCGTTTAAAAATATTGGGAATTATAACAACCCTAAGAACATAGAATGATTTGAAGAAAAAATAGTAAACTTATAGGATCTTTATAGAAACAAAACAATCATTAGAATTTCGTACGTCTGTCTGGCTATAGGTTAATATATATATACCTAACTTAGGTTAAATTAGGCATGTTATTTCTGGAATATTGAGTGATTGAGAGCGATTTACAAATTGGTACAAGTTTTATAAACATCGGATGACGGGAAGAGAAAATATTTTCATTTTAACGAATTATACTCGGACAAAGTCTTGCGGACGACAGCGGTAATTCTTCAATAAATTTGTAACGAGACAAGATATTGAGTAACGGTTTTTTGCGCAAAACGTGTAAATGATTGCGTGACAATATGTATATAAATAAAAACTTCCATTTCCTTACACACTGTTCAAAAAATTTCGTTAATACAAAAAAAAAACACTTTATATATATTTATTCCAGTTTTTTTTATCTTATATTTATTTTATGGCGCTTTTTTATTTTTTTTAGAATAAATCAATTAATTTCCTGTCGATTGACCTTCATTATGCAAATCGGAGCATCCATTCAGGATTGAGAATTTAAAAAAAAAAAATCGAGTAAGTGGCGCCATCTCTGTTCCAAATGGGGGAATCTCGTTTATCCTCGGGTCAAATATTTTATTATGGTCCCTTCTATCAATTTGCAAAGTGGCTTGTTCCTATCATAAAATGCAGTTTGGTTTCCATAACAACTAGGACTAATAAGACCAGATTCATATTTTTTGGACTACCCATTCTCGTGCTAAGCCGTGAATGCTAAGCCGATTGGGCTATCAAGAACAAGAAGAAAATAGGTTGTTTAAGAAATTCTAAACGTTCCTGTAATTTAATTGGACTTGTGAATTTATTATTATTCGTGAGAACCAACTTTCTAAGGATCTATTGATACTAGCGATCGTTTTCTGAAACTGAATTTTATAATTTTCACCCAATGTTTAATCTCTTTAGCTATTAATTTGTGAAGCAGAACAGCGACTGCCGCGGACACAGAGGAAATTTAATATCGAAAGAAAATGGTGTGGCTTTAACTACAAGTATACGTACCGTAAAAGAAATAAGGGAAATGATTAAGCCAGGCAAATTTATTTGTAGGTTTTCAGTTGCGAAAATTGAATTAGAACTTGAAGAGCTGAAGTTGAAATGAAAAGGTAGGGCTCCAAAATATGACAAAGTGTATTCATACGACATTTCAGAGACACTTTCTTTTTTAAAATTAGCTTTCCGCCCGCGATTTCGTTCGTGACTTCGCAAGTAGCCTATGTCACTCTTGGGCCCTTGCTAAAAATCAAGTCGTTCGTGGCTCTGTTCCGGCATGAAGAAAGAACCAACAAACAAACACACCCCTTTTCATGTATAATAAATATAAGTGAGCGTTGTTTTACAAAATACGTTTTTTTAATTTTTTTATTAAAACGCAGTCACGTTTTTTGAAGATTGTTAAATAGTCACAAATCTGTTGCACATCCCTCTCAAATATGTTAAGGTTATTAAGGAGATCTGGCAGTTGTCCTTTTTTATTTATTATAAGATGGGTTAACTCTTAACCTCAATCCTGACCATAAAGGTCAAAGATGAGGTCGACGATGGAGCGAGTTAACCCAGAAAATGCCTATAAAGGCACTGGTACTCCCACGCACCGATGGAACACAGCAAGCTGAACCACAGACGGCCCTTTACAGAGCCTACCACACCGCATGAGACCATAGGACGACACCTCAGATTCAGAAAAAAATGAAGTGTCGTTGCCTGGGATGGATAACTAGGAGGCAGGCCTCATTTATTTGTGTTTCCTTAGTCGCCTCTTATGACACCCACAGAAAGAGATGGGGTGGTGTTATTCTCAACCGGTCACCACATGGCAATATGTAAAGTTAATGTTTATTTGGATAAGTCCTTATGTAGAGTTAATGTTTATTTGGATAAGTCTTAAACGATGGTACTTCTGACACCGCGGGGTCTTTTTTTGTATCGCTGTTGGTTTTCTGATTGAACAATTATGTTTGTGTGTGACAAATCGTACTTAGCGGTTTATAGTTCCAAGATATTGATTGAATATGCACCTTAATCAATACTCTTACAGATCAGACATTAAAGCAGTTCTCACTAAGTAAAGGAAAGTTGAAAGTTGAAATTACATTATGGGAAACGAGCAAATTGATTCGTTGAGTCCACATAGAAATATGTTTGATTTAGTTAGAAGTAGGTACCCAACACTTAGATAGCTACTGACGTCACTTTAATTAACTCGCGATGGGAAGCCAATTCAATTAATAATACAATCATATCGCAACATGGTTTCGTGATCGCAGACCAATTTAGACAAGCTCTCTATCATTGAATTATCTAGAACTGAAAGATGTAGGGCTGACAAAGGTAGACAGACCATTATCATCAGTATTTAACCCCTACATAAAAAGAAGGGTGCGGTGTTATAAGTTTGCCGTTTGTATCTTTTTATCTGTTGATCAAAATTTGTTCAGCTATTTAAAATTTATAAGCAATCGAATATCGCGGATGACAAGCGTTAAATTTTAGAGTTATTTATGAATTGCAATGTAACCCCAGCCATTTGGCGCAAAGGTTCCTTTTACAACGTTGGCAAGGAATAAAAAAAATCCCGGGCTTCTTATAGTGAAAAATAATTTGGAAATGTTCTTCCGAAAGGGATGAAGTATTGGTATGTATGTTCTTGCTAAAACGAAAGTATCCGTGAAAATATTCAAAAGTCTCCCGTCATCAATTTCCTTGCGACAGCCCTGCCAAAGAAACACAATTGATAAACTATATAACTTCTTCTTGGTTGAGGGCAGACGTCGTCGTCAATCACATGCCTTATTGCTTCATCTCCCTTGCCAATAATAATAATATTACAGATTTAATGGAACTATAAAGCTCTAGCAGTAAACTATTATTTATAGTTCCTACTTCCCCATATCGAGGTTGTAATTTATCGGGTTTTCGTTTATGGGGAAACGGATATGCGTAACCCAGGGAACCTTGGAACTTTTGCAGTTAATACAGTGATTTTTGAAGACTGTATACCTTTTCGGATAGGCGTACAATTAGACATAGACATACAATTTATTCACAAGCACAGGTACACACTACATTACAGACAGAAATAATAATACAACAACAAAAATAAAACACAAGTACACACAGGACACAATGTAGGCGCAAGAGTCATAGTAGTGTGCACCGCACCTATGAATGAGCAATGCCTCAGCTACAAGTTGCAGGCAAACTGCAACGCTGGTTTTCGGCCAGTTGCCCCAAGTACGAGCGAGCTTGAGACGCAATGATTTTGGCTCCAAGAGCTAACATAGTTTTAAGTTAAAAGAACTGATTAAAAGAACTAATGTTTTTTTTATGTTGATTTAGTTACGTTCATTTATTTATTTATTTAATTCGAAACACATAACAGAAAACAATCCATAAATGCTAGTGGTACATGGCATAGGTTTTTAACTTGATTGAGTTCCAACAGGATGTGTTTAACAGACAATGTAATTCACTACATACTTTGACTTATTTTTAGTAATATCCTTAATGTTTTATGTAATTAAGCTAAGTGACTTTGATTTAGGTTATTATATCTATAGTCACTATGAGAATAGAATAGAATATAAAAAAATCTTTATTTTATAGGACATTCAGGATGCCACTTAAAACAAGTCAAGATTACATAAAATACATACAAACAAACATTAAAGGATTTAAATACATACATACGCATTCGTTCTATTGACCCTACTGACTCCACGCCTATTCGCAAAGGTGCAGTCTTCCCCAGAGAACGATGACGTTACGTAGAGAGATGTTACGTATATCACATAATCCTATTTCCCCACTATAATGTTATAAAGAAAAGGTTGTGCGAATGGATGGATGTTTGGTACTCGTTCACGATAAAACAACCGAAAGGGTTTTGATGTAACTGTTAACGTTGCTAACATAAAATAAATATTTTGGATATGAACCGGTCCATGTTTTGGGTAAAAATTAATACATAATTTTCTCATGTCTTCATATTTTTCGGCCCTCCGCCGCGTCTGTCTGTCTGAAAGCGATAAACTCAAAAACTACTAAACGGATACTTCATTACACGATTTTCATTAATAGACGGAGTAGTTCAAGAGGAAAGTTTATGTGTGTAATTCGTTCCCGGAATTCCCACAGGAACAAAGCCTCCATCCACATACAATAAACTAGCTTTCCATCCACGAATTAGTTTGCGTGAAAAGTTACCTATGCCATTTTCGGAGACCCCAAAATTAGGATGGCTATTCCATTAATTCAGTTGCAGGTAGTTTGCAACTTTACGTTCGGTTGGCGGTGGCGCTGCTGGTCAGGGTGGCTGTCATTAAGTATATGAAATTAAATAGTTCTCAATTTCGCCACCTGAATAGGTAAAATTGTCATTCAACCGCCTTGTGGCGCCATTGATTAGTGGAATCGCTCTCCAGGTCGATCCTTTGCGCCGTTACGAGTACGACGTTAAGGGTGGACAAACAAACACATGTATATTATTAGTAGTGATCTAGTAAGTATTCGCAATATAAATTCATAAGACATTATAAATGTATAAATGCCCGGGAATTCGTTCCCGTGGGAAATGGGGAAAATTATAAAGGCCTCACTCGCGTTAATGTAGCATTTCAATGGTGAAACAATTTTTCAAATCGGTCCAGTAGTTTTGGACCCTATTCAATGAAAAAAACAAACAATTTAATCTTACCTCATCATAATAGGTAAATATTTGTGTACAAAAGATGGACAGTGTCTTAAAGAAAGGTCGTGTTTATAGATTCCTTAATCGGGGCGAAGCTGTGGTTGTTATGTAAATAGTTAAGTTCACTAATGATAACATCTGCGGAGAAGACAAGGAAAACAACTAGAATACCATAAGAAATAACAAGCTTTCATCACTAAATCAACTCTTAGCCAGAAACGTAATGAAGTACCTAATCTAGGAAAATGGGTCTCCTTTTCATTTTAGTTGTAAAATTTTATTATTTTTAGACTGTTTATTTATTTTCAAAGCAAAACAAAAAAAGCAAAACGAAAAACAAAGCATCTTGGTTAAATGTTAAAATTACTTTTTTTGAAACCATGTTGTTTTTTTGACTATTACGAATTTTTTAATATACGTTTTAACTACGAAGTGTTGTCCAAACTTGAAAAGAAATAAAAGTTTTTAAACTTTTTTGATTTGCTTTTCTTCTTTACTTTATAAAACACTAGCTTTCCGCTCGGGACTTCGTTACCGTGGGAATTCGGAAAAGTCATTTACCCTATGTCCATCACGGATAATGTAGGATTCTAATGGTGAAATAATTTTTCAGATCGGTCCAGTAGTTTCGGAGCCTATTCGATGCAAACAAACAATCAAATCTTTCCTCTTTATAATATTAGTATAGATAGTAAAATTCGTTGTGTGTGTGAAAAAAAACAATAGCAGATTCTGGGTCGAATTTTGCAGATTCATTTATAGGTTCTGGGACATGCAGCCAGTCTTATTTAACGTTAGGCTGTTTTATTAAGCAGTTGAACCAAAGCCAAGGCTTAACTAAATCTTTTCTACAAAGTACAAGCCTATAAAGCGATGCCAGTTGCCAAAAAACTACCAGTACCTATTTGCTAACTAATTTAAAGACACAGGCAAGGCCTGGTGTAGACACTAGTATTCAATCATTCTGACATGTATGTTTATCTATCTATATCTATACATATTATCTATACATATTATAAAGAGGAAAGATTTGATTTTTTGTTTGTTTGCATTTAATAGGCTCCGAAACTACTGGAGCGATTTGAAAAATTCTTTCACCATTAGAATCCTACATTATCCGGGATGAACATAGGGTACATAATTTTCCCGAATCCCCACGGGTACGAAGTCCCGAGCGGAATGCTAGTGTTTTATAAAGTAAAGAAGAAAAGCAAATCTACATTATCCGGGATGAACATAGGGTACATGATTTTCGCGAATCCCTACGGGAACGAAGTCCCGAGCGGAAAGCTAGTTTTTAATAAAGTTACTTAAAGTTTCAAAGACACTCTATACAGGTTGTAAGAGGCAGCTCAGCAAATACTTATACATAGAAACTATCCATAAGTACGATCGTCTACAAGTAATTATTTTTACCCGGCAACGTCAAGTTAATGAGTTTTTTTTTACTTACTTTCGCTCTACGCAATGTACCACGAAACCGTGCTCTGCACGCGCCACGCCGTTGTAAGACTGCGATGTACATTGCTGGTTTTCGTGATTTACCCTGTTATCATATTAGAATAAATAATTAATTTAAAAAAAACCATAAAAATAAAATAAATTTTTCCTGAGGAATATTCTACTGGAAAATTACGAGAATAATCGTAAGTAGGTGGCATTGGGTACCAAATCTTGTTCTACGAATATACTCGTAATGTATTTCTACAAACATGTGGACTCACTATGCCCTATGCAAATGGCAGGCCACTCATATGTTGGCGTGTGGGAGGAGATAGTCACGCCTCATTAGTCTATTTGTTGAATTTGTGCCACTCTACTGATTAGATAACATAATCAACAGACTCGGATTAGGAAGGTTTGGGGCCACTTGTGGACCTTTTGGTATAGTTCAGTGAGCTTCCTTTCATTTACTAATATAAATTTCCACGTGCATAAACGTTCGCGTGGAAAGCTTATGTCAAACTCCAGCCGGTCAATTTTATTGTGAAGCTCCACTAATCCCCCGATTGGGGCAAGTTTGAACGTGTTTAAAAAAGCTAAAACGCGCAGGTTTCCTTTGCATTCAGCCCGGAATACAATGGAAACGTGAGCGTTTTAGCTTTGGTAAACCTTTTCAAACTTACCACAAACGGGGGGCTGAACTGTACACTGGTCGTGGGGAAAAATGAGAAAAAGACCATCTTGAAATTCACTGCAGCTGCTATATTAGGTGACTTTAATTAGCGAAAATTGAGAATAAGAATCAGCCCACTTAACTGAAAAACCTTCCCCAAGAAACATAGATCAAAATATGAATAAAAAAGTTCGCCTCTTCATACAACTTGATGCCATCAGCTGATTTGTCTTTGTATGGGAAGTCAAAATTTTTTTAAAGAATTTAATATAGGTTCCTTGGGTAAAGTGGTTTAGTCTCATGGGCTGGATCCCCTAAAGTTTTGCTAACTAAGTGAAAGTCACCCCATATAACGCGGCGACTGTGATATGAGTGTCTTATACTAGAGCACAGAAATGTCTTTTGCTCTGCTTGACTAGCAGCAGTGCTAGTGCATTTTCTTTGTGGAATAGAGCGGGCCAAGGCATGTATTCTACCGACCGCCAATTCGGAAAATCGGATGCCACTATATTGAGAAGATGATATACTGCGAGAGAGCGATCCTTATTGCTTTTTACAGGTGGCAGTGACATTGTAGTGACAAGTAGCGGTCGTATGTTTGTCACGACGACGTCGCAAATAACAATAAGATATTTGTTATCATTTGGTCGGATTTACAAAAGGTCTGATTTTCACTTAGGATAAAAGGCAAAACATGCGAGTTAGCGAAAGCAGCAAGATATGAAACGATCATTGTTTAACAGAATGCGGCATGACTTTAGTTTTTAAATTATAAATAAATTTCCGCATGTCGTTGGTCCAGTAGGTCCACGTTTTAAGGCTTAGGTAATACGCCTCTGTCGTTGTGCGTCAGTCCGTATCGACCTTGGCCCATCAAATCTTCAGACCATCTCCACTGGACAGGCACAGATGACGTCAACGCCATGACATCAGCAATTCTTCACGCCTTTCTCTTTTCTCAAGATGTTTGCTGGACTGAACTTAATCCGCTTCAGATTTTTTGTCCCTGTGAGCTTGTGACCAGAAGTGGTTTCTCCATTAGTCTACGATAAGTTTGGGATTTATTTTAGTGTCAGCCTTTGAGTGTAAGAAATGAGAAAAGCTCACACCTAAATCCCTAGCCAGGTGATATTTACTCGCAATCTAATTGAAACGGTCGTGTAATAAAGTCCCGAAACGCCTCTAGTAAATTACTTCAAAACCGCACCACATCTCGGAAAACCGATAAACCCATGTGCAGTATATTCCGGCTTACCTCCGGGTGTCGTAATGAGCATCTAATCACTTTACCGGAGATAAATTACGGTCTCGTTAAGCCTCCGATCGTGCACGATGACGTAGCTGTAAATGGGGTTAAACTTGCCCTTGGTTATGTCACTTGAGATTTATCTGAGTAGGGTGCTTGTAGTGATGTATTGAAGTTAGAGATTCTATGTATTTTATTAGGTACGATCTTTTCGCCCGCGATTTCACTCGCGTGGAACAGTGGACCATGTCACTCTGTTACGACCTGGAGGAAAGAAAAACACACTTTTACATTTATTAGGAAGGTAGTAAGGATTCGTAGAAAAGTATTTTACTTCGTGTGCTAAGTATGCATGTGAACTCTTTACTGCAAACTCTTACAACAATTTAAAATACACTACAACTATAAGCAAAGGCGAACTGATCCCTAAAGGGATATCTTCCAGTCTGCCTAAATATGGTAAGAGAGAAACAGATGTCTATAGAATAGAATAGAAAAATCTTTATTTTATAGGACTTCCAGGATGTCACTTAAAACAAGTCAAGATTACAATGAAATACATACAAGCATACATTAAACGATTTAAATACATATATACGCATTCGTTATTTTGACCCTACTGACTCTACGCCAATTCGCAAAGGTGCAGTCTTCCTCAGAGAAGAACAGGCAAGAAACTCTGAAGTTGCTCTTTTAAATCGTTGATACTATACTACATCGTGCCTTTTCAATTTGCCTTTGTCAGTTTCTGTTTGTTGAATCGAGGCGATCGTGATCTGTCGCTCTTCATTACGACGATGTTAAGAAAGAAAAACATTCTTTCATGTATGTTTTATATTAAGAGTCAGATTGAGGATACACTTATTTTCCCCAAAAATAAAAAAATGATACAAGTAAAAATGTATCGTACAATACCTCCAATTACTGCGGAAAATCAAAGCCCTGGTAAAAATGTTAAAACACGTTTTTTAAGAGTAATGCCTGAAGCGCCTGAGATTATCGAGTCACAGATAAAGAAATAAATTCTTCACATTGACAGAGCCATATCGTTGCTGACTGGATTCGTGGTTCGGAGTCGAGCAGACGGCAAGGGTAGCTGGCTGGGCTACGTCTCCCGGTCAGACCCTCGCGGAGCGCTGCCGGCTTGGCTGGTCAACAGGTAAGCGGTATTTTTCTGCAAATAAATATGCAGCATTAACTTCTACCTGCTGGTCTGCCAACAAGGGCAGCCGATTAAGCTACATCTCCCTGGGCGTCTATTCCACTAATCAATGACGGTTGAATGACAGTGATGACCATTTTAAGTTCAGGTGGTGAAATTGAGAACTATAGAAACCTCCTACATTTAATGACAGCCACCCTAACCAGCAGCGCCACCGCCAACTGAACGTTACATTGCAAACTTTTAAGAAACTTAACATTCAGTTGGCGGTGGCGCCTCCAGTCAAAGCAGCTGTTATAAAATGTATACAATTTGAATAGTTTTCAATTTCACCACCTAAACGGATAAAATGGAGACCATTGTCATTTCACCGCCATTGAGACGCCATTGAAGTGAAATAGCCCTCGTACACGTCAGCTGTTAGCTGTTCCGTTCCTGCGCTGGCTTCAGGCAGTAGCTGAAAATCAGCGATTTGCTTTTTAGCTATATAAACGCTGGGCTATGGCCGGTTTGCGCTGCTACAGCACACACATTTAACATTCTATTTTTATTTGTCCTTTTTAATGTATAATAAGTTATATACACTTCTAGTAATGCATTAAGTTTATATACACTTCTGTTAATTTGCACTTGTAATAATTGTGCATGTGTGTGACTGTGCAGACATATAAACGATTTATCTATATAAGGTCCTAATTTATTAGTCACTTACCTTCTAAGGCGTTATTGTATAGGTTGATAGTATTCCAAAAAACAACATAAAAATTAATTATCTGAAAATTAAATTTTGTAAAAAAAAATTAAAAAAAATTTCCATTTAAAGATAAAGGAATGGTTCTCTTTCGATTATAGCCGTCCACTCCCCGCTCGCCCGCTCTACTACTGCCATTATTATTTACGTTTGAATGGATGGGTTTATTCAACATAGTAATGAAAAAATATCATAACAAAATTTTTCAAGACCTTTTAAATTTAATATTATGCTTTTGTTTTTTGACTCAAATGATATATTTAGACCTACACAATAACGTGTTAAAAGGAAAGTGACTAATAAATTAGGACCTTATATATCTATTCAAGGAGCACTTTCGTTTGCCATGTTGTTAATAAGGGAAGCTGTATAATAAAATTATCCTTACACTTTTTAACTGTTTCTACTAATGTTTAAATGTCACGATTCATATTCCAGAGTAACAGCTCAGCTGGCTCCAAGGCTGGTTCATCAGTTGCAAGCAGCAGCTCGCAAGTACCCTGGCTGGAAGGCGTTGACAGACCACCCCTACTACAAACCATGGAGGCATCCGGAGCAGGTGCCGCCTTACAGGATTTCCTTGGAAGACGTAAGTTTTTATTTGTATGCACAAGACGGTTATCGGGCTCAATAAAGTTTGTATTCATATTTAGTTATTACTGTATTAAACATTAAATGTCAAAATATCTTCATTACACCAATACATTTTTTTATTATTTTTATTATGAGATGGGTTAACTCTTGACCCCAATCTTGACCAAGGTCATAGATGAGGTCGACGATGGAGCGAGTGAACCCAGAAAACCCAGAAAATTCCAATTAAGGCACTGGTACTCCCACGCACCGACGGAACACAGCAAGCTATTTAACACATTAAACAAAAGTAAAGCAGGACTTGTTAATACAATTTTAAAAAGTGAAATGATGTTTAAAATGAAAATAAAATATCAATTTATCTAGTCATTCAAACAGGAACTCTCTAACACCGTATTAAGCCCTGCTCGTCAACAATGACTTGAGTTTGATTAGAAAACTGCGTTCAATGCTCGCTTTATGGATTGTAATCCATCCCAGGCAACGATGTAATCCATCCCAGGCAACGACACTTCATTTTTTTCTGAATCTGAGGTGTTTTCCTATGGTCTCATGCGGTGTGGTAGGCTCTGTAAAGGGCCGTCTGGTTCGCGACCACCCTCCTACCGAAGTCCGACGCCAAACAGCTTGCTGTGTTCCGTCGGTGCGTAGGAGTACCCAGTGCCTTATAGGCATTTTCTGGGTTAACTCGCTCCATCGTCGACCTCATCTTAGACCTTTATGGTCAAGATTGAGGTCAAGAGTTAACCCATCTTATAATAAAAAAAAAGTATTGGGTAGCATAAGAATAAGTAATAACTTATTATTTATTCTCATGTTGTATTGAATTAAGATAGATAAAGTACCGTAATAGCCACAAAAAGGTCCTAAAAAGTAATTACGTGCACAATAGAACGATCTCTTTGAAAAGTTTCAATTGTTATTGAACTCCCGAGTAGTTAGTTCTGAAGAAATTTGTTTCGTTCAAAGCATATTCAAAGTCCACTTAAGAATATTGATTTTTTAAGATTAGTCCTTGATACTATACTATGTTTACTTATTCACTTTTACTTTCGTATACTGATTAGAAGCTTTTCTTCTGAATTTATATCTAACTGCTTTACAGCAAAATTAATAAAAATTGAAAGATCCTGTTTTTAATATCTATAGGCTACATTACCGGCCAATCAACCCAATTTCGAACCTAACTAGCTAAGCCTTGGATACACTTAATACACTAGTTTGTATTGTGCTTAAAACCTGGTGACATTAACACATAACCATTGAACGAGACTAGCACTGTTAGCTTTCAAGTTTGGCCACGAATCGGGCAAAATGGTAATCAACCTCTTTAGGATATTACAAATTGTAGGTACAGAGGGCTGCACATCAAGTTACCTATGCGTGCACTGTGTGCTGTTGCGATAAGAACGGTTTTTTAACGAATTGGGGTAACCTGATGTGCTGGCCTCTGTACCTAGGCCTTATCCATTTGTAGCAGATATTACTTTTTTACCATCCATAGTTTCCTCAAACTATAGAGTCAGATATTTGATGGAAACTACAAGATCTTGTAGAATAGTTAGAAAGATAAGCTAGCTACCTTAACGATCTAATCTGAAGTTAGAAATAGTCATTCTAGCTAAGCTATCTAGCCGCGGCGAGGCGCCCGGCATAGTTGTTTATTATCATGATTGGCCTGCTGCCACAGTTTAGACTTTAGACACAGCAGGAGGATGTATTTAGGCTTTTGGAGACCCTGGAAGCAAGAAATGTAAATCGAACTCATAGTACACTCAAAAGCAAGTCAAGCTTGACACTTTGGACTTTTGACCGGCCCTGCATTGTATGGCGCGCAGTATAAATTAGAGCTCAGCTTAAACTGGTAGTGTAAAGCGTGACCTGCTCTTGACTGTACAAAGATTCACAAGAGAGAATCATGACAAATCGAAACAAATTGTAGATTATAATAACACTTTAAACTTTTGCGATTTTTGACCCGTTTTAGTATTAAATTGTAGGTTGGCTCTGGAAAATGGAACAAATACATTATTAAGTATTACACCTGTTAAGTAATTAAATTGATCGGTGTAAAATGGTGTCTGTATAAGTACTCACAATCAGTTTCATTGTTAAAATTACAAGTTTTACTGAAGTTCCTATGATAAATATTACCTAGCCTATTAATTTTCATTGCATCTAGATTTTGATGAAAATCACAAATATTTATTAGAAATAACTTCCAAAATTTGCAAAAATATTAGCATAGACATGAAAATCGATATGCTTTGTTTGACATATTTTTAGTAAAATCACTTTGTGTAGGAGCTAATTTTTGATTGCTATTGATATTATTTTCTATGATGTCCACAATAAGGCGAAATACGTCCCTGTTCTGTTGAACTCTCAGCAAACTTTAGCTAGCTTGTTAAGTAAACTAGAGTTGACTACAGCAACAAGACTACAGCAACCAGATCTCTCCAGTGTATATCTTTGTACAAAAATACAGGACAAGCTGTTTTAATTCTACTGAATTAAAACAGCTTGTAAACCTATTATAAGCTATAACAAGTTTACAAGCTGTTATGCAAAAACTTTTCTGTTAAACTTATTAATTATTTAACAGAAAAGTTTTTAAAATTATTCAGAGACGGTCGAAAAGGAATTAAATTAACCCCAATATTTCGTTTCAGTGCATAGATCCAAACGCGCCTCCAGTTCACGAAGAACCAAAACCAGTCACATCTAAAGCAAGACTAGAGGTTCCACTACCCAAAGAAGTAGAAAGCCACAGTGTCGAGGACCTTGGAGACATATCATCAGAGTTTAGCGTAGAAGTAGAAGAAGACGTGCCAGACCTTAGTCACGACCCTACAAAGAAGAAAGGCAAGTTTTACAAGCTCGTTAAATCCATGAAGAATAGAAGAAAGAGTGTCCAAGTCGCTAAAAGTGCTGACAATCTTATGGAAGGAAAACCAGAGGAGAAGGATAAGAAGAAGGGTTTTAAAGGGTTCCATCGCAGGTTCAGCTTAAGTAGAGGTAGAGAGGACTGACTGCGAAAGAGCTAGTTAGATTGTTATTTGCTTCTGGCAAAATGTGATCTTTTCTTGTTTTGTCTATAGTTTCCTTTTTCTTTTGCACTAAAAGTCTACGAAGAACAGAGTTAACCTTCTGTCATTGATATTTTGGAAACTGCCAATTCTTCTACTCTTAATTGGTCTCGGACTTCTTTTGGGATAGGGGGGTAGGAACAACGTCATGTGCTTCTATATTGTAGAACTCCAAGACGTTCTGCCTACCCCGAATGGGATTATAGGCGTGGGAGTATGGATGAATGGGCTTATTTGGGATATTTGTAAAAAATATTAAAAGCAACAAGGAAAGAAACATTATAACATGTACAAAACAATTCCCATGAAATATATCTTTATTATAATTATGTACAAGATAATCATGTTAAAGAAATAAAGCGAAACGGAAACTTTTGCTAGGCCTTTATTTCATAAGTAAATTGAAAATAAAGTTTTCGTCGTTTGATGTTGCGTCCTGAGTTTTTAAGAGTTCAAGGTACTTATTTCTGAAAACTTTATGAAATGTAAATTAGATTTTATCAAAAGGCTTAAGTATTTGGTGTTATTGTGTTTGCAAAGTTTAAAAACTTGTTGAGTAAAACTTGAGTCTACTCGATTATGATGAATAAAATAATATTATGTTAAAGTTACGGAAATAATTATTATTGCACCCTATATCTCATAATAACAATTTTATTTGATTTTATTTCAATTGCTGTAGGAACAAAAAAATGATAATGTAGCCGATTCTTTTTTGTTTTATGATTTTATTTTAAAGTGTGTGTTACTTTTTATTGGCTAACGTAGCTTAGGTTTTCTGTTATTTATTCCATTACTCGTAATTTAAATTGTTACTTAATTTGAACTGTGTAGAAGAAAATATCGGAAAAAACACTATCTTGTTGTCTGGAACCCACCCTGCCCTAGCACTATTTCCACAGTCAAATAGCTTGTTGATTTGAACCGATTATCTCCGGCCTTAAAGTTAGGACTACCGAAAAAAGGACGACTAAACGAAGATTATTTCAGACTTTTCTGAGGCAATACGCTTTGATGAGTCTCGGATTGCAACAAATGAATAAAGTTTAAAGCAGTGTTGGTTTTTATTTATTTGTAGTTTGTGTTAGGTATACGTCATGATAGATTTAATGGTGTTTATAATTCTAACATATCGCCAACGCACATGTACCCACTTACGTACATTAGTTTTGAACAAAGAAAAATTAATGTCTTGTTTATCTGGACTATATCATTGTCGTGGTAAAAAGAGTGCCATCTTATGGCGCACATATATGTTGACGCATATTGAAGCGACTTGTATTAGCTAGTCGTTACGATTAAACCTAGGAACTAGAAACGAATTTGTTTTTTTTTCTTTGATAGTTCTTGTCTCTGTGACAAAGTAGTAGAGATGAGTTCTTGTCGACACAGCAGTGTAAATCAGCGATCAATCGTATCGTACTATATTATAAAACAAAGTCCCCTACCACCTCTGACAAAGTCTGTCTGTCTGAACGCAATAACAAAGTCCCTGACGGAAAGCTAGTTAACAATATATGCATCACTTTCATTAACATAGGATCTATGTAGGTATGTTGTGTGTATCTCAAACGACAAAACAGTCAAGTCGCTTTGACCTAAAGTCCAAGTTTTGATACAAATTAAGTCGTTTTGAAATATACGTCAACGTATGTGGACCGTCTAAATTATATGAGCTTATTGAAAAGTTTATCATGGACGTGCGAGTGTATAAGTACATAAATTTAATTCTGACCTCGTTGAGAGAGATTGTTAGATATTGTAGAATTCTTTTATAAAAAGACAGTTAAAAGCTAGTGTTAAGATGTTGATGTAGCTAGACTCTAACTTAATTCTTTCATCTCTTTTATATGTCCTTTATCTGTTTTATTAATGGCTCTGCCTAATCTAGTAGGAAATAACTTAAGAAACAGTAGGTTATTTGTAAAAACATACTATCTTTTATTAGTTCATTACTCTCATGATTAAAAAAATATAGGTTGTCTTTTTTAAAGCTAAAAATGAAATCGAATCATAAATCTCATCTTATCACTGTTATGTGGTTGTAAGTTGTAAATGCGTTTCATATGAAGGCAGGATTAATTGAATGGACAACAAAATACTTATTAAAACTAGGTAAATCATAAATTCTCTACAAACATTTGACTTCTAGAAGATAAACGAAAAATAAGCAATAGAATATAACATTGAATTTTTACCTTAGTCTTCCCAAAACTGGTAAATAACTATGCTTTCTCAGAAAAACTTTACTTAATGGCAGCAAATTGGTTCAACAATTTGAGTGAATAAATAAAATAGTTGGTTCCACGAATGCGTTAAAAAAGTTAATAGTTTTAAAGGAATGGGCTAGAAGAAACACGTTCAGATTTCGATAACAATAGATTTTTTTTCGTATATAAACGAGAAAATTCCGTGAGACATGAAAAGATTAGCAATAATACGAGGTTTTTACGCTGTGATAGTTTTTGTGAGATATATTTCAAGTTCAAGGACAAATTCTAATAAAACCAATACAATTGGTCGATTACATTCTTGCGGTTTGATTAAAAAAAACTTATTTAGCAATTTTGTACGCTAAGGATTCGTTGGCATTGGTAACGAGCAATCGAAATGTAAAGATTTGTGGTGGAAAGCTTAGAAAAAAGGAAAACAAATATCCGTTCGACAATGCCAACGTTTTATCGAGAAGCTAATCTATATACAATTGTTATAAAATAAGTACTTAGTCAAGCTGTGCTATAATTACATCTTAGCTTAAAAGATTATTGAACACTCAAGGAGCCAAGAAGCTAAACACACTTGAAGGTTATGTCATTTGTGGCAAGAAGAAAAAAACATATGGAGGACAATATCTAACACTTTATTTGTGTAAACCAGGGCGTCTATTTCTCTGATCAATGGTGTCTCAATAGTGGTGGAATGACAATGGTGACTTATTTTATGCGTTCCGGTGGCGAAATTGAGAACTATCAAAACCTTTCACACTGAATGACAACCGCCTAGCAACTTAACTTGTTTTTGTTTAATTTATCTCTTTTGGGAAAGGCAAAGGAAACTATGTCCATACAGCCATGTCTTCAGTGAAAAATCTTCTTTCTCTAACTTCTTTCTCTAACTTAACTCCGCAATTCCGCATGTTCTGCATAAAACCGAATAGCATCTGTTGTATGAAAACTGGCGGCGAGAAGCATAACCGCTAGGATCTTTATCGGTACCAAACGGAGCAGAAACACTGTTATCACTTGAATTTTTTATCACTACACGAATTTTAGTCAATTTACTGGATAATAAACTATAAATATTATAGTACATTAAACAACTTTTTCACACAGAAAACGAAAATCCAATTGACAAAGCAACTGCCCAAGCCGAGTTCCCGCCAAATATCTAGCAACTTAACTTTCAGTTGGCGGTGGCGCCTGCAATCAAAGCATCCGTCATCAAATGTCTGAAATATCAATGGTTCTCAATCTCACCACCTAAACAGATATAAAACAGACACCATTGCCATTTCACCGCTATTGCAACGCCATTGATAAGTGTTTGATTAGCCACCCTGGTCAATTCCAAATATTTTTTTGCTATTAACGTATTGTAATATGTTTGCATAATTATGTGCCTTTAATCAACTTTAAGGGTTTACAGACGATTTGATAGGTACGATCTAAAAAAAAAGAGGGTTGTTAGTTTGAATTAAAATACACACGTGTAGGCTAAGTCGATAGAAAAAACCTTAAAATTTTTGTCAACAGTGTTTTGTAGAAAATCCTACCGAACCGTCTGAAAACCTAACTTGCATTTAATCTATTTCTACTGACGTCTAAATGTCTGTTTCACTTTAGCTACAAGAAACTAATGTAAACTTATTCGTTGTCATACTAAATATAATTAGAATTAATTCTTAAGTACAATAATATTTCACAAATTTAAAAATGATACCTACAAATACTTATTGTTGATCGTTGAAATAATAATAGGACAGTTTTGTATTAAATTTTACTAAGGCCCGTGTTCACCAAAAATATAACCAACGGTTAAACCGCGGTTAGAAGCTAATCAGTCAAAATGTCAAAAAAAAATTATGAGAATGACATTGTCAAATCTCTGGTTAGCTGCTAATCGTTGGTTACATTTTTGGTGAACACTGACCTAACACTGTTAAGAGATCTTGTATTTACGCTCAGTTGCAGAAACCTTCATTAAAGTTAAAGCTTCTTTAAATGTGACATTCTTATGTCAGGGCGAATATTTCCGAAAAGTATTTGAAATGTTTGTTCTAGGGTCATAGGAGTTTATGTCTGTCTTTATGTATGTAACGAGGGACCCACAATACAAGGGAAAACCTTAGTTTGGGTCTTTGAGTGCGTAAACCTTTCTTTTTCCAACGAAGCTGTGGTTTCGTAGGCGGCCGAAGGAATTATTATCACTGCAGTTCTTGTTTACGTCAACTAGACGGAAAGTGACCGTATGATATTTAAAGTAGCATTAACTTTAATGGATGTTTCTGCAACTCGGCCTTAGAAAAGTAAAGTACCTATCCTGTATTTTCATTTCATTTCACATTGTGAATCCCTGGGCTATTTAGCTAAACAATGGCTTTTCAATGGTTGTAGAATGACGATGGTAACAATGTTATCCGGTCGGTTGGCGAAATTGAGAACTAACGAAATTTCATACATTTGATGACAGCTGCCTTGACTAGCAGCGCCACGGCCAACTGACAGTTACCTAGTTACAAACTCCTAGCATCGCCGTTGATTAGAGGAATAACAGTCCAATTGGGCCTTTTTATAATTCGAACGGCACGGCACGGCATGTCAAAATTTGAATTATCATTACCCCTTATGTTACTAACTACAAAAATGCCTAGTATGTAGGAGGCAATGGTAGATTTCGAATTATAAAAAGGCCTAAACATCATCCTAACTTTCAGTGCTCAATTTTGTGTAGTCTATTCATTTTTGAAATTATAAATTAATGTCGAGCTGTAAATATCAGCTTTACTTCTTAATATACGGAAGGTAGTAACAAAACATTGTTTTCCAGATCTCGTTTTCAATAACATCAAACTATTCATAACTTTTCAAGCTCTAGATTACTCGTACTAAGTTTGTATCATTGGACAATACCTATATGATGTAGCAATACATTGCAATACGTGTGACAAAAGTATAAAATATTAAGAACTGAGATCCCTCACTCTAATTTTATTTTTTTAATTTAACTACAGTGTTTAAATATAAATAAATATGACATGTAAGAATAAGGTGTCTTAAATAACTCGCATAAAAAGGGTATATATGTTATCAGCAGTTTTTAATAAATAATCAATTAAGAAATTTGCTATCGTTAAATGTTTTGAAAAACTCAAGATTCCCTGGAAAGTGCTTGTTAGATAACAACATGTAGGCTTATTATGTATAAAAAAATTGTAGTTATACTCTGTGGTGATATCCGTGAACTATTCTGGCTGCATTCGTTAACTGTTTTATCTATCTGTAAATATAATGTGCTAATCATTTACACACGATTTTTATGGTGTGGAGATTATTCATCCACATTGTCTGATTGTTGGATGATTTAAAATACTTTAATTTAAAATAAACCGTAACAGAAAACCAGAGATGAGAATCGGCTCACTAAAATAAATTTTTTTTATGGAATTACGAAATACGGAAAAAAACATAATATCTATTGAGGAATTTTCGCAAAGAGATGGTACCTAAATATGAAAATTGTTTTGTTTTGCTGTTATGAAATTATACCTAAACACGTAAATACAGTTTCCCTAGACTTGCACAATTTTTCATACCAAAGAGGCCTGAACCACGAGTCGGCGGTTTAAAAAGCTATGAAAGCAGTCTCGAGACGCATGGAGGGCTAAAATTTTCACATAGGCAAGTGCTAAACCTGAATTTTCAATTCTTATCAACTGAAATTTGCGAAAATGCGACAAAAATGAAATAGGGAAATACGCAAATTCCACCAATCTCATTCAAAAACCAAGTAAAAAGCGAATTTTCCTTTTCGGTTTAAGTAAAACAAAAGTCATTGATTTTGTTTAACCTATTTTACAAAACGAAATTACTTATTTTGAAAATGGAGGTGTTGCACTTGCTCATCTGAAAGCTTTATCCTTCCATCTCGTGTATGTTTTTATAGTTTCTCAAACTGACCTCTTTTGTAAGAAAAATCGTGCAATTTTCCTAGACAGTGTTGATGTGTGCATTCACAAAATAATGTAAACAATGTAGAAAATCATGGCGGTTCTTTTTGTTGAAAATTGGTAGATACAGTTAGCCAAACAGATAGGCAGCGCTAGTAACAGAAATATTAAATAAAAACCGGCCAAGTGCGAGTCGAACTCGCGTACGAAGGGTTCCGTACCATTATCTCTAAAAGCGAGCAAAAAAATCTCGTTTGTTGCACGGGAGCCCCCTTAAATATTTATTTTGTTCTGTTTTTTAGTATTTAATGTTATAGCGGCAACAGAGATACATCATCTGTGAAAATGTCAACTGTCTAACTATCACGGTTCATGAAATACAGCCTGGTGACTGACTGACAGACAGACGGACGGACAGCGGAGTCTTAGTAATAGGGTCCCGTTTTACCCTTTGGGTATACGGAACCCTAAAAAAGATATTCGCGTTTGTTTTAAAAATATACATCATAAGTATTACATAATTGGGAATTTGTATGTATCTAATTAACATTAAATACCAGTTTTAAGACGAATATTTCCAGAATTACCGGTTCATTAATTCTCGTGTCAAGCACGCAATATTTCAATATATATCTTGTAACTACCTACTTCAAAACTTGCGATATTGGGGCACTTTAAATTTTAACGAAAACGAAAATGATAATCAGCTCAGGAAACTGAACAGCATTCCCTTAGGAACAAAGGTCAAAATGTAAAAAAAAATGTAGCCTCGCCCATTTGGTAATGAAATAGACTTGTGATCGGAAGGTCTCGGGTTCAAATCCTGGTGCGGACCTGTACCACTAAATTCGTCTTTTCGGATTTATGTATGGATTTCTAATTATCACTTGCTTAACGGTGAAGGAAAACATCGTGATGAAACCTACCTGTCCAAGAAAATTCATTATCGAAAGACCAACCGCATTGGGCCCGCGTGGTGGACTATGGCCTAAAACCCCTTCGTGTTTCGAAGGGAGGCCCGTGCCCCTCGGTGGGGACGTATACCTATGGGTTGATGACGAATACAACTTGCGCGATCAGCTGATTCGGTTTTTTATGGAAAGGTGAAATTAAAAAAAAACATTTAGGTGCTTTTGGGAAAGTTGTTCAGTTTCATGGTGAAAATCACCCCGCAAAGTTTCACTCACTAATTTAAAGTCATCCCATATTGTTTGCTAGAGAGAGAGGTGAAGCTAGTGGCCAGCGCGCCGCTGTCAAACATTTCTGTGCAAAATCACAGAGGTGTTGTGAGAAACTGACCGCCCTAGATTGCACCACTATTGGTGACGTATTCGGTTACTTGGGGCATTGAGTTTGTTCATACATAAGTCTACTGTGATTTATATCAAATCGACATGTCTGAAAAACTTGAAACATTCTAAAGAAATCTGTGTACCAATTTTTCTCTAATTAAAATTTGATCCAAGCATCTTCTTTATAATATCTATGTATATAAAATCAATCTTTTTATGTACTCTATGCACTAAAAAAATAGTGCTATTATGACGAAACTTTGGGTGCTGTTCTGCTCCCGCGACGGTATCTAGCAAAAACAAAGAAAGAAAACCACGCACGAGTCCCGGGGAACAGCTAGTATCAAATAAAATACAGATCAAATTAAGATGAAGGACCATCGATTTCAAACTGTAGCCCGTTTTTATTTTTACACCGTTCCGAAATTCAATTTAGTGACTTTCAAGGGGGCAGGTAGGGGCAGCTGCGGCCTAGATATAAGAAAAATGTAGCCAATTGCAAAGCAACCAAAGTTGGAACCGTTCTTATTACAAACGCCAATCCATAGAGGCAAAGACTCGCGCTACAAGTGTAAAACTTCGTGCTCTTGAGTGTACTTACAATTTACATTTTTCTCATCCTCCATAATATTAACTTGCCCCCACCTGGGCCAAGCGCTGGCAACGCTATTGGTGACTTTCAGTTAGTTAGCGTAATTTAGTGCACTATTATAATCAATAATCATTCATATGTGACTGTTGAGGCTGTTAATTAGTACACTAAACTAACCAACTTTTCCCTAAAAACATGAGGACAATCACTACCTAAATCTCTAACTAATTCCAAGTCACCCCGATACACAACTTTTTACTCATGTTGTACTAATAATATAAATTAAACTTGCAAATATGTTAACATGTTTGTTGAGCGAATTAGAGATAATGGATAAATAGACTAATGTTTAATGGATGATCAAGGTGTTTTATTTTACGATCCTTCCTTTTTATATCAATACTAGCATCCCGCTCGGGACTTCGTTCCCGTGGGAATTCGGGAAAGTCATGTAGCCTATGTTACTTAGGGATAATGTAGCATTCTAATGGTGAAAGAATTTTTGAAATCGGTCCAGTAGTTTCGGAGCCTATTCAATGCAAACAAGCAATTAAATCTTTTCTCTTTATAATATCAGTATAAACTAATGTGGAAGCACAGAATAAATAATAGTACTAACGTAGTGGAAGTAACAACTAAATATTTATTAAAACTAGTTTTTTTAATGAGATTCAGATTGATTTATAGGAGATAAACGAAAAATAACCAATAGAGCAAAATATTGGATTGTTATTTCACCCAATTCTTTTCAACTTTTTTTTAAATTTTAGTACAGACAGTTTTAGTACAGTTTTTTAATTTTAGGACATCGTCATAGAAACCAATACCACCGGCGCTACTTTACTTTAGTACTTAGGTCTATTTTCTTATCGTGGTGCGGCAAAATTCGTATTCCGAATAAGTAAGTTGATTTTGAAAAGACAAAAACGAGATAGACACTGTTTGTCGAGAGACATTAAGAAAATAGAAGACGTACGGTTAAGGTGGTATCGGTTTCTATGACGCTGACTGTACCAAGTTTAGAAAATGATGCCAGAAATTGTATTGAATAAATAAATCCATTATAGTGTGAAATTAACTCTGTCTGGTTCTGGTTCGTTTTTTCGTCTAACCTGTTGACGAAACTTCATACGAGGTGAGGGTTGGACCTTGAACTCTTGGACGTGTGAAGCATATTGGCACCCTGCTGAGCACGGGTCTCTGTCCACGTCCACGTGACAACGTGTTATACACAAACTAGCACGTCCGCGACTTCGTCTGCCCGGAAAAGTATGTCATAGACTTCCAACTCAATCTTTCCATATTATAAATGCGAAAGTTTGTATGTATTGATGGATGGATGTTTGTTACTCTTTCACACTCAAACGGCTGGACCAATTTTGATAAAATTTGGTATGGAGGTAGCTGACACTCTGGATTAACACATAGGTTACATAATTTTCCCAAATTCCCACGAGAACGAAGTCCCAGGCAGAAAGCTAGTTCTTAATAAAATGGTATTTAATGATTTTCGTACTTTGCCAGTGTCGGGGAAGTATTTGAACCATATTATACGCCTAACGCCTTTCGGGGTAGGCAGAACGTAATGTAATTTTAGAACCACTTGACACCACTTTTGTCATTTTTATTTCATTTTAGACAGACAGACATATACTTTATTGCACACCATAGATAACACAAAAACATTACAATAACAGGACAAGGACAGAAAACAGAAATGTACAAAAAGGCGGCCTTATTGCTAAGGTAGAAATCTCTTCCAGTCAACCTTTGGGTAGGAAAATAATGGAAAAAATATAAAGCAGAGCGGGTGGTGGCTAACAAATAATAATAAAATATATTTATATTATATTACATAAACTACGGCTCTAATATTTAAGTACATAAAAGTAAAATTAAACTAAATACATAAATAATATTATATATACTAATACATACAATATAATATTACTATATGTAAGAAAGAGACGTATGATAACAGAAAGGGTTCATTGGGTACAGGAAACGGAGTTGAGGAAATGGGCTTTGACTCGTAACTTAAAGGATTCTAGGGAAGGAGATCGTCTTATGGATTCAGGAAGATTATTCCAGAGACGGATAGACTGGACCGAGAAGGATTGAGAGAGGAAGTTAGTAGATTTTTGTTTAGAGTAGCTGAACGGAAGGTGAAGAAGTTTTTGAGATAGGCGGGAGCATTAGGATTAGACAGGATAGTATACAAGTGCGAAAGGATGTGACAGTCCCTCCGAAGGCGAATTGGCAGCCATTGAAGGTTTTAATGATTTTTAAAATGGCGAAGTCGCCAATACTGTGTAAAGTAACCCTTTCGGGCTGTAATACGCGAGGCCCTGGCGTTGATAGCAGGGTGCTCCGCTACCAGGTAAGGATGACGATTTTGGAGCACTAAGTTGTTATAACCCTACACACCCTTTCAGCCTTCCAGTTCCCCTGTCTGATCTTTGGTCCTTTTTGACATGAAGGAAGGATCAAACAAACACTCTGTCACATTGCCTTATAGCTCAGTCGTTAATGACCTTTCCAACTGATTTCAAGGTCGCGGGTTCAATTCCCGACCGACACAAATATTGGGTGACTTTAAGAAACATAGGTCGAAAAAACAACTTGCGTGATCGTCTGATTTGTCTTTCGGTCGAAAAAACAAAAAATAGGTTGAAAAACAACTTGCGTGATCGTCTGATTTGTCTTTGTATGGGGAAGACGAGTCTGGGTAATCGGTTGAGATCCGCCGTGTGGTGATCGGTTAAGAATAACACCACCCCATCTCTTGCCGTGGGTGTCGTAAGAGGCGACTAAGGGAACACATATGAGACATGTCTCCTAGTAATCCATCCAAGGCAACGACACTTCATTTTTTTCTGAATCTGAGGTGTCGTCCTATGCTATCGTGCGGTGTGGTAGGCTCTGTAAAGGGCCGTCTGGTTCGCGACCACCCTCCTACTGAAGTCCGACGCCAAACAGTCTGCTGTGTTCCGTCGGTGCGTGGGAGTACCAGTGCCTTTATATGCATTTTCTGGGTTAACTCGCTCCATCGTCGACCTCATCTTTGACCTTTATGGTCAAGATTGAGGTCAAGAGATAACCCATCTTATAATAAAATATAATAAAAATATGTGTAAAGGTGGCACTTCACTTGGCGTTGCGTAGTAACATAGTATACATAATTTTCCCGAATTCCCACGGGGACGAAGTCCCGAGCGGAAAGCTAGTGTGTTATATGTAGGTACCTGTGCATTTACAAAAAAAAGTGTTTACCTATCTTAGTAGTGTATCAGTTACCTAGCACCCATAGGTATGTACATGTACAACCCTTTCTCAACTTTCTCAACTCAACTTCTCAACTTTCTCCCTTTCTCAACCTTTTTCAGGTTCAACTTATCGGTTCAGTAATTAGGAAGAAAATTGTCTGTAACAGACGGACCGACAGACACGCTAGTAATCCTATGATTGTTCCGTTTTTTTCCTTTATAGCTACGGAACCCAAGAAATATCTTTTTTAACAATAAAGAACATGTTTTGTATAACTTTAGATGCAAATTACCTAATTAATTCTAAGGTTTCTGGTCCTTAGAATTAATTAGGTAATTTGCGAAAAAAAATCTTTTAGCAGTTATTTACGATAAGGTTATGAACGCGATCAAAAGGCTTTCACTGTGTATCTGCTTACTCAAATCATTATTATGTTTTACCGTTATTAATTGTTAGTCAGAAAGTGTGTTTGTTTATTAGTGTACTGCTGTCTATTTTTGCTACGAGGAGGCGTAGCAATTTGCTACGACATTTTTAAACGACTATTTTTAATCAAACATAAAATATGAAAGTGTATATTTGGTCAAATATTGTTAAAAAAAGAAAAGTCAAAATCAAAGGCAAGGATCCGTCTATGTGAGAAAAATGTAAGTATAAAATATTCCGCATTCATCCTTCTCGTAACTACCTAATTAATAAAAACTATTATTAATGTGAAAGTATATTCCTTAATTTGTCTTTCCTTCGTATACAGGGTTACTTTTTAATCAGTACACAAATTTTGTTTACGGTGCCAGTAACGTTAATAGAACGTAAATAAGAAAGAAAAAAAAATTTTTTTTTCCAAAATTTCAGATTTTGATACCTCTTTTTAACGTCTTAGGCCGTGTTCACCAAAAATTTAACCAATGATTAGCAGCTAACCAGAGATTTGACAATGTCATTTTCATATATATTTTTTGACATTTTGTCTGATTAGCTTCTAACCGCGATTTAACCGTTGGTTATATTTTTGGTGAACACGGGCCTTAGAGGATGAATTTTGTAAAACGCAGAAAAACGGGTGTCACAAATGTGTTGAAGAGTACTATGACCAAGTTTTAAGTCAATTGGACGAAGTTATTTTTTTTCCATACAAAAAAATTGATTTATTTTCATGCTTCAGACGATCTGGCGTGAAATTTTTATATGAAACGATATAAAACAAAAAAATACACGGGTCTGTTAAATTTTAATAAAGATTACGTACAAAAAATGTGTGTACTGATTAAAAAATAACCCTGTAAAGCTGTTATTTTCACATTTGCACTAATCAGAGGACTACAGAGTAATACTCGTATAAATAAGACGTTACATTTCCACGCAAAGGAAGTTGCAAACGGAAAACTAGTTACGTATAACAATTAAAATATCCATATCGCTAGAGCCACTGATGCTTTGCCTATCCCGTTAGGGATAAAAGGCGTGAGCGTATGTATTTTAAATAAATTAAATATAAAAAAGACACTGTCAATTTGTTAATCTACCCCATTCACATTGCTAATTATACAAGGCTTTAGGTATCTTTCTTTCAACCTCTCGGGTGGCTAATCAGTCCATGAAACTGAACAACTTTCCCAAGGAAAATAGGTCAAAATACGAAAAAAAAATGTTGAGTTCCCATACAAACTTCATCAGCAATATAGCGCAGTTTTTATGGGAGATAAAATTTTTTTTTTCGTATTTTGACCTATGTTCCTTGAGGAAGTTACTGATTAACCACCCGAGAGGTTGAAAGAGAGATACCTAAAGCCCTATGTAATATCGATTTACTTATAAATATAATTAAAATGTTCTCTCAATTAAGTATCTAGCTATGTTTCTTGCTTGCTCGTGATAAGGTTCAAATTAGAACTAACTAGGCCCGTTAACTTGGCGCACTGAGAGTACAAACGACAGCACGTCAGACTGCACATTTTAACTTTGACGTAGCCTTTACCTTATTTGCAATAATTATGTAGTGATGTGCTGTTGACCGTACATAATGCCTTGCAAACCGCATTGAAATCAGTCCATTCGTTTAGGAACTACGATGCCACAGATAGACACACAGATACACATTACATATACACACGTCAAACTTATAACACCCGTCTTAATTGTGAGGGGTTAAAAATAATAAACATCGTAGCACTAGATACTTTTTGTACTTAGAATCGTTTGTTTACAAGTTATTTAAGTAGCAGGTTTGTCGTCACGAATTCAGTAGCATTTTAATGTTCAAGCCGAACTTACGTCACTTCGTAAGAGAAACTCGAGCGTGCTTATACTCGTATGATTTTCAACAAATAAAAATGAAAGTGATAAATTGATAGGTATATTTAAAAAAAAATCGTGTTTAATTATTTAAAGTTCTTCCATCGATCTATGTTTGACCTCGGAAAGGGCTTAACATCGTTTAGGGTAAAATAGTTGACCTTAAAAGCTAAGTTACGATCGATAAAGGGTTTATAAAAGAAAGTGATCTTTATTACAATGGCTGAAAGTGAATAGTTATTCTGAAAAAAAAATTTTGTTCCTTGTTGATACTTTGTATCCTACTATACAAAACCGAGTATTGATAAAATTGTTGTAAGAAGTATGTGTTAAAGTTTTTGATCTACGTCGAAAGTGAATTTTTCGTGCTGTGAAACGTAAGAATTTAACTTTATTCTATGAAAGGCGCTGATCGTCGATGAAGAATGGGGAAATCGAAAGAAGTAAGTATTTTTTTAATCTGGCCTTTATTTGGTGACTTTTAATTAGTTAGCGAAAATTCAAGATGTGAATATCAGCCCATGAAACTGAAGCTGATTTGCCTATTTTGGAAAGACGATATTTTTTCTCAGAATTTCATAAGGGTTCATCGGGGGAAGTTGTTCAGTTTCATAAACTCAAACAGTTTGAGTCAATCTCTTCATCAGCCCATATACGTCCCCACTGCTGGGGCACGGGCCTCCCTCAATAACATGAGGGGTAAATGCCATACTCACCACGTTTGGCAGACGGGTTGGCGAGGGTTTTGATATAATTGCAGAGTTTTCCTTCTCTGTGTGCAGAGGAACTTGCTTGTATATTTACCTTAGTCGCCTTGTACGACACCTCGGTAAGAAAGAGGGTGGTCCTATTCTACTCTGCCGGGGACTCACACGGTTTATTTCATTGAACGTATAAAATGTTGCTTGAACACATCAATATAGTGAATTACATTAGCACTTTTGACTTTGCGCCTATTCACAAAGGTGCAGTCTTCCTCAGGAGAAGAATAGACAAGAAACTCCGAGGGTCACTCTTTTTAAGTCAATCATGTAAATTTTCTTACTTTTAATTTTAATTAACTTAATTTCTGAATAACTCTGGAGCTGAGCAATTTATTCCCATGGTTGCTTGTCTAATAGATACTCAGAAATTCTATAAGAGCCATTTTAACAAAGTTTTTGTTTAATTGTTGTCTTACATTTTTCTAAAGGTAAGTTTTGAATACTAATGGGAATCTTATTATAGACTAGCTGATGCCCGCAACTTCGTCTGCGTGTTGTATGTATTTTTATAGACCGAGTTTGTACTTTGACACAACTACAGATACAGATACAGTTTTTTATTAAAGCAACTATTTCGTTCATATTTTCGTTATATGAACGAATAGCAACTATTTCGTTCATACCTAGTTCACACTGAAAGTTTTGCGTTGCTGGCCGCCCATAAATGTTTGAATTTCGAATGTTATATTTTTTTAAAACATGAAATCTCATTAATTGATGAAAATAAATTTTGGCGGGAAGTCGCTTGTCAATTGTTTTTTATCTCAAGTTGAAGTTCGTTGTCCGTAGCAAAAATGGAACTAACACGAAAAGATTTTAGGGCGATGATTTTTTACGATTTTAAAAGTTCGCTTTCTCTGCAAGATTGCAATGCTCGTCTTCAAAATACTTTTGGGAGGGAAGCACTACATTTGAGCACTGTAAGGCGTTGGTATGCCGAATTTCATCGCGGCCGTGTTTCTCGCCATGATGAAATTCGTGAAGGTCGACCCTCAACTGTGATCACGGAGGAAAATGTGGCTACTGTCAGAAGACTTATTGAAGAAAATCGGCGTATCACTTATGAGGAGATTTGAGGACATTTGGGGATTGGTATGAGCCAAATTCAGAAAATTTTACATGAACATTTAAGAGTTACGAAACTTTGTTGTCGGTGGATTCCTCACGAACTCACTCCAGAACAAAAACGGTATCGAGTAGATTGATGTAAAGAAATGCTATTAAAGTACAATCACGGACATTCTAATGCTGTGTATGATATTGTGACAGGAGATAAAACATGGATATATTGTTATATTCCAGAAATAAAGCAACAATCTTCTGTGTGGGTGTTTGAAGGTGACAGCAAACCAACAAAATTGAGGCAGGCGAGAAGCGTGGGCAAACAAATGATTGCGTTTTTTTTCTCCAAGACGGGTCCTGTCTGCACGATCCCACTTGAACAATAAAAGACCATTAATGCTGAGTGGCATACCACTATTTGTTTGCCAAATGTCTTAGAAAAAGTAAGGGAAAAGCGACCTAGAAGTCGCATCTTGTTCCACCATGACAATGTTTTGGCGCACACCGCGAACAAAACAAAGACATTTTTGGCTTCTGAAAACATAGAGCTCGTGACCCATCCCGCACACAGTCCAGACCTAGCACCGTGCGATTTCTTAATTTTCCCAAAAATCAAAGATTTAATGAGAGGTTCGACATTTACGGGGCCAGAAGAGGCAGTGATTGCTTTCAACCAGCACGTAGAAAACATACCCTCAGACCAATGGTCCTCGTGTTTCCAAAAATGGTTTAAACCGATGAAAAAGTGTTTAAAATGTAACGGAGAATACTTTGTCAAGCAGTAAATATAATATTATAAAAATAAATTGTTTTATTTATGAGTTACGCAAAACTTTCAGTTTGGCCCACGTATAAGGAAAAGCAATTTCAAAAAATATGATTTATTTGAAAACTTGGCTAACTATGTCATATAAGGTTGATACTTAATACATTACTTTGGATCTAAAAACAAATCGTGCTTGATCCAAACTAAGAAACTTATTAGAATAGTAATATTATAATATTTATCCATGGCTTATATACGCAATACTACGCTTGATGTAAACTTAAATCAAAAATCAATAAATAGCCCTTATTTCATGTCAGAACATCAAAGCCATAGATCAAACCTATAGACCATATTCCGTTTTAATAAAACAAATGTCAATTGTCAGTTTCTATTGAGTTTCCCGCCTTTAAAAATAACAAATGCATTGAAAACACCGGCTGTACGGTCATAGATTCCTTTGCTTAAAAATAAAAATAAGCCGTTTTATTGTTTTCTAAAAGTGATATCCTGAAGATTGAATAATGTCATTTAGTTTCTCCGACAGGGCCGAATTAAGATTTGAAGACTAAATACTTAATCAACTTCGTTCTTATTAACACTGTATTAAATATTTAGTTTTGGTTCGTTAAAAAAGTGCAGAATAGCCGAACTATGAATGGAGAAGCTGACAAAAGTTTCGATATTTTAGATATTATATGCCTATAATCCTCGTTGGGGTAACATAAGTCACATAACTTTACATGTCATGAAAATTTCAAAAATGGCATATTGTATATGAGTATATAATACGTTGTCTAAATTTTGCAATGCACGGACGGCCCCAACTCAGGTTACCACACGCGTGCACTCTATGCTGTTGTGATAAGAGCGGTTTTACAATGAAAATGGAGTAACCTGATGCGCTGGCCTCTGTACCAATAATGCGATGTATTTGGTTGGCAGCTGGCACATTCCAAATTTTTGTTCAGTGCCAGTTCAGCACAAAAGTTTTTGTTTTATTTTTGGATATTTGTGGGTCAGTTACAATAATTTTAATTTCTTCCGACTCACTTATATTCGACGATAGCTCTTAAAAATAATATCTATCTAATTATAGAGCAGCACCCTCAGATTTTCTTTATCAAGTACTTTTTTAAAGGTGAATTTATGAAATTTTTGAAAAAGGTTATTATTACCTACAAAGAAAACTCAATAAGTAACGTCATGGCAGAATACCAGCACTGCAGTCTGGTACTGCAGCAATATGCTGAGTCAGCGCCAATTTGATTGACATGATACAGATAACACGGTCTAAAATAGTTTTATGAAATTATTTGTTTCTGTTTCTTACTCTGTTTACTTCATTGTTTGCTTGCTGATTCATGTTTACTTGTATGTTTGTTGTTTGTCTATTACTGTGTTGTACTGTTTTATGTCAATTGAGTAAAGTGTCAATCTATCTATCTATCATAAAATCAATTAATTAGCACTTCACACTGTAACTTTCTGCACTAAAGTTTCCCTCGTATGGTTTGTTTGCCCAAACCGGAAATCGAACCCAGAAACCGTCGATTCACAGGCTGTGTAACTCTACCACTCAACCAAACTTCTCGACAAAAAATTAAGAAAGGATCTATTATACAAAATATCTCATAAATCCCAATCCGGTCCTTTTATCAAATGCTACGTACTCATAGACATAGAAAAAATAAGTATATCAATATCAATACTGATATACAATATCAATACTGTCTAGGGATATTGCTTAATTTTTCATACAAAAATGTGTGTTTCAGAAGCTATAAAAGCATACTCGAGACACATGGAGGGATATAATTTTAAGATGAGTGTTAAACCTGAATTTTCAATTCCCGTCAATGAATTTTGTTTAAATTGTTTTTTTTTAAACGTGACGTAAACGAAAACAAAAATGCACTTTTTTCTGCTTTTTGTATGAAAATGGTGGAATTAGCGCATTTTTTTTTCATTTTAGTCACGTTTTCACAAATTTCAAAAAAATTTAAATTCATTGATAAAAATTGAAAATTCATGTTTAGCACTTGCTCATCTGAAAATTATATCACTCCGTGTATCTCCAGTATGGTATTATAGCTTCTCAAGCAGACCTCTTTTGTATGACAAATCATGCAATATCCCTAGACAGTGTTGATGTGTATATTTTTCTATGTTTGGCGTAAATAATAGAAAGAACTTGAGAAACATTGTAAGTGCCTATTCCATTCAAGGGTTGCCCTTGATTTTGATGGGATTCCATCAGATCCTGACTTGGTAACAATAGGACCACTTCTGGAGTATACTCTTTCAAACAACAAAAAGAATTTTGAAAATCGGTCCACAAATGGCGGAGAAATCGGTGAACATACATAAAATAAAGTTATACAATGGTTTAATATTTCGTAGTTTTACTTTCATTTAATTTACCAAGTTTGTTAGAAAGATTTCATCCTTTTAATTGACCCTAAATATCGACGCAATAAAAGTACAGGGTATTCTTACAGATTTTAGTCGGTTCGATTCCCGGTTGCGGCAAGCGAATTTTCGAAAATTCTTGAATGCAGTTTTCTTTCTTTTCAAAAATAAAGGAATGTTTTTTTTTAGTACAATTTTCTATCTACAGTATTAAGAGTACTTTCCCTTCAAGTGGCATTACAAAATTCCACCCTGTATACAGTCGAACATAAAACCTCCTCATTTTTGGAAGTCGGTTAAAAAGTAATTCAAGTGATACAGTGAATCCGCTCCGATCCAGCAGCAGTGTTTCTCGCCGTCATAGTTATTCGTAAACAAAACACTATCGGCTTACGGAGAATGAGAGAAGTAAAGAAATATAAATTGAAGACATAGCTAAGAAATACATATATTGAAGACCTGGCTGTATGGATGCAGATTCCTTTGCCTTTCTCGAAAGAGATAAATTTAAAAAACAACATTCATTAAAATGAAGACTGAATGGAAGAAATTAAAGAAAGATTTGGCTGTATGGCTCCGACCTTTGCCTATCCGGATGGATAAAAAAAATTACTACTACTGTCCATGCTTTTAGCCCATGTATATGTCAAAAATACGTTGATCTCTATGGTATGAATAAAATGTACTGAAAAACACCTAGCTTTGAATTTTTTCAGGGGTTTTTGTTGTTGGTTTTATATTTACTGGCTAAATTTCGAGATTTTATGTAGCCTAAATGTTGACCGGGGATATAAGGTACCACCATGCAAAATTTCATTTAAATCGGTCCAACAGTTACGAAGATTAGCCCGTGCAAACAGACAAACAGACAAACAGACAAACAGACAAACAGACAAACAGACAAACAGAGAAACAAAAAAATCTAAAAAAATCGGGATTTGTTTTATTTATCTTCTTACATCCCCCTGACTCGGTTTTTAGCATTTTTTTTCTATGTACAGAAATTCGACCTCTACAGTTTTATTATATTATAGATAGAAGATAGAAGAAGAGTATACATTGACCCATAAAAGAGTTTGTTACTTTGTACACTCAAGAGCACGTCAAGCTTGACACTTTGGACTTTGGACCGGCCCTACATTGTATGGCGCGCATTATAAATCAGAGCTCAGCTTAAACTGGTAGTGTAAAGCGTGACCTGCTCTTGATTGTAGACTAGAAGCAAACATAAATCCAATTTATGTTTGTTTCTAGTGTTTACATTGTGCCTATCACAATTTTTTCTTGAAAACTTATTCATTTTTCTTTACATATAAAAGATTATTATATACTAGCATTCCGCTCGGGACTTCGTTCCCGTGGGAATTCGGGAAAATTATATAGCTCTACAAGAACTGAAGAAAAAATTTGTTAACAGATTTATAAATAGTAACCTCACAATAATTTATTATTATTATTCTTTTTTTTTGTATCTTTATTGTTTTGCTTCTTTGTTATTTTAGTATAAGTATGTTGATTTTGTAAATAATGTGTGTGTTTACAAATAAATGTTTTATCTATCTATCTAGCAATCGTCAGTTTGAAATAACAGTTTAGACACAGTTTAGAATCAATCCTTTGTGAAACGAAGCTATTTCTTTGAAAACAATGTAAATTTACACAAATTATATACAATAATTATTTATCACAGATAATAATAATGAGGCCTTCATTAACATAATTTTTACGTCCCGGTATCACTAGTTGCGTGACCTCGTCCAATTTTCGATGTTTTTCTGAAATATTGACCAGTAGCGATTGTTCTGAACCGAGAATCTTAATCAATATATTACGAACAAGTAATGAAGAACCGTGAGAGTCTTTCACATTATTGGGGTAGGCAGAGCATCAGTGGTTGTAAACAACTACTTGATGCCACGTTTGACGTAAATTTAGAGGGTTATAAGGTGTAATGTGATGTAAGTGGTGAGAGGTTTCCCGCCTTTACACAATAGAACAAAAACCTCGCGCCCCACAAATAATAAAAATAAAAATTATAAAACTTCGCAAAATTGTCCTAAAGTCTGAAGGTGCTTCAATTGACATTCTAGATATTTTTACTCAGAAATAAAGAGGGCAGGGACCACTTAATCCAGAAAAGCCTTCAGCAACACGTCTCACTTATAATAAATATCAACAAATGTAATAAAACACCATTAATGTCGCTTAATGCACATTATCGTCTTATCTCTTCACTACGTAATACTAAATTACAAAACAAAGTGCCCCGCCGCGTATGTCTGTCTTTCTGAACCAGATAAACTCAAAAATGATAGGACGGATTTTTCAAGAGGAAGGTTTGGTTTGGAAGGTTTGTGTGGTTATAATGTAAAAATTCAAACCGATTTTAAGTTTTCATCGAGTAATGCTACCCGTGCAAAGCCGGACAATTCGCCAGTACTAAGTAATCTATAAACAACTGGTTATTTTTCTCTATATCAGTAAGTGAGTTTGTTATTTTACATTTTCCGTCTAAAAGAATAATTAAATTAATATATCAAGTGAAATCTTGCTAGTGGCAATCAGTTATCTCTGCCTATCCCCAAAGGGGTGAGCTTATGTATATATGTATGTGTAAGATATACCTCTGACACTGTAGGAGTCAAATTTGCAAATTACTAGATTTTACTTACACGATATGGAAATTACCAAAAAACATAAAGCACTGATCTTACCTCATTACAGAAAGTCCTCATATTAGGACAGAAATGTATAAGTTACGGACTATGTCCACTGCTCGACAAGGATCTCTACATTTACTGATATTTAGGGATGTCAATTTGGTCAAGAAGGCTTTTAAGATATTTATTAGTTAAACAGGCCGTCGAAAACTTTCGTCGAAAAAGTAAAATAATAAGGCTATGTTAAAAGAGTGGGGAAAGCCAGGTTGAAGCAATTCACAATACATCAGGCTTATCTATTTGTTCTATTTTGAATAAACCTGTGCTAATGTTATACTTATATAAAGGTTTAACGTTAAACTTGCTAAGTGAGCTAGGTCACATCTTTCTAAGCGGTTACTGGTAATGTACGTAACGTTTTAATAGTTCTAAAAAACATTTTTGAAAGAAAATAGTGAGTGTATTTTATATCTATATAATATACATAAAAATATAACTGATCACTGTCTATACATTGAAGTTATATGAGAAAAACTATTATTGATGGGGGCCTTTATTAACGCAATAGACCCCAAAACAGCGATTGTTAGAATTTTTTTCTGTTTGTGCGCGCTTATCTCAGAAACGGCTTAACCATGTATTGTGGTAAGATTCACTTAAAATTTGTTTTATTATATATGAAAAAGTCACATTAATTCAAAGAATTATATCGAACATGTTCGATGACGCAAACGAAGTTGCGGGCATCGGCTGATTTTTGGCGTTAGATAAAAATGTTTACTTACGATCATGACGGGGAACTTTTTTGGAAAATCTATCGAAACAATTGAAAATAATTCTACCCGTGTAAAATCGAGGCGGGGCGCAGACGGGTCATTACTTTATTAGGCCAAGATCCCAGGGCCGCCAGACCTTACTTATTTTCTCATAAACCAAATGTGTGGGAAAGGGTAGTGCTAGGACGTACTAGTAATGTATGAATACCAGCTAACCTGGGCCGACGGCCAATTTTTAGCTACCAGGTTCTGAAAATACCTTCAAGACAAGTGAGCAATTTTTGGAAGTACTTCCAAAAATTGCTCACTTGTCTTGAGGTCTGGATGCTATAAAAAGTATTGTTATAGTTCCCTGAACATCATACACAAAAATCACGGCTCAGATTGTAGGTATAATCGCATAATTTACTTGCGAAATGTAATGCATCTGGCAGAAATTACAGCCGACGGAGAGTGTCTGGCGGTGTTGAACATTAAATTTTATATTTAATGAATTACATTCTATAAGACATCAGCAGCCAGACTTCAAGACAAGTGAATAATTTTTTGAAGTACCTTCAGAACCTGATAGCTGAAAATTGGCCGTCGGCCCAGATTAGCTGGTATTCATACATTACTAGCACGTACTAGCACTACTATTTCCCACACATTTAGTTTATGAGATAATAAGTAAGGTCTGGCGGCCCTGGGATCTCCGTCTATATGTATATATCAGTAAAATTAGATAATAAAGCTTGGCAGGCTGGTAAATATACTCGAGTAGAAAAATAAATACTTCTTTATGCTTATCGATAAGTTACAATTTGTTATCGATGTCTCTAACTTCAGATGGAGTCAAAAGCTTCGGAGAATCTCCTGGATGACGAAACGAAGCCCAAGATATTGGAGAAGACCATTGACGTGGAGAGTGAGGATGAGGAGGAAGTAACTGAATGTGACTGCCAGGAGTACCGGTACGGAGCTGGTGAGAAATTTATAGTTGTTAGTAAAAAAAATCCTCACGCCTATAAACGTAGTGGTTCTTCTAGACCCACTAGACGCTAAGTTTGACACAAATTGTGAGGGTTATCAGATGGAACAAGTTGTATTGTTGAGAAATGGTCAGCCTTTCGCCCATTATACAGCAAAACCATCACATCCCACTTACAGTCTTTAGCTGGCACATTTTAAACCATCACATCCCACTAACAGTCTTTAGCTGGCACATTCAAAACTATCACATCCCACTAACAGTCTTTAGCTGGCACATTCAAAACTATCACATCCCACTAACAGTCTTTAGCTGGCACATTCAAAACCATCACATCCCACTTACAGTCTTTAGCTGGCACATTCATAACCATCACATCCCACGTACAGTCTTTAGCTGACACATTCAAAACCATCACATCCCACTTACAGTCTTTAGCTGGCACATTCAAAACCATCACATCCCACTTACAGTCTTTAGCTGGCACATTCATAACCATCACATCCCACGTACAGTCTTTAGCTGACACATTCAAAACCATCACATCCCACTTACAGTCTTTAGCTGGCACATTCAAAACCATCACATCCCACTTACATTATTTAGCTGGCACATTCAAAACCATCACATCCCACTTACAGTCTTTAGCTGGCACATTCAAAACCATCACATCCCACTTACAGTCTTTGGTGGGCACATTCAAAATTTTCCCCCCATTCACTCCCAGTTCAGCATAGAAGTTATTAGTACTTATTAATAACTAACTTTCCGCCCGCGTGGACTCCAGGTTATATCGTGCCCAGCTGTGAGATAAAATGTAACCTATATCCTTTCCCAAGGTCTAATCTAGTATCAAAATTCATCAAAATTGGTCAACCGCTTTGTCCCTGCATTTTAAATCTGTCATAACTTCAAAAATATTAATTTGAATTGCATGCTGTAAAGCAATATTGATCTATATTAAATGCACAATTTATTTAAAGTACTTAATTGGATAAGAATTCATGCTGTATTGCTTTAAATCGCTTCGTAAATAAGTCATTATTTCTCGTAAAAAGTAAAGAATAAAAAATGGTTATTGTGGGTTATCGCTGAGTGATAGATATATACCATCGCGGACTTTTTTGTAGACCTTTTCAAGGTGTACATTATTTTGATCTATCTCGTAGGATTCAGCCAACGTTTGCAATGTAAGCGTAAAAAATGTGTTTATTTACGACATCACATTAGAAACCTCTAAAATAATGTTTATTATATAATAATGTTTCTCTACTATATTATGCATGTATTATACATATAAACCTTCCTCTAGAACAGCGGTTCCCAAACTTCTTTTTCTCATAGACCACTTTTAAAATTTTGCTGGTTCCGGTGGACCCCGCTGCAGCTACATTTGTAACATTTTCCCAAAACTCAACAATGTGAATATTAGATATAACTATGGAAATTTGCATTGCGGCGGAATTCCAACCACGAATTAACAGTTTTCGAAAAAAAAAAGTGAGAATTCATTGGTTAACCTTTTCACCGCCAAAGTCTGATATATCAGACGTTTAAGTTTCGTGCCCTCGCCGCCAAATTACTTTAATATCGTTCACCAAGTGTTTGCCATACGTCACATTAATTTTTTTTTAATGTTGTGGCGTGTGGTGGGCTTTTTTGACGAAAACTCTTGGCACTAAAAGGGTTAACTAATTAATTGATTGTGCTGTGAGTGGATCTCAAAAAAGTAAAGTTGGGCAATCAAAAAGGTGATTCCATCCAATTTTAATTTTTTGACATCTACTTGCAGCACAAGGAACCAATTAATTCCTAGTTTAATCAGACCAACATTAAGTTCTTCACTATCGAAACCAGATAAACGTGGAACCCCGCTTACGAATTGTGAACCCCCATTTTTTTTTAATGCCAACGTAGACCCCCGTCGCGTCTCTCGTGGACCCCTGGGGGTCCACCTGGACCACTTTGGGAATCAATGCTCTAGAATCACTCTATTTATTAAAAAACTGCATCAAAATCCGTTGCGTAGTTTTATAGATCTAAGCACAAATAGGGACAGACAGAAAGACAGACAGCGGGAAGCGACTTTGTTTTATAGGCACTATATTGACTACGAGTTAGTAGCAGAGTAAATAAAAGTGTTTGAGGACTCTGTCTACCACAACGTGGCAAAGGCGTGAACTTAAATTTTGTGTACGAGTAAGTTGTACGATTAGGTTTAAAAAACTTAAAGATCCCAGTTTTTCAGCAACGACTTAAGTATACTTCTAGTAGTTATATTGCGTGATAAGTTAGCGAAAATTGAGGATGTAAATCGACCCACGAAACTTTCTCCAAGGAACTACATAGGTCGAAATATTAAAATAAAAGTAGACTGGTCATTTGAGGCCCCAGGCCCGGTGCAAATGAACCTATGTCAGACTTTTCGTAAAATCTAAAAAGTTCCCAACTCTTTATAAAGTCCTCAACTCAAATATAAAGTCGTCGTTGTAACAAATTTAGTTTCCTTATTTTACAGGAGATGCAGTGTTCACCAGTTTCCTGGTGGCTCCACTTGTTGTGGGGGTGTGGAGGGGCTGTTGGGGCATCATGGACCAGCACCGGCAACTGTTCCCGTTCGCCCAGTCCTTCATCATGGGCTGCATTCTGCACGTCTGCTTTGCTCTTATCAGGTATGAAGTTTACTCACTTCCACGCTGGACTGGAAGTGAAAGAAAAACTTAAAATGTGCCAGCTGACAACTCTTCCCAGGCATACTGTAGAAACCAGTAACTGGGATTTGAGTGTTTTTTCTGTACTGTGGGCGATAGGCTGACAACCTATCACCACTATACCCATATTCCATTTATTGATCTTCAGAATTAATGTACAAGGTGACGTCAAGTGGTTCCAGAACCAAATGACGTTCTGCCTATCCCTGAAAGGGATTATAGGCGTGAGTGTATAGAAGTTTACTCAGCATTATGTATTAGAAAGGATTTACTACTGAAGACTCTTTTTTTCGTCAATATCCACTTTGGGTCACTGAGCTAGCGAAGCAAGTACAGTGCTTTCCTATATCGACAAACTTCGTATTTCTGAAATGAGGTATAACAAAAACAACAATAAAAATACCATAGACGATAAATCTAATAAAGATATATAATAAACATGATTTCTTGCAAACAAATTCTCGGGTGGAAATCTAGTATAGAATAAATTTTTTTTTTTTCATAGCGGCGCAGTAGTGCTGAAAACAGTAATTAAATGAGAATAACCACTCGTCTTTGCGCTTATTATTAAGGAATTAAAAATTACGTGCCGGCCCATTCGTAAATATTTTTTTTCTCTTCACTATGGAAGCGATAATGCCGCTTATTGTTGAGATCTTGTTTTCCATCTTCTTTTATTTTATTCGCCCTCTGGATCCCACTGTTGGGCAAAGGCCTCCCTATTTTTTGTCGACACATTCCGGTCTTGCGCTGTCTCCTGCCAGTTTCGCGTCAAACAGACAAGTTCATCGCACCGTCGTTTTCGTGGGCGACCTCGTCTTTTTTTACGCCTGGTACCAATTCGGAGACTTTCGTTTTCTATCTGTACAATGATAAATTTTATCTACTTTTCAGATCACAACTCTTGGCCCGATCAGCTGGCGCGTGGAGAGAGCCCACAGGAGGCGCTGGCAGATGGCTGCGCGAGCGCTTTCTCTCTCGCATCTACACCTACGTCTTCGCCATAGCCAACATCTCGCATTGGAGGGGAGGCTGGGGCTTACTTGACGCTACTGTTGTTGCCATCCTGCCGAACGACGATGATCCTCATAGGTTAGGGCATGAATATCGGAATCTCGGAATATCGTAATATCGGAATCTCGGAATGAAAGTTCCGATATTATATTTCCGATACTAAGTGATCCAATATCGTAATATCGGAATCAGTCTAGTTTTCCATTTGAGTAAATGAATTAGGGACAATTTCTGATAACTAGCCGGTGGGTTTAGCAAGACTGTTAATCCAAGTAATGACGCAACTTAATCTGTCTGTTTCACTCTTTCACTGCGTACATCTCTCTTGCTTATTCGCTCGCACAGAGAAACAAATCTACCTGGCTGTCCTGAGTCCTGTCAATCAGTTGTAGTCTAAGATCCAGCTGCGGAATCGTTACGCTTATCGAGTTTTTGCTAAAAACCTTATTTTTGCGTATGTTTATGATTAGAAGAATATATTATGTCTGCCAAAGTCTGGCCGCTGGTATTTTTAATTAAAATGATGACATTTTTTTTAAAATACAAGTGAACGAAATATTTCAACAAAAGAAAATTTGCTTTAATTTGATATATAAATCGTAGATGAACGAAATACTATACCAAAATCATACCTGTTTACACCTGACTGCGAAGACGGTGTGCAGCGGCAACCGTGATTTTTCAAAGTCCTTACATATGTAAATTGCTATGAAGCGGATGACATTTTATTTAAAAAACAAGTGAACGAAATATGATTCCAAAAAATCAATTAAAAATAATTTAATTAAAAATACTAGCGGCCGGATTATGACAGGCAATTTAGTGGTTATGTATTCTCTTAATCATAAACAAGGCAACCCTATATTGTAGATACAATACAGCCAGCGCAGCAATTTGTTTCTGTTTGTATGTATTGTGTTTATCAATAAAGAGTTTATCTATCTATCTATCTATCTATTGTAATAAACAGAAAAAAATACCTTTTTAAATTAGACTTTTAAATATTCAGTTTATTAATGTTAATTCTGAGTTGGCTTAATTGAATTTTGCGGCAAAACAGTTTGTCTCGTACCAAATTAAAGATTTTGATTTTAAACCTTCTTTATTGTATATAGTCAACCTTTATGAAGAATATGTGGAATTCCGATATTAGTATTTCGATATTAGTATTTCGATATTAGTATTAGTATTCCGATATTACATGCCCTATCATAGGTGCAGTCAGTTTTTTAAAAATTGTTTTAACCAAATTGTAGATACCTCAATTGGTATTGTCTTTTGAACCTTATCACCTCTGGGAGAGAAACTTGAATAGACAAATTATATTCGCTCATACATCACTTTAAATAATTTTAGGGTTAATAGATAAAACATTTGAATGTAGTGGTGATAGCATTTCACGTACAGCATAATGAAACCCTCGCGTCTCACTTGCTGGTAGGTGGTACGTTTTGTGTTTCTCTTTCACTCCACTTGGAAGAAAAAAAAAGCCAATTAAATTAAAGTAACATAAATGGTTCAAACCCTAGTGAGAGCCTGTACCACTAAATTCGTCTTTTCGGAGTTATGTAAGGATTTCTCATGAATTATCACTTGCTCAGCAATGAAAGGAAACATCGTGATGAAACCCGCACGTCTAAGAAAATTCGCTTTCGGAAGGCGAACGGTCTACCAACCCGCATTGGGCCAGCGTGATGGATTATGGCCATTTAAAAAAAAATGGTTCCATCGCTGTGTATAAAAGTCCTGCAATTCTGTCGAAGTCATTCACTAGACTAACAACTTGTGCAAAGGACTTCGCCTTGCCTACGACAGTGTGATCAGATGAACTAATTGCCTTATTACTATAGAAAGGCGTTTTTTAGGCTTAGAGATGATTGTTCAGTTTGTAAGCAAAGAAAATATACAAAGGATTATTCTCCGAGAATGACTACTACTGGTCAAGCATCAAGTTAAATGGAAATCTAATGTTAGTCAATAAAAACCCAAACTTGAAAACTTTTTCTGACTTAAAAATTAAGCAACCATTATACCTATAGTACTTATTTCTTTTACGATATCTGTTGATGAAAACCGTAGCCAACGTAATGAATTTTAGATTCTATGATCTTCTTATGATTTCCCCAGGCCAGTCCTGTACGCAGCGTTCACAATAGCGTTCTACATGAGTGCTGCGTGTCTGCGCTCATCCCGCAACTTCCTCGCCTCCCCCTACTTCCTCGTCACCGACGGCAAGGAAGCCACCTACATCTTCACCACCCGGTTTAAGAAGAACTTGGTAAGCTTTTTAAGTTTTAAATGAATAAATAAATATTAAATGCAGCACAGTTGCACACTCAAAGGCCCACAATAAGGGTTTACTTTGTGTCGTGGGTCCCTTGTAACATACACAAAGACAGACACAAATAACCAATGACCCGAGAACAAACATCTGTTTTTTACATACATACATTACATAACTCTTTATTTGCACACAAAAAATACAAGTCCAGGAAACACGAACATAAGCATTGTGATACAAAAAGGCAGCCTTACTACTAGGCAGCAATCTCTTCCAGGCAACCCTAGATAACCTTTTTTTACACAAATATTTGACCAGGCCCTCGATAAAGAGGCAGCGCCACTACCACTCGACAAAGGGCCTGATTTTTGAATAATTAGCATACGAATTGACGAGATTTGTATGAGATTCTCACGCTCTTCTATCGTTTCAAAAATATGTCTCCAAACCGGCCGTCAAATTATCACGGATTACTTAGGGCAACCAACGCGCCATGCACATGGGGTGATTATAAATTAGTAAGCGAAACTTAAGGGGCAATCTTCCCCATGATACTGAACAAGTTTTCCCAAGAAAACCTATTTGAAATTCTTTAAAAAAACAACGGGTTGCACTCCGGGAGTGCCGGCAGAAGTAAAAACTTGAACATTAACGTTGCGCATTAATATGGAAATAAAACAAAATACCCAAAAAGGGTCCGTTATTCTCTCAGAATTCGAACCCTCGACCTGTTGCTTACAATCTGGCAACTTTTCCACTCGACCAAACTGTCTACTTTTAATTTAGTACAATAGTCTATCGGTATTTGCGCACTATGTGCGAATAATCGTTGACATCTGTCACGGAGATAATTTTACCATAGGGCTGCCATCCGTCCGGGTTTCCACCCATACTTCAAAGTACACAACGCTGCTAAAAAAGTTTTCACTTCAAAAAAGGTGGCAACCCTATCCTACGCATTTTCGATCAGGGTCACGTGACATCTGACGATCTGACGCGAGTTGATCGCGATTTTAACATTTTTTTCCCCATACTAAAAGTGCTCAACGCCGCTAAAGAAGTTTTCATTTCAAAAATCGATTTTCGCTAAGTTGTATGGGGAGATGAATATATTTTTTTTATTAAGTTGTTCAGTTTCATCAGCTGATTCACATCCTTAGTTTTCGCTAACTAATTGAAGGTCACCCAATATACCACTAACGTTTGTCAGAGTATGATAATAATTCTGTCGATCTTAGTTATCGCTTACGGAATATGACTTTGTCTAGGCCTCCTAAACCTAAATAGTGGGCATTGGAAAGATGTTAAGTATATTTTTCATCTTTTACATATTTTTACATCCATATTAAAATCCCTATAGGGGTCGGTAGAACATCGTGGTTTTAAATCACTTGATGCCTCGTTTGACATAAATTCAGAGGTTTATAAGATGAAATATGATGTAAGTGATGAGAGATTGTCAGCCTTTCACCGACAATACAGAACCCTCGCGTTCCATTTAATGACTTTTTTAATATAGTTGCGCAAAAAGTGGCGTATTGCAGGGACGTATAGCGTTCGGAATGTGGGCTATTACATACTCGAGCTTTTTCTTTACCTTTCCCGTACTCGTGCGTTTTATTTCCCAACTGTCAAAATAATATCTATTAAAAAGAAAATTAAACAACCACGAAGTTTTAACAAAAAAATATTCATAGAAGTTTTTATGATTCATGCAAATATTTCTAAAAAAAGCTACTAATTTGTTTTCATTAACAGGTTTAAGAGTAGGTAATTTTAATTAAAAAATTACTTTTAATTAAAAAAAAAAACTTTTAAATCTGATATTGAAATTAATATTAGTATCAGCCAAATTAAATTTATAAATATAAAAAGTTGACAGAAATCCCACACTTGTATTGAAAAATACTATTACAGTATGCCTGAGAAGAGAAGGCAGCAGGCACATTCTATATTTTTCCTTTACTCCCAGTCCAGCATGGAAGCACTTACATATTTTTAGTAATTAAAATTTCAGTGTGTAGAGTCATTAGTTAATTTGGTCATCAACGCTGCAACAAAAAAAATAATTCAAAAATGACTTAAAGACCCTACAATTACTAGGGTTTACTAATCTATAGGGTCAAGGTCCCAGTATTGTCGAGTGCCAGTGGTCAGCGCTAGGAAGTCAGTACTTGACGGCCCGCTAGTCCTGATTTGTTCACATTATGGCCGATTACCCTGAGGGTCACTCTACATACTACGTAGTATTGTTTATTGTTTAATATGCGCTTGTCTTTGATGGCTGTGCCATTTACAAGCTACTGAGAAATGGTGGTAAAATGAGTTTTCTCAAATGAGGTCTCAGATCGATTCTTAAAACCTTAAATTGGACTCGCACCAACTAATTTACAATGCATCGGTGTATAATGGTGTATTCAGTTGTTTATACTAAAAACAGTTGTTTATACCAAAAACCATTGACGTACGAGTACGCATGACACGTTGGAAAGAGAGCAAGATAGCAGATTTGAAACACTCGTTTTTATTCCCCGTTCAAAAAGAGGGGTGTTATAAGTTTGACGTGGGTAATATGGGTATCTGCTTGTATCTTTGTGGCATCATAGCTCCTAAACGAATGAACCGATTTCGGTGCGGTTTTTTATTTTATTTATTTTATTTTATTCAGGATAACAAACAGCAATACTATATGTACTTACTCATCTAAATAACAATAACTATGATTAATAGTACAGCCAGCATCATTTTCCACATCTAAATATAAACATTTAACAGACTTTACACACAGGTTTCACAAACAATCTAAATATGTGATTTAAGATACATAGATAGAAACACTTTTACTAAAATATAACAAAATTAATTTTCTAGTGAATGTTTAAAGCGTTACTTAGAACTCCCAGAGCATGACATACTTAATCTTTAAATTTTTATTGATTACTTAGCAAGGTTTGATACACAATCTTTCTAAATGAATAATGCGACAAAGAAAAAATATCTATATGAAATAAGTTATCATTATACATGTTCAAAATGCGTTGAAGCGGTAGACGCTCACCAGCATGCGTATTACAAGTATTAGACATAAACAGACGGTGAGGATACGACTCTCTGATACGTTGAGAACTAGGTATAAGGTAGTTGATTCTGTTTATTAATTCAGGACAGTCAAAATAATTACACAATAAATTGAAAACAATAAATTTTAAATTGAAAACTGACGTAATTGAGATGGTTCTTAGCTATATTTGTTTAAAATTGGTTCCGCTGTTTAAGAGTTACGAGCGATGAATGTCGGGGGTAGTACAAAATGTTTAATTTTACGGATTTGATTAATTGCATTCTTATTCTGCATTTTACCCTTTGTTATCAATAGATTATCGATGTTATAGAAGTTATATGACCTATGTCTTCTGTATAAAATCTTACCACTTCTTACCAGCCCATATACGTCCCCACCGAGGGGCACGGGCCTCCCTTCGAAACATGAAGGGGATTTAGGTCATAGTCTACCACGCTGGCCCAATGCGGGTTGGTGGACCGCTCGACTTTCGAAAATGAATTTTCTTAGACGGGCGGGTTTCATCACGATGTTTTCCTTCACCGCTAAGCAAGTGATAATTAGAAATCCGTACATAAATCCGAAAAGACGAATTTAGTGGTACAGGCCCGGACCAGGATTTGAACCCGTGATCTTCCGATCACAAGTCTGGCTCATTACCAACTGGGCTATCACCGCGTAATTTTTGTCGTAATAAGTTAATCGAGTATAAAATGTTTGTAACTAATTCAAATTCACCTTTTGTTGCAAAATTTATAGGTATACTAGCTTTCCGCCCGCGGCTCCGCCCGCGTGGACTACAGGTTATATTGTGCCCAACTGTGGGATAAAATGTAGCCCATGTCCTTTCCTAGGCTCTAATCTATCTCTGCACCAAATTTCATCAAAATCGGTTTATTAATTTAGGCGTGAAAGACAGACAGACAGACAGAGTTACTTTCAGATTTATAATATTACTAGCTATAGTTTCTATAGTTTCTCAAATTTAAAAATCGTCAAGTTTATATTATACATTATATTTCGCTTATTTATTTCATTCGGTTCCGGTATTAAAAGTAATTCTATTGTATTCAACTTCCCTTCTTTACTGTATAAACATGAAAGACAACAAAGAGCTATTCAGTGTAAAATATAATATAAAAATCAAGACACGCAAATGCAGCCCTTATCGTGGAAGTGTTGTGAGTTCCTACGCAGAACGGAGGTGTAGTGACGTGTTTGCGGGACGCAGTGATAATGCAATTAGAGGGTAACGCGAGTGCGCGGCGGAGGGCCGCATTCTTGCAGCGACCATGCGCGGGAGCACAGCGGGGCTCGCCGACACGCTCGCGAGCAGCTCACGCGCGCACACCGCGCTCCTCACCCTCGCCGACTTCCTCTTCGCCAGCATCGTGGTCGCGCCTGCCGTCGTCACCTATTGGAAGTCTACATGGACTCTCCTGGACCTCTACTTACTACCCGAAAAGCCAATCGCCAGCGCGGCCACCTGCGCCACCTTCGGGCTCTGCTGGGGACTCGTCCTCTGCGTTACGCAAACTCAACTCACCAAATATTTGAACCCGGATAGAGGGAGGTTCACGTACTATGTGTTTTCGAGACTTTACACTTGTGTGGCGGGTGCGGCGTGCATAGGGGCGTGGAGAGGGGTGTGGAACCTTCTGAACGAGTGCACGGGGGATAGTGCTCGGACTTTGCTTTCTACGACCGCGGCTGCGACCCTCAGTCTGGCCGCTTTGAGGTCCCTGAGGAACATCTGCGCGCCTCCGTTTGCTATCGCCGTTGATTCCCCACAGGACTACTTCGACGTGCCCACCATGTTTCGGACGGTTGGTATGAATAATCGCCTTTAAAGTTTACTATTACAGTTATCGCTGCATGATTTAACCTGTTTGGTGAAATTGCGAATTTTAGGATTTTTTTCAGAAAATAATCAAAAAAACGCGATAAAAAATAGGGTTTTTTGTGTTAAGGAGATAGCAAAAGACCTCTCCTCTCGGATATTTTAATTTGGCACACAATGTGCCACCCACCCTTTATATAGTTTTAGTGAAGTTATAATTAATGCGATAATGATTATTGGTGCTTGGGGTGTCGTATACTCCAGACCAATATTATGAATCTATAACTTTTCAAAATTTTAATAAACCGTGCTAGTTCTTTCAGTAGCTTCTTAAAAAGTTAAAAACAAACACTGATGTGATAATGTTTAGATCTGTTTCTCTTTTTGTGTTCAATTTTATGCCTCCGTGTTGGTAAACTGTAAACAAGTACAACAAAAGTATGCAAAGCAAAAGCTGCCTTCTTATCTTTTATCAGTAAGTCCTTTAAGTAAATATACTGTTCGTAGCGTGCTACGAATTCCGAATTTCTTTTGCTACTTTTCCGTAGCAGAGCGTAGATTAGCTGCCGACAGGAAAGAAGAAGCGAGTTTTGGAATTCAGTTTTTTTGACTACAATTTGCATATATGCAATTTGCATATATGCATACAGTGTTATGTACGTACATGTATTATTCAGTAGCGGTATTTCATGAGTGTTCGTGCGAAACTAACGAGATGCAAAAACTATTCTAAAGTTATACTATTCAAACAATTAAATAATTTTCCACGTTATAAAAACGTATAAGTCACCGACTTCAATCCCAACAACAGTTCGCACAAAGTATAGATAACTAGTATTTTTGGCAGATTACAATGCCTATTAGCAGATAACCACAAACGAAAATGTCACTCATTTATTAAGATGATGTTCTGGTTTGTAGTATTATTTTGTTTTTGTTGATTTTTTAAAAGCGACGAATAATTTTCGAGAAAATTTATATTGGACCACCTCTGGAGTTTCTCTTTTGAACAAAAAAGAATTTTGAAAATCGGTCCATAATTGGCGGAGTAATCGGTGATCATACATAAAAAAGTACATACAGCCGAACATATAACCTCCTCCTTTTTTGAAGTCGGTTAAAAAGTTGCTACGTTACTGTGAGGTTTCATCAAAATCTGTCAAGTAGATTTTGCATGAAGGAGTAAGAAACATTTTATTCAAAGTTTGTAATTTCGCATTTATAGTATTAGTTTAGTAGGATTTGTATGAATAGATTTTAATACTTGGATTAGTATAATAAGTAAACGTACTAATCGATAGGCAAACAAAAGAAAAAAAAGTGTTTAGTACATAAAGGTGTTAGCAACTTATGTTTGTTGTTTGTTCAGCTAAACATATAATTTGTTATGTGCTGCAATGGCTGTATATTTCCCTTAAACAAATAAATCTTCTTCTTCCTAGCGCTTGGTCCCGTTTCTCATTCGGGGTACGCTTGACCATGATCCAGGATTTGGCAGGTCAAGTCATTACAGTGGAGCGACTGCCATCTGACCTCCGTGACCCTGTGAACAGGGGAACCTGACCGGATCGGACCATGGTTACACATTCAGTCTCCTGAATGTGCAGGTTTCCTCACGATATTTTCCCTCACCGTAAGAGCATCGGTTAGTGTGCAACTAATGTACATAACTCAGAAAACGAGTCATTGGTACATGGCGACACTGCTTAAACAAATAAATAAATAAATGATGCTGTTTCATTATATTTAAATTTTGACTAAAAAGTATCGGGAAACGTTATTTATTCAATATTCAATAAATAATTGGCCGATTCAACTTCTTACTATTCATTCACTAATTAATTTAAAAATACCTTATAATCCTGTACATTTACTCGAATTATTCTATTCACACTTATAATATTAGTGTGATAGTGCGACTATATTTTGAAACGGTAACTCAAAAATGTAAAAAAAAAACAACGGGATGCTCTTCGGGAGTTCCGGAAGAAGTGAAAACTTGAACATGAACGTTGTGCATTATATTTAATTTAATTTTTTCTATGCTGACACCGGATGACATCTTGACTTTTGCAGTTTTAATTTCCTATATTTATTAAACACCCCTCCGTCTTTGATCTCTGTGACATACATTACTAGTGCTGTGACACTTACGACATACCTAGTCTGTCGTATTTTCCAAAACAATACGTTCTAAGGAATTACGAGTAGGAAACCGCCTACGATGGTTCCTGCTTAACGTTAAACGCGAATTACTTATAAAAAAGCCGTAATAAGTGCTATTTTTTATATGTTTCCTAAAGCTGAATATCTTTCAAAGTTTTTAAAAGATGTTTGAAACCTGCAGATCCATCTCAATTTTTAAGCTATTGCATAGCTTCTATCGCGGGCCTTGAGCGCGGGGACCGAATCCAGAAATTCCGTAACGAAAAAACCTAACGCTCCCCACTCCGACGGGCACGGAGGTGTGGCTTGAAGGCCGTGCATCGTCTAACGTCGTTTCAGTTCGGCAGTCTTCGACACGGTGTTTGTGTGCGTGCAACAACAATAATAATAATATAATAATAGTAATAAAATGAAGTTCCTCCGATCCGGACGAAAATCGGTATCTGGGGGGTTTGGGGGTCGATGATTCCGAATATCGGGTCAGTTTTTCGATTCCACCATTTTCCAAGATGGCCGCCATACAAGGAGTACGCTGCGAGGCGAGGCCGTAAGCCGAGGCGAGCTGCGTAAAAAGCGAGGCCGAAGGCCGAGCTCCGCGTAGGGCGTAGCCCGGAGCGTCCCCCCCCCCCAAATCCAAGATGGCCGCCATACAAGTTTAGATTCTAAAGGTGAGGCGAGGTCGAAGACCGAGCCGAACGCGCGAGGCGAGGCCAAAGGCCGAAGGCCGAACTCCGCATAGGGCGAAGCCCAGAGCGTCCCCCCCCTAATTAAAGATGGCCGCCATACAAATTTAGATTTTTAAGGTGAGGCAAGGTCGCAGACCGAGCCGAACGCGCGAGCCGAGGCCGTAGGCCGAGGCGAGCTGCGTATAGGGCGAGGCCGAAGGCCGAGCTCCGCGTAGGGCGAAGCCCGAAGCGTCACCAAGCATATTACCCGCCGACCGCCATCCGAAAATTCCATATCCGCCATCTTGGATTTTAGTTGGGGGAATCGTGACGCGAAGGGCAAAGCCCCCCCACCAAAAATCCAAGATGGCGGATATGAAATTTTCGGACATACCGACATGGGTGTCGTTTATTAGGTTTTCGGGGGTTCTGATTCCGAAAATGATATCCATTTTGAAATCCAAGATGGCGGACATGTATTTTTTGTAAAAAACCGTCATGGGTGTCGTTTAATAGGTTTTCGGGGGTGCTGATTGCGATAATAACATCCATTTTAAAATCCAAGATGGCGGCCGTAAAAAACAAAAAAAAAAGATAAACTTTTTTGAAATTTTTACATAGCATTTTGTATCAACTTATACAATTATAATTAAAAGTAGAGGGCTACTTTTAATTATAATTGCATAAGTTGATACAAAATGCTATGCAATAGCTTTACCGCGGCAGTCCCCGAGTGCCACACGTCTATTTTTTTTTTACCAACTTGAAGTTATGAAAAGATTTCGCTGAAGTGCCAATTTTAACTTTTAAGTTAAATTTAAATCATGTTCCATAATGATGAGGACATCCAATTTTTTCAAATGGTAGTTGATATTTCCCACATTATCTACCATAAAGATTTTTATAAATAGTCTTAAACATAAAGAGAAAAAAAAAGTCGATGCTGGGTGATAAATTTCAAAAAAAATCATTAAATGTGTTATAACTTCTAAACTTAAAAAAATCGCGGAACATACATGGGGGTTCAAATCCATAGGTATTGGTGTCCCCAAACCACAGACCTTCGCTGGTACAGGTTTACTGGGACACCTGTATAATGTCACCACACACGAAAATGTCACTCATTTATTTAGATGATGTTCTGGTTTGTAGTATTTTTTTGTTTTTGTTGATTTTTTTAAAAGCGCTGAATCATTTTCAATAAAATTTATATGGGACCACATCTGGAATATATTCTTTCGAACAAAATAAGAATTTTTAAAATCGGTTCATAATTGGCGGAGAAATCGGTGAACATACATTAAAAAAAATACATACAGTCGAACATAGAACTTCCTCCTTTTTTGAAGTCAGTCAAAAATGGTGGAATCTATATTAATTTCACAAAGACAGACGGTAATCTTTTTCGTAATATGAATGTCCCCGGGCTACAGATCTGTAAGGGATTTTAACAAAAAAATTGTATCCATTTCCCTCAATTAACTGAGGGTCCTTGCAATGCCTGAGCGCAATGAGGTGCCCTCCACATTGGCGTATCTAGGGTTATTTTGTAGGGAGGGCCTGGTGAAAATTAAATGTACTCTAGCTTAATACGCTGTTTAATCAAATCTAACTAATACTGTGTTCTAGTATGTAATAATAAGTAAGTATGTAGATTTCTCGGCTGTGATAACTATTTATTATAAAATGATTTTTGTGTGAAGTTATTTATCAGTATTTTGGCGTCAATCATAAAATTTCGAATTGATAGCCCAACATTCTGGGGTGGGCCCTAGACCATATTGGGGTGGGCACGGCCCAACCGCCCCCCCCCCCCCCTTTATACGCCTATGGCCCTCCGCTGAGAAGAAAAGATGAAGGGAGTACAAACTTAATAGATGCTCATTTTAAAACGCTCCACGCTGGACTGGAGTGAAAAAAAAATTAAATTGTTCAGCTACCCATCCCTTCACAGGCAAGTGAGTTTGCTTTGTCGTAAAGGCGAAAGGCTGACAACCTGCCACGCTATACTCATGCTATACTTAATGCCCTACCTATCTACCCCGACCCGGAAGGTATTTAAGATGATGAATCCTTACTAATATTATAAATGCGAAAGTAACTCTGTCTGTCTGTCGGTCTATCTGTCTGTCTGTCCATCTTTCTCGCCTAAACTACTGAACCGATTTTGATGAAAGGTACAGAGATAGAGCCTGGGAAAGGACATAGGCTACATTTTATCCAACGGTTGGGCACGTTATACCCTGTAGTCCACGCGGGCGGAAAGCTAGTCTATATCTATCTATACACATTATAAAGAGGAAAAATTTGATTGTTTGCTTGCATTGAATAGGCTCCGAAACTACTGGACAGATTTGAAAAATTTTTTCACCATTAGAATCCTACATTATCCGGGGTGGACATAGGGTACATGATTTTCCCAAATTCCCATGGGAACGAAGTCCCGAGCGGAATGCTAGTATTACATAAATGTTTATTGTCAACAGAGCAGCCGAGAGACAGCATTGTACGTGTTGGATTGCGTGTTCTCAGTGTGCGTAGTGGGTTCACTGGTGGTTTTCGTGTGGAGAGGCTCCTGGGCGCTACTGGATATATTCCTTTTCCCGGATGACCAGCTGCGGTCCTGCTTCACCTCACTGGTGAGTCATTTTTCATTGTGTAAGTATAGTAAATTCCCTTCGTGTTTCGAAGGGAGGCCCGTGCCCCTCGGCACGGACACAAGACTAGATTACGCTTGTCTCATCTTCTTCATAGAAAACAAGCGTGCCATTATTTTTCTATCTACTGTGCCGCTACAGGAGATATGGATGAAACGATCCTAAGGAGGGATGAAACGGCCCTAAAGAAAGCTTTTGTTCCCGTTTTGACCGCGAAGTACCTAAATATACTTGCGACGTCTGTGATAGTAAAGTATGTACCTAACAAACTTGATTAACCCTGGTGTCAGAGTTTTCAAACCACCAAACGGCCTCTTGTCTGTAAGCCCACCGCAAGTTTACTTACGTGCTATGGCACTTTTTAAAAACGTATGTACACGGTCGAAAAAGCCTAAAAAAAGTTTTAATTCCGGTGGAAATGTAAAGATGTCATAATGATACTTGTGGCACGAGGTAACCTTTCAAAAAGAAAACATAAGAAGCCAAATGTCAGAAAGAAAACATAAGTCATTTATAAGATAGATAGATTGACACTTTATTCAATTGACATAAAACAGCACAACACAGTAATAGACAAACAACAAACATACAAGTAAACATGAATCAGCAAGCAAACAATGAAGTAAACAGAGTAAGAAACAGAAACAAATAATTTCATAAAACTATTTTACACCGTGTTATCTGTATCATGCCAATCAAATTGACGCTGACTCAGCATATTGCTGCAGTACCAGACTGCAGCGCTGGTATTCTGCCAGTACAAGTTTGTTCAACGACCGACATGCTATCGAATTACAACAATTAATTGTATTATGCGAATAGGAAGAAGTAGTAATGTTGATATATAAAAGCTAGTAATATATTAATCAATAATAAAAATTAAATAAAACAAAATATAAAAAATTAAATTAAAAATACCAAAAAAAAAAGGTACCGCTTTAGTGAATCAGACCCAATCAAATGAAGGGTCAATCAAATGAAGGGTCTGATTCACTAAAGCGGTACCCCGACGCGACATTATAGCGCCATTTTAATGAGCAAACCCTATCGTGCCATCCATCGATTTCGATAATTAAAATATATATAGGTATTTCTGAAATGAATTTGATGGCTTAACGAAAGATTATTTTTTACTTTTTAAATGTCCGCTTTACTTTTTTGCGGGGGGGGGGGTTTAAATTTTTAATTTAATTCTTATTTCAAAATTTTTAACTTATTTCAAGGATGTGCTAGTGTTCTTGATATCCTGGCCGCAGCATCAGCTCACCGTGTTGCCACCATTGCATTGTATGCAGAATCAAATACTGAACAAAACGAGTCCAAACACGACATATCTGCTATTATTTTTTGAAGAGTGTGCTAGTGTTCTGGATATCCTGGCTGCAGCATCAGACCAAGAGTTCCATAATCCTGCATAGTTATTAAGCATACATGAGTGTTTCAAGTTTTAGGTCACATGTATGTTTGAAAGTAAAGTAAATACACATTAAGAGTCTAAGAACCCTACCGCAGCTAACAAAAGAGCTGATGACCTTGAAACGGCTGAACCGATTTTGATAAAACGTATCTAAGAACCATCGCCAAAAAACCTGCTTGTAAATAAAAAAAAAAACGCGTCCAAATCGGTTCACCCGTTTGAGAGCTACGGTGCCACAGACAGACACACAGACACACACGCACACATAGCGGTCAAACTTATAACACCCCTCTTTTTGCGTCGGGGGTTAAAAATAAAATAATGTATAACGCTACAGAGGGTGGGCTGCAGCTTCAAGCAGTTGGTTGCACTTGAAGAGCCAAAAGATGTTTACGTAGATCATTTTTGAATTTGAATTTTGATATAACGTTACGTATAGGAGGAGGAATATCGTTCCACACTTTTGTCGCCGCGTACTTGAAGCTGCCCCGAAATAGTGTAGTACTGTGTGCAGGAATACAGGGAGGGATCGAACAAGTCCTTGCAGAGTAACGGTGGATACAACAGCTCTAGCACGATAACGACAACTCGCGCTAGGCTCACGCTGAAACTTCACTTTGATTGCTCGAGGGCTCCGCGCAAAGGCTTGCTCGCCCTATGGCGTTGTTAATGTTGGCATTTTGACATAGGACCGCGTTGTTGTCGCGGCGCTTTGACTATCGTACTCGGCCTGCAGTTGTAACTAACTATCGTTTAAATTTTTTTCTTAAGTAATTAGTACTTTTCGTCAGAATAACATTATTAATAAATTTATTTGTATCGAAATACATAATTGCGTCAGCGTCACTATGACTACATAGACTACTATGCACATATAGCCTTTCAGAAAAAAAACATAAGTCATTTATAATTAGGTATAGAACACTTGTGCTTGCTTCACATTTATTTATTTTCTACACCGACCAGTTTCAATTTACATAATCGTCAAAGTTTTAACTTTGTTTTTTAGATACATTTTACGAGCCTTAACAGCTTCCTTGTTTACATTTTTTATTTGTCAGTCGGTGTAGAAAATAAATCAATGTGAAAAAAGTACAAGTGTTTTATAGCGAAATATACATGAAGATGGCGTTCCACCAAGTGACAGTTTTGTGGGTGCAGAAATAAACGATTCATTCATTCATTCATACTTCCAGCCATGTAAAAATCTTATTGTAGATCTGGCTAATTCTATGTGCTAAGTTCGATTAATTCTTGCTCTTCATAACACAATGTTATGTCACGTAGGTTACGACACGGTGGGCACAGAGACTATTTGTGGTCAACCGACAAAACCATGGAAATTCTCGAGATAAATTGCCCCCGATGGTTCTCCCCCCATATAAACAGGATCTATTTATAAGATAGATAGATAGATAGATAGAAAATGCTTTATTTCGGCGTACAACACAGACATCACAATACAGAAAAACAGAAGAAACACAGAAGACACTCAACAGACACAAAGACAAAAACAAATTAAAGGCAAATTAAAGAAATAACAAAAAAACATTTACAAACATAAAACAAAGTGCTGCACTGTGCTGCCTGTGTCGCACAGACGAAGTCGGCGCTGGCTCAGCATAATGCTACAGTTTTACCTGTAGCGCTGATATTCTGCCAGGACCCAAGTGCAGCAACAGTCGCCGCCGCCGCGACACATACGCCGTATGTGTTTGTGTGCGTGTGCTTGTGTGTGTGAGTGTGTGTGGATGGTGGTGGTGTGTACGTGCGCGTGCAAGTGTGTGTGTTTGCATGTGGTGCTGGTGTGTAGTGTGTTTGTGTTAACAATATCAAACACAGGAGAAAATATATAATTAAACCTATTAATACCTTTACATGATAATGTAAAAAAATAAAAAATAATAAAATTTAAATAGTCAAAAACTACCACGCCTAGCTTCAAGAACCAGTCAACTGTTTATTTAGAAGATATGAGCGCATTTCCTTTTTAAATTTCGTTTTACAATTTAACTGTCGAATTGGAGGCGGTATATCATTCCAGCACTTACTTGCCGCGTACTTGAAGCATCCCCGAAAAAGAGCAGTTTTATGTTTTGGGATGGAGAAAACCATATTGCTAAAGATGGAGCAAGCTCTCACGTTATGGCGAGGGGTGAACCCTATGAGTTTGTCATGCAAATATTTTGGTTTTCTTGTTTTAACTACATCGAACATTACACTTGCTAAATGAAGTTTTATGCGACCTTCCATTTTTAAAATGTTTGCCCCATTCAAGTATGGCGTCACATGGGTTCTAGGTGGGACGGTGAAGCAGTACCTGGCACAAGCATTCTGGATTCTTTGTATAAGCTTCAGAGACTGTTTGTAAAGACACGGACCGTAAACAGTTAGGCAGTGATTTAGTTTAGATAAAACAAGTGACTCGCAGAGTCTTATACGAAGATCAGTGCCGATATAGGTTCGAACTTTGTACATTGTTTTCAGTCTAAAGAAACAGTTTTTAATAAGTTCGAGTACATGGTCCTGAAACCGCAACTGACTATCCATCATCAGTCCAAGGTTACGTGCTTTATCCACTTGATCAATGTTCTCATTGCCAACCACCAGCTTTGGTCTAAGATAATTGATTCCAGCAACTTGATGAGAGGTACCCAATATCATAAACTTAGATTTGGAGGGATTCAATACCAAAGAATTTCGACCAGCCCATTCGGACAACCGAAGAAGATCCTGATTGATAGCCTGAACAGATGTGCTACATTCCTGGGGTCTTAAAGAGAGATAAATTTGAACATCATCTGCATAGAGATGAAATTTGCAGTTCTCAATACATTTCACAATGTCCGCACTATAGATGATAAAAAGGAGTGGCCCAAGTATGGATCCCTGTGGAACTCCTCTAGTTACAGGTCTAGTTGCTGATACCAGTTTAGTTCCATCAAGCTTCGAAATAACTACTCGCTGGTTACGAAGATTGAGGTAACTTTCGAACCAGGCAACGGTCGCACTATCGAAACCATAATATAACAACTTGGAGAGAAGTAAAGATACATTTAGAGTATCGAAAGCACGACTAAAATCGAGCAGTGTGAGAATCGTTCCTTTTCCGTTATCTGCAGCAGATAAGATATTGTCTACTACATCCGCTAGGGCGCTATTCGTTCCACGTCCCTTTCTAAATCCAGACTGCCCCTCTGGAAGAATGCCATGTGACTCACAATATTCATAAACCTGATAGTATACAACTTTTTCCAAGACTTTTGATAAATAAGGGAGTATACTTATGGGACGGAGGTCCTTAATCTCAGAGGGGTTACTTTTCTTAGGTATTGGTTGGATCAATGCAGACCTCCACGCAGCCGGAAATGTCGAGGAAGATATGGACTTATTTATGATTGCAGTGATTATTCCGAGAGTGCGTGGCAAAGTTAAAAGAATCATATCCACACCAATATCATCAGAGCCAAGAGCTTTAGATTTTAAGGCCAAAATAATCTTACCAATGGCAATCTCATGAGTGGGTCTTAATGCAAAAGTAGATTGTAAATATTTATGATGTCTATAATAAATTAGGTCAGATAATGAGATATTACCGTTTCCTGGAGCATCCAGAAAGTGCTCATTAATCTCATCCGGGTTATTAAATACCTCCGATAGATCGTAATTCTTTTTCAAGTCGGGTAACACTGTAGACTTAATATTTTTCCATAATAATTTAGGGTTACTAGCATTGCGATTTATGTTATGGGTGAAGAATCCAACTTTTTCGTAATGAATGCTAGAATTCACAAGATGTTTAAGCGTATGATATTGTTCTTTAAAACTATCAGAATTTGTTTTTTTATACTTAGAATGTGCGTCATTACGGAGTCGCATCATGTACAAAACATTTTTAGTGAGCCATGGAGAAAGTTTGTTCTTTACAGTTACAGATTTTATGGGTGCATGCCTATCAAATAAGTCAATAATTGTTTGATTAAATAATGATACCATGCTATCAACATTATTTAGTTTTAAAATACTATCCCAGTTAATAGATTCCAGATCCTCATTGAATAAATTCATATCTATGTCCTTAATAGGTCTGTATGAGATATGTTTCGATGGAACTTTCGGTTTATTTATTTTAAATACAACAGAAACAATAGCATGTCTCCCCAGTTCTTTAATATGCGTCACCTTGCTTTCGTATATCGCAGCATCGGTACATACGATATCTATTAATGATGAACTCTGTTCAGAAAAATGTGTCGGCTGAATTATTTTATTATCTAAGCCTGTGTAGTGTAAAAATTGATTAAGTTTTGTGGTTTTATCGTCATTATGATTCAATAAATTAATGTTGAAATCGCCCAGTAAAATAATAAAATCATAATTACTGAAGGAAGCAATCGAATCAGTTAGTGCCTCAAGAAATTCCTCTACACCCACCCACTGTGGCCTGTAAGCAGTCCCAATAATAAATCGATTAGATTTAATGTTAATTGTCAACCACATTTGTTCTACTGCAACATTAGTGGCTGGGTGCGGACAGACCCTCGCTGGCAAACCCTGACGGATGTAGAAACCCACGCCACCGCCGCGTGTACGAAGACCGTGTGAGCGAGGTATATGTCGCAAACGATATCCAGCGACTAATGGGGCCTTACCGTCCTGCCCATCAACCAACCAAGTCTCGTTAACCGCCAATATATCAATAGATTCGTTGAGAAGTGCTCCTTGGAACTCCTCATGCTTGGTGCCCAGCGAGCCTACATTCAGAAGACCAACTTTTAAAAATTTATTCTTAATCATGGTAACAGGTTAGTCGAAAACAGCATACAAAAATGTAGCTCATATTTAAGTAGTAGTATACATATTTATTTGACTCTTTCGGCGTGCAATGAGGGGAGCGTAGTATGACCATGCTATTGGATGCGTTATTACTATTGCATATAAATATAAATACTAGAAATAAGGTATATTTGAATTGAGGCATTGAGCGGTTCTGTGACCATAAGAAATCATGCCTAGCCCGATGGGAAATACAACCGTAAATATGTACATGAATATTTTTATGAGTAACATGTATTTGAGTATGTGTGGTGGTCTGTATGGGAGTATGTTTGTGAGCGTGTATGTAAGTAAATGTGAGCGTATATGAATCAAGGTGTGTAAGGGAACCCAAAAACACTGTAAAATCATATTCATTCAAAAAACAACCATAAAAAATTGTTTCACTGGCAGCGCCGTAAGAATTATAGCGTGAAGACAAAGGTAAAAGTATGTATAGTTTGCTTTGTAGATTTGGAGTTGGGTGTATTTTGTGGCTGGTGTCATAAAAAATTGTGTCAAATTGTGATGCAGTGACACTAGTAATGTCCCTGTCTACCCCGTTAGGGAGCAGTCCATAGTGTATGTTTATAATTATTGTTTTATATATACGAATTATCATACATTTCCTGAAAGCTTGTCCGCAAGTCGACAAGCGTTGTATTAGGTATCTACTTATACTTAGTGTGCTATTTCTTTGCATTATCTTATTAAATACCCATGGATTGCAACTATGAGACGTTTGAAAGTGCGTTGTTATTATCAGTATAAAAAAGCAAGCTGTCAGGGGCGCGCGGTTATCAAGCAGCACAATGCAACAACTTAAAAAATTTGTTAGATCAGTAAATAATACAGAATTATACAACATATAATTAGTTTTATAGACATTTAAAGACTCCATAAAGTGAAAAGTGATATTGTAAATTAAAATAATAACTAATATTACAACAAAACAGAACATAAAATATTTGAGGTTAGGAAACGTGATACCAAAAATAAGTGTGATTTTTTTTTGTGAATTTGTAAATTTAATTTGAAAACTAAGCTTGAAATTAATTAAGTGAACATAGTCAAATTCTGTGCATATTTTATTGTGAAGTGGTTGAAGCGACCTTGACAAAAACTCTTCCGATATCAGCCTCAGTTTGGATGCGATATGCGCGAGAACCAGGTGAGTCAGACTTTCTTGCGTAAATCCTTCCGTCCTTCGTCCAAATAAACTTCCATCCCGCTGTAGAACCCGCCTCTCGAGCTTTAGCAAATAATATCCTGTTAGACTTAGTAAGTCTCTCGTTGATGTAAATGGTTTTGTGGTCATGGGAAGGTAAACCAAGGTTTTCAGTGGTGATGTGACGACGGATGCGTGTAGCACGCAGCAGTTCCTCGCGCAGAGCTCGGCGGGCCAGGCCCACGACGATACGGCGAGGACGGCCGTCGCCGCCAGCTAACATCACGGCTCCTGTCTCGCCCAACTCTTGTCGCGTGGCTCCTACTCTCCTGGCAGTGACGATGTCACTTTCATCCAACTTCACGCCCAATTTTGTAGTTGTTGCCTTCACAATGTGTAGTATCGATTCATGTCTGTATTCTGGCACACCCGAAATTTCCACATCATTCAATAATGAGTTTTGTTCCCGTTCATTAAGGTCGATTTTTAGTTGATTGATCGTATCTAATACTTCTTGTCCATATCCTATTGCTGTACCGCCAGACTTGATTGAGTTGAGTTCAGCCTGCAGTTTCGCGTTTTCTTCCTCAAGGACCTTCATCCGGCTATCCAATGATGTTGTAGTATTGTTTATGTCCTTAATTTGAGCCGCTAAAAAGTCGGTAGTTCGTGAAAACTCCTTTTCTAGCTGTTGAATTGAGTGTTTTAATTCTTGCTTAATATCAGAAGTAATAGTGGATTTCATATTATCTATTGTGCAATCGAGTTTATTGAACTTCTCATCGAAAATATTTGATATTTGTGTTATTACCGTTTTATAAATCTTTAGATCACCCTCATTCAAAACATTCTTCTCTGAGTTACTCTCCACTTCAGGATCACAGTTCATGCTAAAATCAATATCAATAGGGGTACTTTCTTCCCCACGCCTGCCCACCGGGGTCTCGTCCCGGGTCTTGCGTCGCTCGGTTACGTTCTTACATTGCTCACAGAGCCACTTTCGCTTCAGGTCGTAATTGTTAGCGTTATAATAAGCTGCAGTCATATGTGTACATAAAAAATGAAATTTTCCCCGACATGCACAACAAACAAGAAGCTCGTTGTCGTATTTGATGGACCTTGCACAGGCTTGGCAATTCATTTTCAGCAAAACAATGGAAACAGCTGATATTTGCTTCAACGAACAGTGCACGTACGGGACGCAGCTATGCGGGTGAGCGAGAAGTGAAGGGGTGAATGACCGTTCGACAACTTTTTGAATGAACAATAGCGACTTACTGTTGGGATAAAAACTTCTTCTGTTTATTGTGGTCCCCACACCATAGTTATCGAAGAAATAATGTGACGGTCACTTCACAGACACTATAGGCTTTCTTTATCTGTAAACTTTTGGCTAAAATCTTGTGTTTTTACTCAGCAAATTAAAATAAATGCGGGACTGTGTTGTGTCGCGGCAACGGCCGGTGTTGCCAGTTATATAACATATAAGCAGGATCTATTTTATATTGAAGTATATTTTGTATAATTTTACACGTTAAAAAAACGTATGAGCCACCGACTTCAATTCCAACGACAGTTCGCACAAAGTATATAACTAGTATTTATTTGCAGACTACAATGCCTATTAACAGATAACCACAAACGAAAATGTCACTCATTTATTTAGATGATGCTCTGGTTTGTAGAAATTTTTTTGTTGATTTTTTTAAAAGCGCTAATTTATATGGGACCACCTCTAAAGTACCTAAGTATACTCTTTCCAATTAAAAAAATAATTTTAAAAATCGGTCCATATTTTGCGGAGAAATCGGTGAAGATACATAAAAAAAATACATACAGTCGAACATAGAACCTCCTCCTTTTTTGAAGTCGGTTAAAAATAGCTTAAATCGCCACTGTTCCGTGATTCGCTAGCGTCCAGTCAAAATAACTATAATAGTTGTGTACTAGAAATACTATGGTCACTTCAGAGGCCGGGAGGAAGCAGCAATTGGCCAAATGGTCACTGACTCAATGACTGGCACGACCCATATGCGGAAAAAGACCTGTTATATTTTATAAATTGCACCTGGATGGCGATATCGGGAGTTTTTTAAAATGTATAATAGGTCCTAAGAAAAGTTCAAGTCATGTTAAAGATAGCTTTGTTTCATTGAACATTCAGGATATTACTTAAAATAAGTTGTTAAAGTTACAATAAAGGATTAAAATAAATACAAACACAACAGATAGAATGGTTGATAGAGTTGATAGAATTTTTGACATTTGCACACCTGCATGCAGGTTGGATATCTGCATCCATCTATCTAGATTCTGTAATTATTTACTGTATTTATGCAAATAAATTATTTTTCTTATTCTTAACATATTCGCTCATTCAGGATGTTACGTTAAAGGATTTAAATACGTACACATTCGTTCTTTTGACTCTACTGACTCTACGCCTATTCGCAAAGGTGCAGTTTTGCCCAGATAGAGTAGCCGAGAAACTCCGAGGGGTGCTCTTGATGATTGACACCATTTTTTTATGGAAAAAACTTTAGGTGCTTCTTACACTTTGGTAGAGTGAGATGTCATATAAAACACTTGATACTGCTACGATCGTAAAGCGTACTCATGGTACAATTGTTAAAATGGTCGCCGACGTTATGTAACATCATTTTGAATCGCACTGAATGATCAGAAATGCTACTATGGAAAGCTAGAATCTGTCATCTCCTGTAAAAGTTTTAAGGTGTCATTAATTAATTAATTGACTCACGGAAGTACATATACCTAACCCTATAAATAAATTTAATGAAAAATTGTACAAGACTTCTAAACTTTTGATGTGTCTTGATTAAATTGTTTTGTTTCTCCAATATGCATTGAAAAATTAGTCGCAAGTATTCGAGAGCGACATGAGTACTAATCGAAGTAGATACGAGTACTTAGCTGATGGAAATTGATGACATTGTGTTTCTGGTTCCACAAGTAACAATCCTTACTAATCGTTTAATGCCTTTTTTGTAATAGGTAATAAATACATTTTCTCCCCCCACTTCTTGATAGCTATACAAATACAAATTAAACCTCAACATCTAAGTAGCTATCCTTTTCTATGTACGAATATGTAACGTTAGAGCAACAATACACAAGCTTACCCTCGTAATCTTCTTACACTTGTATACAGTGCACTAGTTCAATAACAGACGGTGACATTGTCATAATAGCGCACGTGGGTAGACAGAAATACCCGCTTATTACCATTAACCGGTAAATGGTGCGTTTACCTCATTAATGCTTGTTTTGTTCCTGAATCTAGAGTTTATAATCGATGCACTGCCTACCTTCTCCCAAAGCGTTTTGTCCTACTTTTTGACCTTGAATGTGATTGAATGTCCCACCGACTTATTGAGGGACACAGGCCTCCTTTCGAAACCCAAAGGGGATTAAGGCCACAGTCGGGGATTGGGCCACGCTAGCCCAATTATTTCTCTTAGATGTGCTGGTTAATTACTAAAAATGTTTCGTAAAATAAAACTTGATAGAAAAAGATTGAGGCCTAGACAAAGTCACATTCTAAAAGATCGATAGTTCTGAAATCTATGGGATTGACATGGACTGCCCACGTGACTTTTCTATTGTGTCTTTCATTCAATTAATTTATTATTTAATGGCGGTATAGATTTTATAACTTTCGATTGTCTCTATCACTAAAAGAATGTTACAATGTCTAGAAGTCCTTGATGTGCTATTGACTATTTATGTGACGACACAGAGTTCGTTCTTGTGGTCGTGAAGCGAGTTCCTGAAACCAGCCACTTGGGTAAATGAGATGATTCCCGTCCACTGCTATTTCTGGAGCGGAGTGAACTCACTAAGAAGTCGCTGTAATTCAATTAAACGAGTAATCAGTGAGTTTAAAATGCACTTTGTCTTCCTGGTGTAGGATGATTTATTTTTAGCTGAAATAATCTGGCTTAGGATTTTACGAGAAGTCGAGGACAAGAATGTTTTTAGATCATGATAAGGTTGGCTGGGAGGAATTTTTCTGTAGCAATGAGCCGCCGTTTCGTACGAAAGTAATTCTGATAATGTTCAATGGGTTTAATGTTTAATTATTCGATGCATTAAATCCAGATAGTTTAGGACAAATTCACCATTTTTAACTTCGCTTTTAGAGTTTTTTCCGATCAGACACGCTGATAAATCGGTTATTTAGTCCATTAGAGATTAAAACTATCACAAACAATGCTTCAAACTTTTCCTCTTCAAAATAAGTGTTGATGATTAGTCTGATTGTTATAATAACAAACAAAAATATAGCAGTCTACCGATAACGTGTTCACGTATTTGTTTGTTTAGGTCCCACTAATTGTGTTCCCTCATAAGAGTTCATAACTCATAGTAACCCAACCCAAAGGTATATTGTTTTTCTATTGGGTGGCTTGAAATTAGTTGACAAAAGTTAATTTTCACAATAAAAAATGTGAAACAGCCCACTAAGCTGAACAACTTTCTCCAAGGAACCTATGAAATATATTTTTCATTTCTCATATATCTAAGTAGTATTATTTTGATCTGATTATTGGGTGGAAAATGCTGCTTCCCTCCATAGGGAGGGAAAAACTCATACAAATTACTTCCCACCTAAGGGCCGGAATGAACATTAAAAATAGAGTTGCTGTCAGCTGTCAAGAGTTTTATGTAAAAAAAACTAATTTAATTAAAATGCTGCGGTCATGTGAGTTTCTAAACAGCCAGTGTGAACTTAGCGCAAACTTCTTTGAGCGGAATAAGCCGCAACAATTACGTGGTGAGTTCCATATTTAAAATGTAACTTTTAATTTCACGAATTGTTCTAATTTGACAATAATATTATTATATATTAACAATAAATAGTTTAGATAAACGACTAGTTTTATTTTCCTCATATTCGATATGAAAAGTAGAGTGTTTAACACGGGTAAAAGAATCAATTCCTACTCGGACTATAGCCGCCCTCGCTGCGCTCGGGCGTCTAAATACCTCAGGAATTGATTCTTTCCACCCTCGGCTAACAATCTACTATTTTTCTCTCTTCACACCACTTGAGCGATTAGCTGTGCTATTTATTGACTCAAATAGTCAATAAATAGCACAACAAGTACTTCTAGACAGTGAAACATTATTTTAGCGATAAAGGAATAGCCTTAGTATGAAAAGTCGAATATATGTATATTTTTTAAATTTCATATTGGTTTATATCTTTAGTTTTAAGTGGAGCATCACTCCCTAAAGTTTCGCTAGCTAGTGTTGTTTAAAATTTAATCTATAAATAAAATACATAAAAAATAAAATATATTTATTTAAAGAAGCCTAACACTAAATACATACAATAAGTAAATTGGTAGAGGCACTCTAATTATGGTAACCCTGTCCTCTAAACTAGGTGGGAATACTTGTATCTTAGAAGACAGTGTTTAGATGAAAGCGGCGTTACACAGATTTGCCTCGAGTATGTCAACAGCAATTTACAAGTTTATTATAGAGTGCAAATTATTATTTTTAAAAGTTAAAACTTTTTCGACAGTCAGTACGAGTACATGTGTGTGTGTGTGTGTGTGTGTGTGTATGTGTGTGTGTGTGTGTGTGTGTGTGTGTGTGTGTGTGTGTGTGTGTGTGTGTGTGTGTGTGTGTGTGTGAAATATCTATAGCTGTGTCCTAAATCTATAACTAGACACATAACATTTAATGAAAATTCTGGTGCGAGACCTACAGATATAGATATCAGAGTTTGTAGTTGCTGTACGGAAATCATCACTATTCCGTACAAAACAAATAAATACAGCTTCAATAAATGTTTAAACAGGTATACCTAGATGTTTCTCTTAGTACCTAATTTGTAAATTCCTTAATCTTCCTTTTCTTATGAGTTTCCTTATGACCGGTTCCCTGTTATCTGCAGTAAACAAATGCAATGCACTCAACGTAGTTGCATTCTATCAATTAGTTAATACATAAATGGTGATTTTAAATTAGTACGGAAACTTCTCGCCACGCCGCGCCGATCTCTTTTCTATACATTTTTGTTTTATAAGCATTTTTGTATTTCGAGTTTAATTTATTTTTGATAGCTTTGTGTTTTGTTTTTATTATGTCATTCTAGGTATGTTAGAAGTTGGAAACGCGAGTTTGGAAAAAAAGCGCGGGAAACTTCGGTTTTTCTTTCAATTTTGTTAATTAATGATATTTTAAGGATCAGTTAAGTTATTTAGTGTAGTATTGTATATATTTAATCTCCTATTTAGTGTAAATATTAGTTTGTGTACATATCTTCATATCTGGTAAGTTTTTCAATATTTAATTAAAATGGGAGACGAGCCTCCGGATCCCGGAGGCACGGTGCCCTCAGTTGGATTAAATATCACGTATGATGATCTCAAAAATATTGATTCATCATCTGCCATGGACACGGAAGACGGTATCCAAAAATCCGCTAGGAAACGTGTGCGGTCACTGCACAAAGTTTGCAAACACTGCAACAAAAAAAGAAAAAAAAAGGATGGAAAAGAGAGCCACGCTCATTGTAAATGTGATATTGAGGAAAGTGAAGAAACTTTTAAAACTCCGGTGGTTAGTAATATTGGTCCAGTTCAGTCGAATTCCCAGCCACCCGTTATTGAACCATCATCAAACACATCTATCAACCAAAATAATTCCCAGCCTCAGATTTTAAGATACTATGACAATATTATGACAACACAACAACTAAGAACAAAGATATTTATAAAAGGTACAGTTCGATATTAAAAAAATGTATCACTAAATCACAACGTTGTAAGAATCATCAACTTCTACTTACCTCAAAAAATAAATGTAAAACTACCTGGTCAATAATCAAGGAAAAACCTGATAGCCAATCCCTTTTTCCTGAAAAATTACAGGTTATGGATTCGAATAACCAGAGAGTTGAGGATCCACAAAAGGTAGCGGAAATTTTTAATAACTTTTTTATAAATGAGACAACAGAAAATCGAAATGTTTCAATCAATAAAGACAATATCCCAGTTAATAGACACAGTATTTTTGTAGCCCCTTGTGATGAAGAGGAAGTTATAAAAGTAATTAAATCATTAAACAACACAAGGTCGGTAGGTTTCGATGGTATATCAACCCATATACTAAAATCTTGTGCAAATGTTATAGCGCCTATTTTAAGTCACTTGATAAACGAATCGCTAACTCAGGGACTTTTTCCATCTAAGTTAAAATTCTCCATTGTAAAGCCTCTCTACAAGAAAGGCGATAGAATTAAGCTGTGTAATTATAGACCCATTACATTGGTCTCTGTATTTGACAAGGTCTATGAAAAAATTATGTATGTTAGATTAACGAATTTTTTAGACAAACACAATATTATTAAAGACGAACAAAATGGATTTCGAAAAGGTAGAACGACTTCCCTGGCTTGTTTTGGGCTGATCAAGCACATAACTGAAAAAATCGATGACTGCATACCTACTATATCAATCTACTTTGATATGACAAAGGCTTTCGATTTTGTAAATCATAGAGCCTTAATTGATAAGTGTGAAAGATATGGAATAAGGGGAAAGGCGCTGGAATGGTTGACAGGTTATTTGTCTGAAAGAAGCCAATCTGTAGAGTTGAATCAAATTGATAACAACGGCAATTTTGCTAATTTTAGATCACAGAGTAGGTTCAATAACATAGGTGTTCCACAAGGGAGCATATTGGGTCCTTTATTATTTATCATTTATATTAATGATATATCTGACATAACAAAACATAAAATGACATTATTTGCTGATGATATCTCAGTTGTAATTTCTAATGACATTAAAATTGAAACAAAAAAGTACATCGAAGAAATACATAATACAATTACAAATATAAATACATGGCTTGAAAATAATAATTTAAAGGTAAATTTATCTAAAACTAACTATATACAATTTTTAAATTATAAAACACAAAATTTGGATCTTAAGCTTACCTATCAAGGTCAGAATATTGAAGAAGTAAATGAAATCAAGTTTTTGGGACTTATTCTTGACAAACATTGTAATTGGAAATCTCAAATCGAATCAGTGTGTAACAAGCTTGCAAGATTTACATACGCACTAAAGCGCCTTAGAAGCATAGCTGGTGTAGAGGTGGCTCTCATGGCGTATCATGGATACGTAGCGTCAGTGCTTCGCTATGGACTCATTATATGGGGGAACTCGGTTGAGATACTCAATGCACAGATTGCACAAAAAAAGTGTGTTAGGGCAATTTGTGGAATCGGACCACGGGAATCCTGCAGACCGTGGTTTAAAAAGCTTAACATTTTACCTTTGATTTGCATGTACATATTCGAGGTCTGCGGTTTTGTCAGGGCACATCCTACTTTTTACACAAAAAATAATACAAACCCTCGATTACGGCCTAGGGATCCCACTCTTCTGTCACTGCCAGTGTGCAAAAGTGTACTCAGGCAAAGGAATTGCTACTACATGTCTGCAAAAATATACAATCACCTTCCTTTCGACATGAAACAGTTACCACAAACACTTTTTAATAAAAGGCTTAGGTGTTGGTTAATGGATCATTGTTTTTATACTTTAGACGAATATTTTGGAAAACATTATTAAAATATTATGTAATCAATTGGAATTTATTGATTATGAGCATGTTAAAGTTGACATAATGAAATTTTAAAATTTGAATGTAATTATTTGCTCTCTTTTAATTGATGTGACTTTTATGAAAACTAAATCGTAGTACTTATTTAAATAATATTTTGCTCTATTTGCATGTTACCTTTATGACTAAATGTGTTGAACGTAATTTTATTTTTATTTTTTTTCTTCATGAAACATCTGTAATCCACATTTACTGCAATAAAGATCATTCATTCATTCATTCATTACAAAATTGTTAAATCATAATTAGTTACTAATAAAATTCTGACTTGCCTACTGTTGACTAATTCAAAAATATTAATTTAAATCAACATTTTGCATGCTGTTCATATATGGCAAAACATGAGTTCTGTACCTTATTGTAACACCTGTTATACCATGTTTTAAGCAAATAAAGTTATCTTATCTTATCTTATCTTATCTTATGAACCAACAGATTTGGGCCCATATGTTATTCACGTTCAGAAAGTCCAATCTAGCCCTTCTGATCAAACCACACTCCATCCAATTCAGTTTGGCAACTTTTTAAAAAAGAATAATTTCAGAAATATTGTAAATGGCAGTTTAAAAAGGATAGGCAGAAACAGAGTATCCCTGGCTTTCACTACTCACACCGATGCAAACAATTTTGTAATACACCCCAGTCTTGTTGAGCAAAATTTAAAAGCAATTATACCTAGCTTTAATATAACCCGAATGGGTGTTGTACGTGGTGTCCCAGCAAGTTGGTCTGCTGAAGAGGTGTATGAAAACATTTCTGTCCCAGTTGGTTGCGGTAGAGTTCTGAAGGTAAGGAGAATTAGTAGAAAAACAGTAGTTGATGGCAAAATTTCATTTAATAATTCAGAAACAGTAATATTAACTTTTGATGGCCAAGTTTTACCTAAAAGAATTTTTATGTGTTATTCAGCTCTACAGGTTGATTTGTATGTATATCCTACCATACAATGCTATAAATGCTGTCGTTTTGGTCACACTAGTGTACAATGCCGCTCCAAACCACGCTGCTATCAGTGTGGAGACCAACATCTTGGAGAATCTTGCGATGTTGAAGAGCATGAATATTCTTGTTGTTTGTGCTCTGGTAGTCACAAAGCTACTAGTAAGTCCTGCCCCGAGTTTATTCGACAGAAGGAAATAAAGGTCACTATGGCCCAAAATTGTGTTTCTTATGCTGAAGCTTCAAAATTACATCCTCCTGTTTCCAGATCCTTTGCCGATGTCGTTGCTAATTCCCATGTCAATCCCAAACCTTCTTCGTACAATGGACCTGTCGCCCGTAATGTTCGCTCTCCTTTAACTTCTCCTAGACCTCAAAGTTTAGGTAGCTCATATAAAAAAACTGTTTCTATAAAGCCGCGGTCACCTCCAAAACAGCTGAGTGGATATGATCGCGCAGCGCACGCAGCATTTGCGAAAGAATATGACATGACCGCGTCATCCTCTAATGGCGCAGCTTTGAATCACAGAACAAAAGAATCTAGCAAACAACCATCTGTAGCAGAAATCTTGATTAGTCTTGAACAGTTATTATCTAATTTTAACTCAATTCCATCAAACAATTTACCGTCCAACGTTGCCCATTTTATTGTTAACACTCTATCCTCAGTTTCTTCTTTGTATTCTATTTATGGGTCAAAAGGTCCTACAATGGAACTGTCGCAGTATTCGTCATAAAAAATCTGAACTTATCTATCTATTGAATAAATATGATCCCTCTATCCTTTGTCTTTCTGAAACTTGGCTTAATCCTGAAATTTTGTTTAAGGTTTCAGGTTATGTTGGTGTTAGAAATGACAGAGATGAAGAGGGTGGCGGTGTTGCCATCCTCATTAAAAAAAATATTTTTTTTAACTCTTTCTCCCTTCCTCCTTTAAGCAATGGCATTGAAGCCATTGCAGTTGTTGTAAATAATATTTGTATAGTCTCTATTTATATTCCAGATCCTTCGGTTACTTTATATAATGAATTAAATCAAATGATATCTCTACTTCCTAAACCCTTTCTATTACTTGGTGATTTTAATTGCCAACACCAATGCTGGGGAAGTCATGCTTCTAACTACTATGGAGAGGAAATGTTAGATATTTTAGACTCGCAAAATTTATGTTTGTTAAATGATGGGTCTCCCACTCGACTTACACGGCCTGGTGAAGGTCCTAGTGCACCTGACCTATCCATATGCACCCCAGATCTAGCAACTCTCCTTTCTTGGCGTACACACGCTTCAACTTGTGGAAGCGACCATTTTCCTATGATTATAGACTTCCCCTCTATGTGTACTATAAACAAAAAACCAAGACCTCGTTTAAGACACCGTCTCCCTAAGGACTGGTTATTTTTTTCTCAGAAAGTAGAAGAGAAAATTCGCTTACTACCCCTAGTTAGTGCTGGAAATGGTTCTGAATGTTCTGAGGCTTTTTCGAAAATTTTGATCGAGGTTGCTGACGAGATTTTTCCTATTAAAAATAATAAATGTCGAAAAATCCCGTTCCCTCCATGGTGGGATAGGGAGTGTTCTGAGATTATAAGAAAAAGAAAGATCGCCGAAAGTAATTACTGTCTTCTCATGACGACGGAAAACTATGAGACATACACGATTGTTGCTGACGAAACCAGAAAACTTTTAAAGAAAAAGAAGTTTGAAGGTTGGAAAAACTTTTGTGCTTCAATTAGTCCTGATGTTTCTCCGTCTGTTGTTTGGCGCAATATCAAGAGATACAGAATGGCTCTTAATTCTACTACTTCTCGTGCAATATCATCTGGGCTGGCTAACCAGTTTTTGGATAGATTGGCTCCCCCATTTGTACCTGAATCTTCTTCATTATTTCATCTTATTCCCCCTTTTATTTCTAATTCTAGTCTTAATTCCCCTTTTTCTCTTTCAGAGTTGAGGGGGGTTCTATCATGTGTCAAGGATTCGTCTCCTGGCGATGATGGAATCCCTTATTCCTTTCTAGTAAATTCTAGTGATTCCGCCCTTAATTATTTTTTGGATGTTGTAAACTCCATAATGGTTTCTGGAACTATTCCATTGTCTTGGAGATCTCAGACAATTATTCCGATATTGAAACCGAAAAAGCCTTCTTCTGATGCTGCCTCGTATCGTCCCATAGCCCTGTCATCTGTTTTGGCCAAGCTTGCTGAACATTTGGTAAAGAATAGGTTGGAGTGGTTTGTGGAAAGCAATGGTCTGTTAACTTCTGGTCAGTTTGGATTTAGAAAAGGTAAAAGTACCCTGGATAACGTTAGTTTATTTGTATCTGATATTAGATTAGCCTTTTCTGTTAATGATTCCGTCCTTGCTGCCTTTGTAGACATTAGTGCTGCGTACGACAATGTTCAAATCCCTATTTTACATAAAAAACTACTTACCTTGGGCGTCCCTTCCATCCTTGTCTCCTTCATTATTAACATGTTAACTGAAAGATTTATTCATTTAGATCTTCAAGATGGTACTCGTCTCTCCAGGACTGTGTGGAGGGGTCTGCCCCAGGGATCTGTTCTTAGTCCTATCTTGTATAATATTTATACATCTGACTTGGAGTCATCTCTTTCCCATTTAGTTAAAGTTGTTCAGTATGCTGATGACTTACTTATATACTCTTCTGGTAATAATATTCATACAGTTAGCGAAAAGTTAGAATATTCACTTATTAATTTAAAAAGTTGGCTAGATAATAATTCTCTTGATTTATCAGTTGCTAAGAGTTCTGTGGTTTTGTTTACAAGAAAGCGGATCCATCCTGTCATAACAATTAAATATGGGGACTCTACATTACCAGTAAATACGAAGGTAAAATTTTTGGGAGTATTTCTGGATTCCGGATTGACTGGAGTTCCTCACTCTGATTATTTAGTCTCTAAATGTCAACAAAACTTAAATATTATTAAATGCCTCACTGGCGTGTGGTGGGGGGCACATTCTTTTTCCCTTAAGCTGGTTTTTAATGCTCTGATACGAAGTTTGCTGGATTATGGTACTTTTGTGTTAGAACCATGTAATATGTCTGCTTTGAACAAATTGGACAAGGTTCAATCAAAGGCATTGAGGATAGTCTTGGGTGCTATGAAATCCAGTCCCATAAACGCCATGCAGGTGGAGGCAGTAGAACCTCCACTTCATTTGAGACGCCAGTTCTTATCTGACAAATTCCTATTCCGCCGTCTGCAGCTCTCTGATCACCCCTTATTAAACATATTAAGTCGTCTTTCAGATGAAATTAATACTTCTGCATATTGGCAACATAAATCATTGCCATGTTTAATAAAGAGCTACCGAAAGTATCTCAACTTACAGGTTCCTATTTCAAATTCAATCCGTTTTCCTCCTTTTTCAGTTCCTTACGAAGCTTTAACCCTTATTCCAGATGTCCGTCTTAATATGGGGGTCTCCAAAGGTGATTCTGAAGTTTCCCATACACTTAATTTCTTAAAAGACTCGTTATTCCATGGTTGGCACTACATATTCAGTGATGCGTCCAAGCATTCTCCAAATGGTAATGTTGGAGTCGGAGTTGTACACTTGCAATATAACATTGTACAGAAAATTAAACTACCTGTAGAATGCTCCGTGTTTACAGGGGAATGTTTTGGTTTGTTCAAGGCTGTTGAGTACGTTATGTTAGCCAAATTGCCAAAAACTGTTGTGTTTTCCGATTCTATCAGCGCTCTTCAGGCGCTATCTAGATTCCCCTTAAAATCAAATTCTGTGCCGCCTGTTATTTTAGACATCCGAAACCTTTTGCTGAAATGTTTTTTAAAACAATATGATGTAGTCTTCGCCTGGGTGCCGGGCCACTCTGGTATTTCGGGCAATGAGCGAGCTGATCGACTTGCAAATGAGGCCATAACCTGCGGGGATTTAGCTCATTACAAAGTTTATGCCAATGATTTAGTTGCTTTACCTGGTGTTCACCTCAGGGACTCCTGGGCTGAGCTCTGGTCTACCAGCGCCCAAATTAAAGGTAAAAATTACTATAATATTCAACCGACAGTTCCGAACAAAGCATGGTTCTGTAAAATCAGGTTGGGTCGGAGGGCGACATCTGTCATCAGTCGCATGCGATTGGGGCATGTTTGCACTCCGGTGCACCTGTCGAGGCTCGGAATTGTGCAAAATGATTTATGTGACTGTGGAGCGTTGGGTGATTTGGACCATATATTTTTTATTTGTCCTCAAAATGATAGTTCCTCACTTTTCCAGAATCTTGTTTCAATCGGCACTCCTCTTCCTACATCTATTAACGTCCTCTTGTCCACTAACAATCCTTGTATATATAAATGTATTTCTGTTTTTATTGAACTTAATAATATTAGAATATAAGTATTCTTGTAGTATATATTGTTCTGTATTATATTTCGTTTTCCATATAATAATCCTTTCCTGATCCTTATTGTTTTTCCAAATTCCGTTCCTTATCCTGTTTTTTCCGTGTATTATAAGTTTCCTCGTTTTTGTAAATAATCTTAACATTTGTCATTGGCCTAACGCTAACCGCGAAGTGCCACAAAAAAAAAAAAAAAAAACGCGAGTTTGATTCTCAACAGAAACTAAAAAACTTGAATATGTCAATAAACCTTAACCATTAGGACTTCGTTTAAACCTTAAAAATATATTTTTTCCATACTAAGGCAATCGACAACGACCACTTGTATTATTTAACTGTTATTTTAAGTAAAATTCTAAATATTCTATAAAATAAAGCAATTTTTGACTTTGACTTTGTATGGAGAGACGAATTTTTTGTCCATTGTTCCTCCTTGACAAAATCGGTTTTAAATTGGTCACACCAAAGTCAATTTGATTTAACATTGGTCTTACTTTTACATTTTAGCGTCATTCTAGTATTCGCTGAAATACGGTTACTATTACTACATTTGTCAATTTTACATTATTTTGTTCGCACATTCAAGCTGTCACCAGCACGTAAAATGGACGATTGCTCCCAAACAGCCGACTCATTTAATTTCTTTTCATGGTTCAATGCTTTGCACAAGGCTCTCAACTTGAGGGGTGAATATGTTTTTTTGAAAATAAAACTTGCAACCTTCCTTTTTTGGATGCCGTAGTTGATTAACACGTACTGTGTTGCTTCTAGTTGCCTTCTTGTCAGAGGCTTTAAATCTAGATATACTCCACCGGCAACACATTCTTATAAAGGGTTTCTCAATCACAATAGAACCACGAATATTATGTCAGCAAGATACAGCAAGTATCAAATAGAACCCTTCTATTTATAAACAAATGACTATAACACACGTCACAATAGTATTATAGGATTGGCCGCACATCAACTTTCAATTGTACTCTAATCGCTACGAATAAGATCGATTTTGTTATAACAAAATATCATTTGCCTTACTATCTTGGGAGGATTCCACTCCTGACTAAATAAGTTATATTTAACACAGTTTGCCAACAATAAAGGGTTATATAAAACATTAATAACTTTACAGTACGCTCATTCTTTGTATTTGCAAACATTGATAATAGTAAGCGGTAAGTAAAGAAAGGATTAGTATGGCGCCTGTCGATTAATTAGGTATTTTTATGTCTAGTCAAGCTGGTCATAGATGTTTTCTGTTCTGTCGCAACAGCTGTTTTTTTGAAAATAGAGAAAGATAAATTTACATTTCATAAATAAAAAGATTAAGTTTAGATAGTAGCACCCCCTTATAAATTTTTTCGTATCTCACGTCGATGTGATTAAGGTCATACACATTTACTGAGAGATTCGAGGTATATCTGAGGCTTTTTATTTCAAAAAACAAAATGCCACACTCTCAAAATTCTAACAAGGTTCGGTTGGGTTGGTACCACAACAATACTTGTGTTTCAAACGAATAAACCTCAGAATAAAAAATGAATAAACGCCACACACTTAAAGACCCACTCAAAGGTTTTCCCTTGTGCCGTAGGTCCCTTCGAATACACACAAAGACAGACACGAAAACCCACGACCCGAGAACAATCATCTGCTTTTTACACAAAAATTTTCCCCGACTGGGAATCGAACCCAGGACCCGTCGATCAAGAGGCAGGGTCACTATCACTTGACCAAATGTTACTGTCAAACGTAGCGTCAATTAACTCCAAAACTACATATTTTTATTTTATTTTTATTTTAACAGTTTATTGTACACAGGAAAAATCACAAATGTTACAGACAAATGGAAAAACGAACACAAAAGGCACAGCTTATTTCTTTGAGAAATTTCTTCCAGCAGACCTGGGACAGTGAGAGGCATAAAATAAATAAAGACAGACGTGCACAATCAACCACTGAAATCTGAATACCAATATAAACTACATAAAAATACAACTACACATACATATAATATATATATATATATAATATACATATATATAATATATGTAATACATATACAATGCGTCGCCATCACATTATGTATTAATCAACTACAGTGTCATGGGAATAAACTACTCGGCTCTAGAGTTATTTCAGATTTAGTTAAAATTAGAAAATAAGGAAACTTGTAATGACATTAAAAAGAGCACCCTTGGAGTTTCTTGCCTATTCTTCTTTGGGGAAGACTGCACCTTTGCGAATAGGCGTATAGAGTCAGTAGAGTCAAAAAAACGAATATGTTTGTATATCTTACCAGCCCATACACGTCCCCACCGAGGGGCACGGGCTTCTCTTCGAAACACGAAGGGGAGTTAGGCCATAGTCCACCACGCTGGCCCGATGCGGGTTGGTGGACCGCTTCTTTCGAAAATGAATTTTCTTGTACGGGCGGGTTTCATCACGATGTTTTCCTTCACCGTTGAGCAAGTGATAATTATAAATCGGTACATAAATCCAAAAAGATGAATTAGTGGTACAGGCTCGCACCAGGATTTGAACCCGCGATATTCGGATTACAAGTCTGGCTCATTACCAACTGGGCTATCACCGCTATACATAGTATATATGTATTTAAACCCTCTAATGTAACATCTTGAATGAACGAATATGTTTGTGTGTATTTAATGTAACATTTACTTCTTTTAAGTAACATCCTGAATGTTCTATGAAATAAATCTGTTTTGAATTTAAAGTATTTTCTTAACCAGGTCATGGGCTACGGTCTGGTGGTGGCGACGTTTGCCCTGCAAGCCCCGATGCGCTGGGCCGCCGCTCGTCTCCATGGAACTGCCAGGCTGCTGCTGGCTGATGTCTACCACCTGGTCGCCTTTCTCGCCACTGTTAATGTATGGAGAGGAGTTTGGGGACTGCTCGACATCTACTTCTTTCCTGGTAAATTTTTGGGCTTAGAATGTATCGGAATGTAGTGAAATGGTTCTACACTACTTTCGTTTGTTAGCTTCAATTTAGATTATCTACACATTAGAATATTTACCCTCCGAAGATAAGCTGTCTGTGCATACATATTTAGAGGTTGAGTCTAGTTTTGTAATAACTTCATAGCTGTTTTTATTTTGATTGTATCTTGTAAATAAATTCATCGTTCTTCACAGAAACCCCAAAGCTCAGCAACTGGTGCTCGCACAGCATCAGTCTGGGCCTCCTCATACTCCTCAACTGCTCCAACTCGGTCCTAGTGCGAGGAGTTTACATCGATGCTGAAGAGCCAGCAGGCGAGTGTGTAGTCTTCCCCTGCCACTACCTCAGACTGTTCTTCCATAAAGAACGGACCAAGAAAAGGCATAAACGAGCTTTAGCAGCGGCCGCTACGGCTGCCGCTACGGCAAAGAAGGCTGAAGATGCGAGCCTTCCTCTGCAAATTCCTGAAGAGAAGGTGTAGCATCTCTAAGAATTTGGAACCAGCAGTGTGTTCTAGAAGGACATTTTATCCACTGAGTGTGATTCTTTGCAAGTTCTTTAATGAAGACAATTGTACAGTTAAGTAATAGTTTGAGTCATTAATCCTTTGATTGGTATTGTTTTCCAAACACTCTCTTTTTTCTTATATAATAATTCTATATTGCATAGTTTTTTCTTTAAAATATGTAAATAATAAATGTTTTTGCCGACTCAAATTATTAAAATCAATGTAAGATACGTTGGTAACAGAAGTTATGACCAATAAATAATCTGTTTTGCTGTCTTCCAAGAACAATAAAAATCAGGTTGGTTTTGTGTCTCAAAACATGTTTAAAATTATATCGTTACTTTGAATGACGCTAAAATGTATAAATAATCAAAATGGCATAATGTGGCTTAACCAAAGTGTATTGTAAAGTGTATTGAGTAAACTTTTGTGAGTTGTTGACTAGTTATTTAAGATAGGTTAAGTTAGAAATAAGGCCCAGTGCAAATTGAGCTTATCTATTATTGTGAGATTACTATTAAAAGATACCCGTTGTATATTTGTAAAAAAAATATAGAATATTAGGAACTAAGTAATTCAGCTGTGTATAGACTTGTTAATTATTCAGCACGGGTAGCATAAACACAGTGTACTGAGACCACTAAGTCGAGCGATCGCTATTTTGTCTGTGTGATATACTAGCTTCCCGCCCGGGACTTTGTTTCCGTGGGAAAAGTATGTAGCTTATGTGATGTCACTAGCTGATAAGAGAGCTTTATATTGAAGTTATTTTTTTTAAATCGGTTTATTAGTTTTGAGTTCGTTACAAACATACAAATCTTTCTTCTTTATAATATTAGTATAGATATATGATACGTCTTCAACACCATACTCAAAATAAAGAGATATACCGATAATTAGGTGGATAGGATGGCGGCTAGTCCACCAATATCTCAATGGACTGTTCATTGAAACATTAGTGGAGATCTGACTTAACCAGATCGTTACTATCGACGCACTAGTTATCATTTGTTACTTGAGCTGGCGAACCTTGACGTTGCTAAAGAGACTATATACAAAAAGGCAGAGCACGATGGCATAAAAATGAATAAAGACGCCCTTTGCTACTTCCGCGAACAACGATTGTATGTATGTATTTATTGTATAAGACAGGACACAATACAAGACCACTATGGACGCTATGGTGGCGTAGTATGGTCTCATGCGGTGTGGTAGGTTATGTAAAGGGCCGTCTGGTTCGCGAACACCCACCCTCCTACCAAAGTCCGACACCAAACAGCTTGCTGTGTTCCATCGGTGCGTGGGAGTACCAGTGCCTTAATTGGCATTTTCTGGGTTAACTCGCTCCATCGTCGACCTCATCTATGACCTTGGTCAAGATTGGGGTCAAGAGTTAACCCATCTCATAATAAAAAAAACACCTTATTTATTTCATTTCCTAACCTTCTTTTGCTCACTATGCCTCAGGCGAAGATTTGTAATTGGCTTTGTGCGTCAGCATGCTTAAAAGGGGACACAGATCTCCGTAGACACTTTTCTACTTTTATTTTTTTGTCATCGTGCCAGGCATGTTAGTGTAGTATTTTAAGGGAATAAAATTAATTGTAACCAAAAAAAAAATTAAAGAACAAATATAGAGATTTGATTGTAACTGTTTTAAAGTTACAGTTACACAGTCTTAAGATGTAAAAAACTGTATATGAGTGACTGTCGTTTCATGTACTAGTCAATATTTTTTGTAGTTTTGATTGTTTTGTGAGTTCAGATTTACAATATCTTTATAAAGATTCTTTTAGTTGTTATTCTTGATAGGAAGTTAGTTGATAATTTTTTTGCATTAATTAATACAAAAAACAAAGACAATTTGATAAATTATTTCGTTTTTTTTTTGTGAGAATATCCGATAAACAATGAATGCATTTAAATATCGCGTTTTTTATCTGTTACATAAACGTCCTGACTCACTGACTCATCAACGCCAAGCCCAAACCCTTGGCATTAGAAAGCTGAGGTCCGAAGGTTCCTTATAAAACTTTGGCAAGGAATAAGAAAGGATTTTGCAAAATTTCCACGGGAACGAAGTCCCGAGCATCCTCTAATTTAACAAACTTGTCCTATATTACCTGAAGATGAGAGAGTCTTTTCTTTGCTGTGTAATTTTATCAAGCTTAAATCAATTTACACAGTATTATGAAAATGAATTTAAAAACAATATCTTTAGCTGATGTAATTGTTCATATTATTTCATTACTTACACAGTTTTTTATTATATGACATGATAGTCTTTCTTGTAAATATTAAATAAGAAAAGTATTTAATGAATACTACGGTAGTTGTTATTGTAAGAATACGATTAATATCATCGCAAATTGTAAATAATAAAAGTATATTTAATTCAATTGCCTCGAGTTCATTCAATTACCTCATTTTTATTTATTTCTCCTTTCATAACACAGATAATATTTTCATTGAGGACTGTACATTGTTTTCTGTGTTTAATAAAACAGGTATAATTTACAGAAACTATGACTAGGTACTGCTGGAGGTGAATTTAGGCCTCTCGGCTATAGCGTCGATTCAGTAATGGACATCATAAATATGCAGTGAAAATTAGTGGCAACAATTCATCAAATGAATAATTTTATGAACTATTGGGACTATAATTGTCCCTTACCAACCATCAATTGGAAGAATATGTTTCATTAGGTTTGTATAGCATGTTTCTTAGATTACTATTCTACGAAATGAAAAAATGAAATGAAAAATTTTATTCATCCAAGAATTTCACAATAAAAAAGTAAGGGCTAGGTGTACAAAAAAAAGGAAAAACTTAACACTATGTGCCTGGGTAAAAGCATTCTGTTTAGGATCCAACTTTGAACTGCTTTTTAAAATGGTACCATGATGGCGCTGCTTTTGAACTGCTCGGTTATAGTCCATTTTAAATGTCTACATAAATTGTCGCTGGTCTGCCTTTGAATCGCAACAGCGCCAAAATTGAATCGCTTATAAGCCATCATGGTATGAATAAGCGTTGCAGACTTGTTTAGGTCCTAAATTGGATCGCGCTAAGCGATCATGGTAAGCCTCCAGAACTAGGTTAATTAATATTACCTGTATCTCAGTCGTTACAAACAACCAATAAAGGCCTTATAATTTAAAGGCCTTGTCTACAGATCTGCATTTTGACTGTCGGGAAAATATTTTTCTCCTTTTCCCCTCCCTTTATCTAATCCAAAGACAATCATCAAAGATCGGAAACTCAAACTTATCATAACTCTAAGGAAAAACTAGTCTGCTAAGCGATTTTTAATCGCAAGTCTTACTCCAATACTCTCCCTATGCTTATTTGTGACTAGCATTCTGCCCGGGACTTCACTCCCGTGGGAATTCGGGAAAATTATGTAGCCTATGTCCATCGGGGATAATGTAGCTTTCTAATGGTGAAAGAATTTATCAAATCGGTCCTGTAGTTTCGGAGCCTATTCAATGCAAACAAACAGTCATGTCTTTCCTATTAATAATATTAGTATAGATAAAGACCAAAGAGTCAGAATCATTTCCTTCCCACATAGAGGCGTCACATAATTTTGTCACGTAGATGCCCGTTCCACCATGCGATAGAATGAGAGGGCGGAACGAGATACAAGCGACAAAATTATGTCACGCTCACGCATATACAGGATGTCCCAGAAATCGTGGATCAAACTGCTGCCATGGGAGTTAGCTTGACTAATGTCCTATACATAAAAAATATGAAAAAAAAAACGCACATGACCCTAAAAAAGAATATCCGAAAAACGGGAAAAATCATCAAACTTTATTAAGTTTCCAGCTCTAATTATTGCGTTTTGTGTTTATTTGTAAAAAATGTACAAAGAAACCCATTTTCCCGTTTTTTGGATTTTTTTAATGGTGATACGTTTTATTTTATTTTTTCATATTTTTGATGTATAGGACAGTAGTCAAGCTACCTCCCATAGCAGTTAGATCCACGATTTCTGGGACACCATGTATGTTAGCTAGACAGAACATATTAACAAAACTTGTCTGCACCTCTTACCTTCTCTTAATAATGCACATATTTTGTGCTGTATGGGATTGACTTTACGTTAGTTAGCGTAACTCCAAAGGTGGGTTTTCCCCATGAAATTGAACAACCTGTTCCAAAAAACCCACAATAAATCCTCGATAAAATTATTGAATTCTCTTATTAAGACAATCAGCTGGTCGCTCAAGCTGTACGGAGAGACGAACATTTTTTTTTCATATATTTTTTTTTCTTTTTTTATGTTCCTTGTGGAAAGTTGTTCAGATTCACATACTTAATTTTTGATAACTAATTTAAAGTCACCCTTTATACATGTAACTATATTATAATATGTACTTTTTTGTTTACGCTAAATAATCAAGTCAAAACCCATAATTTTAGCAAAAAGTCCCCCCGGCCCCGCCAGCAAAAGCACGTGGAAAACATAAACAAAAGGTTGTTGACTTGAAGTTGTCCAACCAACTTACTTGGTCGTATCAACAAACACGTAACGGCATTTAAATAAAGTTCATTATCATTTAAATTAAAGTAATTAATGCAATGTTCATTGAGTTTGCCGATAGAGTCACTGTAGAGTCAGAATAATAACAAATGAGGTATGCGTTATATTTATATAACGTACATATGTCTTATCATTATCAAGCTATAAATTAATTTCCATACCTACACTCGCTAGTGCCTTTCCTTGGGCTTTTGTTAGAATTTATTGAAAATCAAACTTCTTATTGTTCTTCCACTATTTCAGAACTGAACTGTTTATTGCAGACAAAATAAAAATATAGTAATTAATGTTATAGGTAGGTCTAGTTAATAATGTTTAAGAACTTGTATAGAATGAAACCATAACACTAACCAACCCTTTTTCACTTCTTCTTCATCAGCCCATAATACGTCCCCACTGCTGGGGCACGGGCCTCCCTCAATAACATGAGGGGTAAATGCCATACTCACCACGCTTGGCAGACGGGTTGGCGAGGGTTTTGAAATAATTGCAGAGTTTTCCTTCTCTATGTGCAGATAAACTTGCTTGCATATTTACCTAAGTCGCCTTATACGATACCTCGGTAAGAAAGAGGGTGGTCCTATTCTACTCTGCCGGGGACTCACAAAATTTAATATTTTTGAAAAACCCTTTTTGTTTTTCAAAAATATTAAAAACCAACTGAAAATCAGTGACGAGACGACTATTAAGTCGTATCTACATTATGCTGAGCTAAACACTCTTTTTGGTGCTTGGTGTATTGTTACTAAATAAAAATGTATTCTATTCTATTTATTAGAATATCATTATTTCTTAACTTACCACTAGTGGCAGTATATTCATTTTTATTAAATGACCTTTCGTGGCAACCCAGACACTTCCTATAATTAATACATACCCACAGAGCACATACAATCAGGTCTAGCAGCTGTCAATCAAATGTACGACATTTTCACCGATTTCTCCGCCAATTATGGACCGATTTTTAAAGTTAATTTTTGTTCGAAAGAGTGTACTCCAGAGGTGGTCCCATATAAATTTTATCGAAAATGATTTAGCTTTTTTAAAAAAATCAAGAAAAACAAAAAAATACCTCAAACCAGAACATCCTCTAAATAAATGAGTGACATTTTCGTTTGTGGTTATCTGCTAATAGGCATTGTAGTCTGCAAAACTGTTATTGGGATTGAGTCGGTGACTCATACGTTTTTAAGTGGAAAATTATTTAATTTTCAATTTCGCCACCTGAACTGATAAAATGGTCAATAATTGTAATTCCACATATTATACGATTCAACATAAAGTCAAGACTAAAATAATATGAATTACCTACCACAGAGTATTCGTATTATAAATATAAAGTAGATAATAATGTCGCTATCGCAACCTTCCAGAATTAATGTGTCTGTTTGTAGACAATACCGGACCAAACCCTCCGCTTATCAATCAATGAGAGAAAGACAGATTGTTGTTATAAAATGTATTCAAAGCATTAAATAATAATCGTACAAAAAGAATAAGTTCTTACCTAGATCGCACAAATAGGTACAAGACGATAGCAATTTTAGAGACAGATTATATTACAGTACACTGTGTTTAAAATGTGATACAAAAGTATATAAAGTATTACAATTCTAATAATGTAATGCAATCTGACTTAGATTAAAAAAACAACACTGAACGCCAGTAACAGAAAGTCCATTAAAGTTAATGCCACTCTAAATACCATACTTTCCGTCTCGTTGACGTAAATAAAGATGGCGTTACATTTAAAGAAGCTTTTAATGAACGTGCAACTGAGCGAAAGTGTTCAAAATGTTTTGGACAAATTTAGAAGTCGAATTTTAAAAACCAGAAGGGAAATTGAGTAGAGCATGGATCCTAAGGTGACTTAAATTATCTAGCAAAACTTTAAGGGTCATAGTTACCCAAAACAAAGAGAATTAGATGATTTTACAGTTTCTGTGGATATTTCTTGTGAATAAATCAGATTAATCAGATAGTTCAGATCCCGCGAATATAGGCCAGCATGTCATTCACTTAGTGCTGTGTTGTGAATGAGCAATTTATTGACCACGAAGGTGGAATAAACCAGAGGTGCTGTCTTCTGCATTAGGTGACTTACTTACTTTGCGAAAATTAAATAAATCTGAATCAGCTTGCTAAACTGATCTGTTCACAAGAAACATTTTTTCAAGCCTTGAAATTAGCTTTAAATGTGACAACAAAACTCAGCTGCTAACTCCTTGCAGGAAGTTTGGGAAAAGTTTTGCTTGATAAGCAGATTCAGATTCTATTTTGGCAAAAAAAAATGCATTCGTTATTTTAATTATAATTATTCATAAAAATCATAACTGTTTAGAATCGTATACTGAAGTCGTGGTAGTCAAGTCTGACGAGGTACTCCCAGTTGGTTAGCTCACACTTCTCGATCTTACAGCCTGGCGATCCTGTGGTCTTTAGCCAGTCTATCCTGAAATACAACAATAATTTACAGTAATATTTTAGTTTTAAATATGATAGACATAATTTTGTTTTCGTTTTGAACAAATAAGATACATTCGTCTTTTCGGATTTATGTACGGATGTCCCATTAACTATCACTTTATGCCATGTAACGAAGGAAAAATAGGGGAAATAATTCGTGTAAAAGCGATTTTGGCATAGTTGTAGGGAATGGTGTCTGAAGCAACATACTGAAAGTCCTGATTGATAGGGGTGGAGCTAACGGGTAGGGGGGGGGGGTGTGTAAAGGTCCCTTTTTAAGTTGCTCAGCGGTGATGGAAAACATTGTGATAAAAACCAAACGTCGGAGAAAATTTGTTTTTCAAAAGACGAGCGGTTCATCAACTCGCATTGAGCCAGTGTGGTGGACTACGGCTGGAATCCCCTTTATAGTTTCAAAGGGCGGCAAGTGCTCTTTGGTGGGGACGTATATAGGCTATTGACGATGACGATCACGACAAGTTAGGGCCTGAATGACCAAGAAGTAATTGGCAAAACAATTCCCCACTATAGTGACGCAGCATCTTAAATTAACTTCGGTCTTTATCTCTTCTTCAACCTGTAGCAACCCAACGTTGAGTGTTGGTCTCCTCCATTCCACTCCATATTCAATACAACATAAATATTAATTTTTTCAGCAGTTTTTCTATAACCGGACCCGTACATAACAAACTAAGGGTCACAGGTTGTTATATCTCTTGGTAAATCTCTACATTCGCAAAATATTCAAATTACTTTAATTTTTATTGATTAAGTGCGGCCCTTTTTTGAAAACTTTGGCAACAAATAGTCTCATTATATTATTTTTATGACATCGCCACGTTAACACACGACTAATTGAACGCCAGCTGATTATGATGCCATCTAAATATTTGGATAGATTCCAAATTTTCCGTCAGACACAATAAACAATTAAAAAGATTAATGAGACATCAAACAGACTATTTCAACAATTTCACACATGTTTAATTTCTATTGCATTGTTATGATAGCTTCCTGTGATTGCCTGTGCCAGGCAAATGCCTGTGGAATGTGACCGAAGAATGAGTTTGTAAAATATTTTACCTACAGAAACGTTGTGTCAGTATCCTTACTAATGTTATAAATGTGAAAGTGTGTTTGTTTGTTTATTTGTTAATTCTTCCTTCACGTCGCAACGGAGCAAAGGTTGCCTGCAATTAAGCCCGGCAGTTTTTCTATTCAGCCACCTCGAACAAGATTTCGACATATATTGTTCCAGGTGGCTGATCAGAAAAACTGCCAGGCTGAATGCAGTAGGCAACCATATATATTCATGAACGGCACGTCTAGGGCAATCGATCTGTATCCGTTTCATCTTGCCACCTGATCTATACAAGAAGTTGAAAAAAAAAATTACTACTTCCAGGGTATGCGATGGCAAACTACTAAAATCCAGTGCTCCTAAGTAGTATCTATCACTACATTATATTTCTGATCTGCCACCTCGCTCGTGAGGTAGGGGTTTTTTTATTATAAGATGGGTTAACTCTTGATCTCAATCTTGACCATAAAGGTCAAAAATGAGGTCGACGATGGAGCGAGTTAACCCAGAAAATGCCTATAAAGGCACTGGTACTCCCACGCACCGACGGAACACAGCAAGCTGTTTGGCATCGGACTTCGGTAGGAGGGTGGTCGCGAACCAGACGGCCCTTTACAGAGCCTACCACACCTCATGAGACCACAGGACGACACCTCAGATTCAGAAAAAAATTAAGTGTCGTTGCCTGGGATGGATTACTAGGAGGCAGGTCTCATTTGTGTTTCCTTAATCGCCTCTTACGACACCCACGGAAAGGCATGGGGTGGTGTTATTCTCAACCAATCACGTTTCGTGCAACGGGAGCTCGGTCTACTATATTACCAAGTAATAGAAGGATACTAACATGTGGTCCATCTGTGGTTTGTTCCCCTGTATCTTGCCCACTATGGTGCCTTTCTTGGAGTTCTTCACCCAGCCCACGAGTCCCAACTCAGCTGCTAACTCCTTGCAGTACTTCGTGAAGTAACATCCTGCAAGATAACAATATTCCACCATCAATTGTAATCTGTCATACAAAAGTTTAATGTTCAGGGAGGCTACATGGGTGATGAAATTGATGAAAACTCGGACAAAGCTTTAGTAAATTAAAATACATGATGAAATACGGCCCAATTAAGTTGGCTTATTAATTAATAAAAATTTGAATATATACTTTACTCAATTTTAAAAATACCTAAAAAAAGTGTAAAGCTAAGACAAACAAAACAGATAGGTACAGCAGTCAATCACGTGGTATGTTCTTCACTTTTCATACTTACCTATGCTCGGTGACGCACACGCGCGCGTCTCTAGAATGGTCCCCGATATCGTGTCCGTGAGCAGTGTCTATGCACGTCTATGTGTGCATTGCTCGAGCTCACTTTGTTCGTTGATTGATTTCTGTACCTATCTGTTTTGTGCTAAGGCCTTTAGCAGATGGCGTATTTCAAACGCGGCGACGACGCACGTTTCACGCGCGTATACGTGCTTCAAACGCAATTGGAACGCAACCTTGTAACCTCAGCACACGGGGCGATCGTGAAACACGCGTTTACGGCGCGTATACGCGCAGGTACAGCGATACTAACGGAGTTTCGGACGCGTTTCACACGCGCGTTTCCTGATTTTTGCGTTTTCATAGATTTAAATCCATGAAAACGCAAAAATCAGTATCTACAGCGCTGAAAACGCGCGTTCCCGAAATGAAATTTTAAAATACACCGTGTGCTGGGGGTCTAAGTAGGTATATGTTGTAGCTACCTATATTCTCACAAATTATAAAACACTAAAATTAAAAATTTTGAATATAATGATATATAACTTTTAAACGGCTGAACAGATTTTCATGAAACATGGCTAACACGGTATAAAATTACCCACGACACAATAAAAATTAAACGAAAATCGGTTCATCCGTTTGGGAGCTACGATACGACAGACGATACGAATAGTTTTCAACAACAGTCAATTTTTGTCAAATTTTTGTGGAAATCTTTGTAAGATCGAATTCTATATCAATAAATATTGCATATGTTAACCAATACAAAAAAAATTATAAATTGAATAAATAATTAAAATATCCTATGTAGATACTTTGTTACTTAAATTATATTAGGACACAAAAATTGATAGTAATGCCACAAAAATTGACAATTGCCACCTACTTTGTTACTTTTTCAAGCCAAAAAAATTGACAAGCTACAGAAATTGATGTTTGGACACAAAAATTGATAGTAATCCCACAAAAATTGACAATTGCCACCAAAATTATTAGAGTTTAAGATTACAGCATGTTAAGCTGATAACACCCCTCTCTTTTTGCGTCGGGGGTTAAAAACCTGTAAACATACGGAAAAATTTAAAACTAGGTTAACAATACAACTTTTTTTCAGGTTATATGGTTGTTACCCTGAATAAAAATTGAAAAGGAAAATCCCTGTTAGGGTTCCGTACGTTCCCAAACTAACTTTGTCCAGGTTGCGCACAGTTTGCTTGCTTCTTCGTTTTCTTCCTAACAAAGTAACAAAACCGATCGTGGCTTAAGCATTTTTTTTACCAGCCCATATACGTATCCAACTATTGACCGAGGGGCGAGGGAAGGGGATTCAGGCCATAGTCCACCACGCTGGCCTAATGCGGGTTGGTGGACCACTCGTCGTTTGAAAACAAATTTTCTTGGACAGGCGGGTTTCATCACGATGTTTTCCTTCACCGTTGAGCAAGTGATAATTAGAAATCCGTACATAAATCCGAAAAGACGAATTTAGTGTTACAGGTCCGCACCAGGGGCTCTACTCTGTACTCTCCACGATCGACGGACGGCCGATAATTGTTACTACTTGTCACTGTCATCTGTTAGCACAAGACAGAGATGTACTGACATTTGACGCTTCGAAACTTCGTTCGTAGAAAGTACAGAGTAGAGCCCCTGAATTTGAGCCCGCAACTTTCCGATTACAAGTCTGGCTCCTTACCAACTGGGCTATCACCGGCTTAAACTATTTTTTTGTTAAAAACTCTGTTTCTTCTGCCTTCAGTTGGATTTTACAGAATACAATGATGTCATTGTATTCCGTAAAATCCAAACAAAGTTCAATGCATTTCTTTTTTAAATTCAGGTGACTAGATGTTACATTAGTTTAATATAGTAATCGCTGAATTTTGCCGCCAAATATTTAAAGCATAAAAACGTGCACGGTTAGCTGACGGTCTTACTTATCTTTGAAAAGAATGAAAATAATTAGAGCTCCTCATTCAGCTCTATTCAAAGTAAATGAAGCTACGTTTCTTTGGTCATGTCAAAAGAGAAAAACGCTCGGCATCTACTTACAGGATCCACCAAAGCAACTGTTGTAAAATTTAATGCGAGTCGGATACTAACAACCGTATTCATAAAAAGGTACGCTTGATCATAACAAATACACAGGAATGTCGAATGTAAACTTTGTATCCGATACGGAACCTTTAGTGCACCCATTAAACTCATTTGACAATCTGGTGATTGCTCTTACAAAATTGGATTATCTTAATTCTTAGTGTTTGTATACCTACGAAATTTGGGTAAATAATTTCATATTAAGGTGCAATCTTGTTATTAACAGTAATAAAGCTATTAAACGTCATACGTTTTTTTTTTAATTTTAGGATTTAAGATAAAAATAACAAAAATTACACTCGTTAAATTTGTGGTATCTTAATGCTTTTGTGAATAAAAGGAATGTTACAAAAATTAGGTGGAATGTAATAGTCGTCCAATGTTACCAAATAACCCAATGGTTAGAAGTTGTCCGATTTTTAACAATGTCATTTTCAATTTTGATCGACGGGACCTGGGTTCGATTCCCAGTCGGGGAAAATATTTGTATAAAAAGCAGATGTTTGTTCTCGGGTCATGGGTGATTGTGTCTGTCTTTATGTGTGTTCCAAAGGACCGACGATGATACAAGGAAAAACCTTAGTGTGGGCCTTTGAGTGTGTAGCATTTAATTTTAATTATATTGTCTGATTACCCGCGGTTTGAATTTTTCGTGAAAATGGCACTAAGTAAAACTATCCACCAAGTTAAACCACCCCATATACTATTAAGTATTCCATGGTAAAACTAAGAAAATCAAAAACTACTAAACGGATTTAGTTGAAACTTTTCAGTTTTATAAGCTTACACATCAGAATAACACATTGTAGAACTAATCTGTGTATTTAGGCTATAGGTTGCATAATTTTCCGAAAAGTTACTCCTTCCTTAGTGTGTAAGTTTTTTTTATTATTATTATAAGATGGGTTAACTCTTGACCTCAATCTTGACCATAAGGTCAAAGATGAGGTCGACGATAGAGCGAGTTAACCTAGAAAATGCCTATAAAGGCACTGGTACTCCCACGCACCGACGGAACACAGCAAGCTGTTTGGCGTCGGACTTCGGTAGGAGGGTGGCCGCGAACCAGATGGCCCTTTACAGAGCCTACCACACCGCATGAGACCATAGGACGACACCTCAGATTCAGAAAAAAATGAAGTGTCGTTGCCTGGGATGGATTACTAGGAGGCAGGTCTCATTTGTGTTTCCTTAGTCGCCTCTTACGACACCCACGGAAAGAGATGGGATTGTGTTATTCTCAACCGATCACCACACGGCCAAGTAATATTCAACTTAATTTTTTGTTGAAAATAGTTTCGCTCTTGACCATAACCTAACTCAAGAGTGAATATGTGGTTGAGGATGTAGTAAGCTCACCCAGAAGATGCCTCACTCGAACTTCAAAGATAATCGGGTTAAATGAGTCCGGAAATACAGACGCAGGCAGAGAATTCCACTCCTTAGTAGATGTTATCAAGTATCTTTGGTTAACCCTAAAAGCTGTACACGTAGGCATCTATCCACTGTGTATTGTCTTATATATTATAAGGTGGTGCCAATATAAATTTTAATTTTAACTTTAATTTAATTTTCCCTGTTTTAATTAGATGCGAAAAAAATGCAGCTACAAATCTTCTAATTGCTAAGAAAACAACTATCCAAAAAGACACAAAATGAAAAATAAGCTTTCTAGGTATATGCAGTATCCAAATAAAAAATATAACGTCTTTAGAATTTTAGAAGATGGTTCCTAGAGGCCATAACTAGCGCCGCTGGAGTACAAGTGTTATTGCCGTTTGGCTAACCCTACAATCTATACACATCGGGCCGTGTGGTGATCGGTTGAGAATACACCACGCCATCTCTTTCCGTGGGTGTCGTAAGAGGCGACTAAGGAAACACAAATGAGACCTGCCTCCTAGTAATCCATCCCAGGCAACGACACTTCATTTTTCTCTGAATCTGACGTGTCGTCCTATGGTCTCATGCAGTGTGGAAGTCTCTGTAAAGGGCCGTTTGGTTCGCGACCACCCTCCTACCGAAGACCGACGCCAAACAGCTTGCTGTGTTTCGTCGGTGCGTGGGAGTACCAGTGCCTTAATTGGCATTTTCTTGGTTAACTCGCTCCATCGTCGACCTCATCTATGCCCTTTGTCAAGATTGGGGTCAAGAGTTAACCCATCTCATAATAAAAAAATATATATCCACATAGATACACTGTTTGTATTGTCTTATATATGTAGTAGGTATAGGTGTACTCGTAGCTGGTGACACCGACCCACATGCAGTGCCCGTCTGCTAATTATATCGCCACTGATGACCGGTAATCAGCTGGCCTGCATTGCCCAACTTTCTCTGTTCGATTCAATTTCGTCTAGGTATTAGGATAAGATAACTAATATGTATACTATGTAAGAGTATAATTAGTGTCTACAATACAATACAATACAATACAATACAATATACTTTATTGCACTCCAACACAGATAAGGTACAGTTACATTTTATACAAAAAGTTATGTCAGGGTACAAAAGGCGGCCCCATTGCTAAGAAGCAATATCTTATCGGCAACCTTTGGGTGTGGAGAAGAAGTAACAAACCGTTTAGATGTGGGTGCAAATATAATACATGCTACTTACATAGAATAAATTACACATATAGAACAATAAAACATATCTACCTAACCTAACCTAACCTAACATACATACAAAACATATAATACATATATGATATAACCCTATACCAATATAAATATATACCAAATTATACAATGAACATCATTGAACATAACATTACAGAGAGAAAAAAAAAAGGACATTCTATGGTCTACGCATGTAGAGTGTTACTGTCTTCCTTAAATATGATGAATTCACTCCGAAATATAGCCCAGTTGGTAATGAGCCAGACTTGTAATCCGACGGTCGAAGGTTCAAATCCTGGTGCGGGCCTGTACCACTTAATTCGTCTTTTCGGATTTGTGTACAGATTTCTAATTATCACTTGCTCAACGGTGAAGGAAAACATCGTGATGAAACCCGCCCATCCAAGAAAATTTTCGAAAGATGAGCGGTCCACCAACCCGCATTGGCCAGCGTGGTGGACTATGGCCTAAATCCCCTTCGTGTTTCGAAGGGGGCCCGTGCCCCTCGGTGGGGACGTATATGGGCTGGTAAGAATAAACAAATGATACACGCTGAAAGGCTTACAGTAAGGTTTTCTTGTGTCGTGGATCCCTTGGAACATACACAAAGACAGACACGAACATCCAAAACCCGATAGCAAATATCCGTTTTTTACACAAATATTTGCCTCGAGAATCGAACCCAGGACCTGTCGATCTAGAGGAATCACCACTACCCCTTGACCAAACCCGACAAATAAGGTCGAAACGAAGTATGAAAAACCAAAATACAATTTTTATGTTTTTTTACAATTTCATTTTTTGGGAAAGTTCTGTTTTAGCTTTAGCCTTAAACTTTCAGAGTTAGATTCACATTAACAAAAAATTTATATTTTTGAAGACTTAAACAGATATTGGAATAAGCTAGAAAGTTCGAGCCTAGGCGGAAAAGGCATTCAAAGAAAATTTCATGGAAAAGCAAAGACGCTTTCAAATTCGACCAGACTTATAATGTTATTATTAATGTAGAACAAAAAAGAAATAAAAAACCTTAACTTAAATATTTACTGTCTATCTCAGCATCTTTTTCTCTTTTCTTGAAAGTTATCTACGGATTCCATGAATTTGTCTAGGTGGAAATTTTGAAAATATGTTATCTACTTGTGGTAAATCCACTTTCTACGTCTAAGGTTGGCTGGGTGAATTGTCTAAGATTGGTTAATGAATAATAATAATAATAAGTAGTAGCAAGTGAACGTGATAATTTTTAGTCATAACTACTTTGGCTATATGTCAAAGGAGGCATGAGAATTATGAAATTGGCCAATAAATATAAATCATTGTCAGTTAATGATAATAAAACCACCAACCTTGAACCTGTCCAAACACCTCAAATTCCACTGAAGCTAAAGCATTTGGATCTTCCGTACCCATTTTCTCTCACAAAACACGTCACTATAACTCAATACCACAACAAAGATAAAAAAACATAAAGAAAATCTTGGCAAAATAAATTACTGCTTTTTTTTCAGGCGCAGGGCGGGTAGCCGCCCAAACTTCAGAGAAGCCGGTGACTGGCCTGCCGCCCGCCCAAGTGCCAATGTTACGTCGATTGGTTTTATTTATAATCTTATACTATCAATATCACACGAGTACTCATCTCAAAGAGCTTGATTTGTAATGATCGTTATTCATCAATGTATAAGGACTATAATAAATCAAGTTTTATTGAGATATAAAGCACATTTTATGTGGATATATAAGTATACATACGATACGACAACCATTTTATATGGCATACTATGAGACTATTCTTCTTCAACCTAATTAACAATAGTTAACGAAACTTCATAAAAAAATTAAAGCAAGTTTTGTTAAAGCTACGAATGTGCGTAGTAACAACATTAATGATGCTACGGGAAGACAGCGAAATTTTCAAAGCTTCCTTAAAACTAACTTAAAACTCATAAAACTTAGTTCAATTGATATTTTTTATGTGTTAGTACATAGGCTTATATGTTACTAAACAAAAAAACAGATTAAACGCGAGTATTGTGTGGTGTTAAGGTTGTCAATTTCGGTGAAAATCCAACGAAACTCTCAAGTAATTTCTAATGATCGTTAGCTGGAAAATTCTATGAAGTTACTTCGTTAGGTTCCATATTAAAGAAATATTCTAATTAATTGGCATAAATAATTAGTCATGTTCATATAATGTATTGCTTTCATATGAAGTTACATAGGTGTTGAAACTGTATACAGTCAAACATATGCTGTCTAAGAGTACACTACAATATTAACAAATAAAATAAAACAAAATGAAATAAAAGTACGTAACAGGACATTTATTTCTTATAGGTTACAGATGCTCTTGATTGTAAATACAATAGGTACGTGTTGGTAGAAGACACCGGACGTTTAGGGGCAGATCCCCTGGCCATGGAGTGGCTATGTCCTGTGTGGTTCCGACCACAATTACAATTACATGATTGGCCACTGATTGCCCAACTAACTGCTTCCTAATCAACGACTGTGACGTCACGCTGCTGAAGGATCTATTTAAAACCTCATGTAGAGTTAGTCGCTTGTCTTTACGGGAGAAGATGGTCATGTTGCTCAAATGCTGTTTTTGATTTAATAAAATTTTGTCTAAAAACAGTGGTTTTCTTTTATTACTTGTGTTAATTTTCATGTTTATAATTAATTTTTACAAAGGAGCAGAGAGAGTTTTTTGTATGTTTTTAAAAAGAGCTGCAAAAATTAGTGAAAATCACAAAATATTAAGGGTTTTTATTATTTTAAAGATTATGATACCAGCTATCGAAAAATATTTGGTACTAAAATAGAGATAAAGTAGTCACAAATAACTCTGGGAAAAAGTTTTTTTTACTTGAATTAAATGATTCTAATTTTTAAAACATAATAACTTTAGATAGATAATAACTTACGCTTAAATACCGGGGTAGGTAGAGCATCAAGTGTTCCTAATAATGTTCATATCATAATAAGATGACTTTACGCCATAGTCAAAAGAATCTGAGAAATATTAAGATAACAATTAGGTACTTAGTGTTGGCAGTTTGCTAGCCTTTGGTTGGCAGCCTACAATACAGCAAAACCGTCGAATAACTCTATGTAGACACACTAATCTACAGTGAATTTTCATAAAAGAAGCGCCTATAATATACGGAGCCGCAAAGTGGCATATCAATGTGGTACAGGCGTTACGAACGCATTCCCCTCCTCACATATTAGAAACACTTGATAACGGTGTAGTGTGAAGTTTGACTGGGAGGATCGGAGTGCTATTTCGGGTGCAATTAGTTATAATGTCAGTTCTTTAAGTTCGTCCTAAACAGTGGTTCTCCTTCAGAGGAAGTGTGTGTGACGTAAGGCAATAGGGAGATTCACGGTCAATTGCAGCGTAGACAGGCAGGGCCGGAGTCAGGTAACGAGGCCGACTGCAAAACAATTGACGATCCCGATCGAAACGTTCTAGAAAATGAACCTTTGTTTTCCATGAGATAGTGGTTGAACTAAACGCCTCGTTATAAGACGCGTGCTATTTATCTACAGCTTAGTATAGTAATAAACGAAGCGGGTAATACCGCTACGCAATATATTACGAGAGTTCGTACACATTAAGCATCAGACTAGGCGTAGGCGCATGTGTATTTGTGCAGCTCTCTTTGACTGGGTGGCGGCCCTGGGCGATAAAGGATAGCATAGACTAGTATTCTATCTTATTTTTATAAAGTACACTCGTTCTTCAGACATGCGTGGAAGCACAGCGGGAGTGACGGGCGCGCTGTCAGGCCTGCCTCACACGGATTCCCCGCTCTTGCAATGGGCAGACGTGCTCTTCGCCAGTGTGATAGTGACTCCGGTTTCCATCGCGTATTGGAAATCGACATGGTCCCTCATGGACCTGTACATATACCCAGATGATCCGATCACCAACGCGGCAGCGTGTGCCATGTTCGGAATTTGCTGCAGCGTGTTACTGTGCTTGTTCCAAACTCAGTTTAGCAAATACATAAGTCCGGATAGAGGGCGGGTGAAGTATTATGTGTTGTCGAGACTGTACAGCTATGTGGCTGGATTGGCGTGTACTGGTGCTGTGAAGGGGATGTGGAACCTGATGGATGAGTGCGCGGGAGATAGTGTGGCGTCAGTTACGTGGACCACAGCAGCTGCTATACTGGCGCTGGCAGCCCTCAGGACACTCAAGAACATCTGTGCCATCCCCTTCGTGGTGGTGATCGACTCACCAAGAGATCATTTTGATATTCCCACGTTTTTTAGAAAGGTTAGTACTTGGATCCCTTCTTCTGTTTCAAATTGATATCTAGTTAATAACAAAATACAATCATTATTGTAGAGACTTAACTTTGCTCAAATACAGGATACACAATTAAGAGAGTGTGGGACAGTGAGACTATACCTACTTTGTAGTATTCCATCTTACTCAAATGTAGGTGTAGGTAATCAACTTAGAATATGCATAACTTATTATTTAATTGACTTCATGTTTTCCTATGTAGGCTGATCACGAATTACCTCATTTCAATGTTTTTTTATATTCTTGACTAGGTTACTAGTATTAACTTTTATTTTATAATAGTAAATATATAAATTACTAAAAATAACATTGTGTTTTAACAATCACCAAGCTAAAGAACACAATAAAAAGCACTTTTCTGTTATGTACCTACTTTAAATTTTTTTTTCTACTTAAAATAAGCTGGCCTTGTTTTAAATAGAAAATTTTATAAGTTGACCTTGACGTCGCCCTTATCTCGTTTGTAATACCGCCGGCTTTCGTAGTGCAAATGGGTAACCTGACGTGCTTCAGCCTGTACAATAAATAATACAAGTATGGGGCGTCCGTTATAACGTGAGGCGTTTAGGGGGGGGGGGGGGAGAGGAGAAGTCCCTGGAAAATATCATGTAGTTTTTTTCCGCGACAAACAGTGAAAAATTAACTCTGTTAAATTAAATAAGACATGTTTCTAAAGTAGTCCTTCACTCTTCAGATCACACATGAGTTCCTGTAGACTAGGAAATAAAATAATTACGAATTCGAGGAAGTTATAGTTCATAACTGGTTAAGTGTTTTATCGTTCGATTTTTATTTTTAGTCTATAAATAATTAGGCAAAGTATTACTTTTATTTTTTTAAATAAATCCAATGCAATTAAGCACAAGTAAACGTATTTACACAAAAACTCCGTTCCCTTCCTCCCCCCTAATCTCAGGCCGTTGAGCCAAATCTCACGACATCTCACCTGAAGTGGGGGGATGGAAATATCGCCATAATCACCTCACGTAATAAATGGATGCCCCTCTAGGATACAGGTAGAATATGACTGATGTCCTCTTATTTAGCCTGATAAAATAGGTAACTACTGAAATTCGGGTTGAATGTATTACCGGCCAAACACACACACAGAGCCTTATCAAAACAAGCCAAATGAGTTTGGCCTGAAATATGGTTTGAACTCACAAATACAGAAGCTGGCAGAGAATACGATTCTTTAACTGTGCGCTCCATGAAAGATGAGGAAAGGCTCTCAGTACGAAGGCCTACTTACGAAAACAAAACTAGAACCTAAAAATGTGTGCTTGACGCGTATATGTTCGTGGTGTTTCAGAGCACGCGGGAGATGATGCTGTACATTCTTGACTGCGTGTTTTCTGTCGTGGTGGTGGGATGCCTGGTCATATCGGTGTGGAGGGGTCTTTGGGCCGCGGCTGACCTGTTCTTCTACCCCGATGACACTCTCAAGTCCTTAATCACTTCTTTGGTAAGTTTCACAGCTTTTTTAATAGAAACAATACCTTTCCCAATAAATTGTATAACTGCCAACTGGCCATTTCTAATCAGGAAGCAGCGCGGTTCTTCCAATGCAAGCATTTTGTTTTCTGAGAGCCCCTCGAGAATGAATGTTAAGTCTGATGATGAAAATTAAAAAAAATATATAAAATTTGAAAACAGTATGTAAGGAGCCTGGTTTCAGGTTAACAACCTTCACCACAGTTCTCATTGTAAAATATTATTGTAAGGCGCCATATTAGATTTGTCAATCCAACCTAACGACCACACATCGGGAAACCCGAAACAAAAGCCGAGAAAAGTGAAATTAAAACCGCAATAAAAGATGTTAAACAAAACAACAGTAAGAATCAGTCCAAATGGTTTATTGTGTATTTATTTAAACGATTACCTGTGTAAAGCAATCGTCAGTCCTTTATCAGATATCATAGTTTGCTTTGGTGATAAATCTCGGTTAATCTTTACAGTACCTGGAAATAGTCTACTAGATCCTGATTTGTCAATCTGTTTCGAAAGATCATCATATTATCATCGGTTTATTTTATCTCAACCCGACTATCCCGTGGATAAATCGAAACATAGAATACCTCATTTCTCTCTCTTAATAACTTGGATCCACTGGAAGAAACCCCCTCGTGGAATAAGTCCTCCTTCGTATTTTCTTTTTCTTTTATCGTGTCTTGTCTGTACGTTTTGCTTTCCTGAGTAATATTATTATTATAAACGCGAAATTTTGTATTGTATGGATGTTTGTTACTCTTTCACGCAAAAACTACTAAATACTTAGCTTATACATCAGAATAACACATAGGTTTCATAATTTCACACGGGAACGAAGTCCCGGGCGAACAGCTAGTAAATAATACATGTTTTAAATAAAAGTGGTGAGAGATTGTCAAACAATACAGCAAAACCCGAATAACCCATGAACTGATCTAGACTGATTAACACTAGAATAGTTGACTGCTAAAAATCCCTACAAAACACCATATATATAAAACGTAAACAACGTATAATGATTTAAGTTCAATGTTATCATAATGATTGGTAATGATTTTGGCTGGTGTATTGGTAGGCGTGCCATGAGTTTAGTATATCAATTGGAGCTTCCTTTCGTGTCCCCAGAGGCGCGAATAGTCATCTCAGTAATATAAAAATTGCTCCAAACCAATTTGGTGCCATAAAACAATGTCTCGATTAAATTACAATGAAATTTTACGTGGAAAAGGCCAGCGGTCAACAATCCTTTGCCTTTCGGCCATGTAGGTGTGTAACTACCTACATTAGCAAGTAAACTTGGCGTTGTTAATCTCAGGAACCTCATCTCTGTCTTTAATCAAGCTTGAGGTCATGAGAGTTACCGATGAGATCAATCCTTTCTCTACTATAATATTAAATGTGTAAGTGTGTTAGTTTGTTTTTCCTTCCTACATTTATGTAACAGACTAACAGTTCGACCTGATTTTTTGCGCAGAGATAGTTTGGAGCTCCGAGAATGACATAAAGTCACGAGTGGAAAAATAGTTAACGCTATAAGGTCCGCAAAGACCATGAGGGCTACCATAAAGACTACAAGGTTGGCACAAGACAGCAGGTTATAATAAACTTGGTATTTTAATGTCGGAGGCCTATATCCCGAAGCTGAGCCAGCGAAGTAAGTAGGTTAGCAATGAAGACCACCAGGGTCCGCCATAATCACCCTTAGTCCACATTGCAGCAAGAGTTTCAGTTTTTGGATCTAGGTAATACCTACGGACGTGTTTTAAAAGTTTTTAAACCCGTTATAGGTATATGAAACTTTTTAGACTATCCTTTACATTACCAACGAATACTATTGCCGAAAAAAATGCAATTTTTGAGAAACTCAGTGACGATCTGGTTTACATAACTTTTATTTGGCGCAAATCGGCAGACACTCCCAAATGGCACGTGATTGCTTTCGGCTTGTTTTGTTTTTAAAACTAATGTGTTTATTTGCTTAAATCTGGTACCAATATTATGTTGGGTAGTAAAATAGTGTGCGGGCCAATTAGTATATTTGTTCGTTATCTATCTGTCGCATCATTTAACCCAATTCATTTCAAACTTAGATTCATAAATTGATGTTCTAACACAAACCAGTGCATTTATCATTTAAATACTTGGCACATATAAAATAGGTCATCAAAAGGATGCTGAAATATGTTTTCGGAAAGAAAACATATTTTTCTTTCCGAAATAACTTCGTTTTCGTTCGAGTTTGCGTAGTCAGTGACGTACAAGATCAGTGATGAAATCAACGATACATGCTACTCGTAAGTGTTTATCAAACGACTAGCATTTCATCCGGGACTTCGTTCCCGTGGGAATTCGGGAGAGTTATGTTGCCTATGTTTATCAGGGATAATGTAGCATTATCCTGGTGAAAGAATTTTTCGAATCGGTCCAGTAGTTTCGGAGCCTATTCAATGCAAACAAACAATCAAATCTTTCCTCTTTATAATATTAAGTATAGAAGTCGTACAGATATAGATCAGATTTATTTCTTATAAATTCAATTTTTTTTAGTGGGATCGCTCTTGACCTAGCTCAGAGAAAAGATGTGGTCGAGGGTGTACCGAGGAAATTACGTACACTTTAAAAACAACTTTATTTTGGATAATGAAATGATTCTCCTTTATGCAGGGTCTTAATCCTATCTTCAAGTATATCATTTGGCAAAATGATTTCAGAATTCGACACACAATTCAATTTCCTCCCCACAAAACAAACTGATAAACTTTTTCTTATCCTAATTTCCAGTTAGTAGGCTACGGGCTGACAATAGCAACGTTCGCCCTCCAATCGCCGATGCGCTGGGCCGCCACCAAGCTGAATGGAGCTCCTAAACTACTCCTCGCAGACACGTACAACCTCGTCTCCTTCGTCGCCACTATCAACGTTTGGCGAGGGATTTGGGTCTATATGGATGATTACCTGTTTCCAGGTGAGTTGGGCTGATTGTGCCTTATTCGTTATCTATCTGTCGCACACATTCACGTAACAATAATTTACGTACCTGATATCAAGGGGCTTTAAGTTAGCTAATAACCGTCAGACGCCAAACAGCTCGTCGTTCGTTTCTTATAGGTGTAGCTGAGATTGACGATGTAGCGCTATGCACGCGTCAGGTTGGTATTTCATCCAAAAATCAGCATAGTAACTTAGCTTGCCTGACACTTTTAGATTTCAGCGTCCACGTTCGAGGGAAATCTCTCATTCAATTGTCAAATAACTACTACTCAGTGCGGTCCTGGAGCCATCATGAAAGACAATTTGTTAATTTCCCGGAGTTAAGTACCCTACGACGGGCCTGTGATTGAGACTGTCATTAACGTTATGTAACCAGCGGTAGCTTCTATACCGTATTTCCTATCTGGGATGTCCGTTACAGGATGGTATGTGTTCACTGTTAGGCCTTAAGGATCTCCGCATTATGTTAAACATGTAGTTTTTCAAGTGGGTGACCCTAGGGATTAAAATTATTCAGGGACGTACATATAAAAGTTCGATTCACATTAACTATACACACTACACTACATTATTTTGATAAAGGGTTAGCTGACTTGGTTCAAGCTCCTAGTTCTGATAATATTGCCCCACCAAGATTGGACCAACATGTCCTAAAACCTCTTCAATGTTTCGAAGGGAGGCCCTTGGTGAGGACGTGTGTTGGTGGGGGCTGATGACGAAGATTCGACAAATCTCTTCAGAAATGCCTGTCAAAATGATTAATACACACATTTTTCTGTCTGTTTCAGAATACCCTGAACTTGCCAACTGGTGCTCCCATTTCATCAGTTTTGTAACCCTCATAGTACTTAACTGTTTCAATACAGTCTTAGTACGAGGTGTCTACTTCGACACAGAGGAACCGGAGGATGAATGCATGGTGTTTCCTTGCCACTATATTCGGATAAATTACCACAGAAGGAAAATGAGAAAGAAGTTTAAAAATGCCGCTGTTACTGAAATTTCAAGAGACAAATTAACAGATTCAAATGTCCCTTTACAAATAGATATACATAAGTAGTTATAAGTTAATATTAGTACAAATAAAACCTTATTTAATACAAAGTTCAAATTCTCACTTTCATTTTTAGTAGGTAAGTCACCCCAGCAGCTCGAGCACGAAGGCGACAAACTCGCACGGCGCGCCACTCGGCTGACGGTGAAACTTCAATTTGATTACACGAGGGCCCCGTGCAAAGGCTTGCTCGCCCTCTGACGTTGTTAATGTTGGCATTTTGACATAGGACCGCGGAACATTACGCGTGCTATCACCATCGTACTCGAGCTGCAGAAATTGTAAAATTTCAAATGAAAAACTAAAGCATGCAAGAAAAAATCCCATATTATTAAACAAGCAAATCTTGTTATCCATACCTAGTAGTGAAATAAAGCCCTGTTAAAGTTGCTTTTTTCAATATCTATATAAATAACTTTTAGCAGGCAATTAACTAATAAGTCACGTACCAGCTTACGCGCCGTGCGATACAAATCCTGTATCTAATATGATACTTTTTGGTGTGACGGTTAATACCTGGACCAGGCAAACGTTTATACAATATAAAATGTTATAATGTTTTACGAAAGTAATAATATAAAAGCAGATGTTTGTTCTTGGGTCTGGGGCCTGATTTTTGAAACAATAAAATTCCAATTCGCATACGAATTGACAAGATTTGTATGAGATTCTCACGCGAATCTTGTCAATTCGTATGCGAATTGGAATTCTATCGTTTCAAAAATAAGTCTCCTGGTTTCTGTCTACTTAGTATGAGTCCCGAGGGACCTATGATACAAAGGAAATCTTAGTGCAGGCCTTCGAGTGTGCGGCCTTTGTTTACTTTAATAGTTAGGTATCGTGGAATCAAATAAGGTTCCGTAGCAACCTATAAAATTAGCACCCTCTATAGTTTAGTAAGTATTTGGTGACGATAAAGAAATCCCAGTCACTCCACCACTTGTACCTTCCCCCAAGATAGGTAAGATTGGAGTTGCATGGCAGGGTGCAAGTGCAACTGTAAGAAAAAATCTTCGTATTTACCATACATTAATCACTTAACAGGCCCGGAAGGTTCGTAATCGCAATTTTTTTAGTAAATTCCCTAAAATACTATGTACAGAGGCCAGCATGTCAGGTTACCACAATGCGTTCAACTCTGCGCTGCTGCGGATGATTTTGAATCCAGTATTTTAATGCTTGTATCCGAATTTAGCTTTCAGTTGTCACTGTCAAAATCTTGTGTGATTTTACAAAGTTAAAAATGCAAACGGTAGAAAGCTTGTTGCTGTATTTTAGTCTTTATTAGACGATCATAGAGAACAGTGCAGCTCGATTTCATCAACACTGGGAGAAACCATATTTGTCGTGTCATTCATAATCAAATTTTAATACAAATTCATTGATATTGGTTGCCGTACAAAATTTGTTTTTTATTATATCATTGAGAAGTTTAATCAGTGGCTGTTAAGATTGTGAATAAAACAGTACGTTTTGCGGCGCTTGTCAGAGCGAATGGCTCTTTGTGACCAATAAAATCACGTATAAGTGCAGACTTGTTATCCGCCTTCATTCAATAAATCCTTTACTTTTCTCTGTTATCTTGGACGTAAGGATGTCTTGTAAAAGTGGAGATTTGAATCTAGATGCAGCAGTTAATAGCTGGCTGAAACACGACAAGGTACAACATTTTTCAATTGCCTTTAATTTGTTAATGAACTACGCATGCAGTATGATATCAATCAATCATACTCACAGCAAATTGCTTTCATGACCCATGGTTTCTAGATAAAATATGAATATTTTACAATATTTTAGCATAGCTTAGTTAGTAATGTCTATTTATAGGCTACAAAACAGTCTTAACTCTTATGTAGGTAACTAAACATACTTACCTATATAGCTATTTTGTACTCATTACTCTCTATTGGTTCTAATGAGTTGGACTAGCATTATACTAAACTGTTGTTTTTACATGTCATTTGAAGGCTATGGAATGCATTTGACTATACTTTCCTTTGCTGTGTTGTATATTTTGTAGAATCAAATAAAATCTCTCAATTTTCAGTGGTTTCTATTTCTAGCAACCCTTTAAAAATTAGCTTTTCTTCAGTCCAATCCATTAGTAATTATTGAATTAAGTATAAATGTTTTCTTTCTCGTCTGTTTTGCCCTCCAATCTCATCTCTGTAGAACAGTTCTTTACTTGCATGCAAATATTTTAATACTAAAATAAAATGGTGCAAAAATGTTTTTCCTAAGAACCCAGTCACACGGCAAGAAGTGCTAGATGATATAGCCGGTGCAAAATGGGACAAATTGAAGAAGACTATGATTGGGAGGCAAAAGTTTGGCACTGCGGGCCTAAGAGGCCGAATGGGGGCTGGCTATAATTGCATGAATGATGTTGTTGTTCTGCAGACTGCACAGGTAACCACATTTTGCATAGCTAAGGTAGATTATTGAGTAAGATTTCCAATGACTGACAGGGTTCATATTATGTAAAGAAGCAGATACACATCTTAGCATTAGATCTTTTTATTGTATACTCTTCACATATGAATTGCAATAAAGGAATTGAATTGAATGCCTATTTTTAAAACTTATAATCAACAGTCATAGTAAGAACCCATTGTAAAATTTTATCTAGGCAAAACTTTATTTATTTTACTATGTGTAAAAATAGTAATGATAAACTACTAGGGTGTGGTTGTGCCCATGAGACTCTACAACTTTTCCCAGAAAGTTATAGAAATACTTAAGAAAGACCAAAAAAATTTTATGGAGATATGATTTTTTTTTATTCAACCACATTCCTTTAAGAAAGTTGTCCAGTGTGATGAACAGATTCACAAACTCTTAAGATATTCAACAGTTATACATTATACATATAATATGTCCAGAAGTTTTTATTTTTTATTATGCTTTAACACACCTTTTTCTACACATAGATAGATGAGATGTTACTGATGATATTGTTGGTGGTTTTTTGTTTTTATCACTTAATATCAGGGGCACTGGTGGCTCCTATGTTGAGCGCCGCCGGCTCTGATTAGAAACATCCATACAGATTTTAAAACAAAAAACGGGATGTGAATAGAAGAAGAAACGGTTGAACAGAATTAGTTTTTCCTGAAACGGTGCAGTAGGGTGGGGTCAAACCTGAATTTTCTGCGAAAATTTGCGGTGCTCCAGAGGTTAAAAAAATTTTGATACCACTTTTACTTGACACAGCCAAATGATTATTTTACAGTATCAGTTAACTAAACACACATCTGGTTTCAGGGTGTATGTTCCTACCTACAAAAGGATTGTTCACAACAACAACTGAAAGCAGGAGTCGTCATTGGATACGATGGAAGATACAACAGCAAGAGGTAATTAGTAAAATATGTATCACTTCATACCCAATAATTAACAAGGTACTTAACAGAGAATGTTCTAGAATTTGAATAATAATTTGTCTGATTTTTTCAAAATATTTTAATTTGATCCTTTCGAGAACTTCTTGAAGAGAGATCTATCTACACACTCACAGAATCCCTTTCGGGGTAGGTAGACCGTCATGTGGTTCTGGAACCACTCGACGCTACATCTGACATTAATTTTGAGGGTTATTAGGTGGAATGTGAGTAAAGTGGTGAGAGGTGCTCTCAGTCTCTCGCCCACGATACAACAAAACCCTCGCGTCCCACTTAGGGGCCGTCCACATATTACGTCACGCAAAATTTCGACTTTTTGAATCCCTCCGCCCCTATGTCACGCTTTTTTGGTATCCCTTTATCATGTACTGTCACGTTTGGTATGCCCCCCCCCATACGCTGTGACATAATATGTGGATGACCCCTTATCTACTGGTTTTCTACAGTATACCTGGGAAGAGTTGGCAGCTGGCACATTCTAAGTTGTTCTTTCACTGGTCCAGCAAGGAAGTAGAAGAGTTCATAAGTATAATCAAAGAGAATGAATGAAGGTACGGTAATTCATAGTAATTGCATTTTATTTGGTGCAGTGTTCCAACAGGCAAAGCCTGGACGCGTCGCTAGTATTATTTATATGAAACTGACTGTTATTATTATTATTATTTGTATATATCTAATATATTCTCTCCATGCGAGGAGGTAAGTTGGCACGGGCCGAAGCCAAGTGCTATGGAGTCAACGAATTATTATTATTATTATTTATTTTTATTGAAAATTATTAGCACTATACAATAATCTTATAATCTAAGATATACTTAGTCCCACAAAACTGCAAGACAGTTTGACTGCGGGATGGGCGAGTTCTCTTTCTTTCTTAAATGGATAAGTATTTCACAAAAGTAAACTTTATAATACGTAATATCCATCCACCCATACACTGACGCCTATAATCCCTTTCGGGGTAGGCAGAACATCATGTAGTTCGAGAACCACTTGACGCGACATTTGACAATCATTCTGAGAGTTATTAGATGGAACATGAGTATAATGGTGATAGATTATCAGCCTTTCGCCCACGGTACAGCAAAACCCTCGCATCCCACTTACTGGCTCCTATAGTATGCCTGGGAAGAATTGGCATCTGTCACATTCTAAGTTTTTCTTTCACTCTTAGTCCAGCGAGGAACACATCAAGCTATGAAGTATTTCTGGATGGGTATTCCTGTCACGAATCACATCATTGTGTTATCTATCCACTTTCGGCGACAGACATGTTACATCGTGTAATCCCTAACGGGGTAGGCAGAGCATCAGTTATTAATACAAAACAGCCTCATGAGTGAACTTCTTGACAATCACAATCTAGTGTATATAATTACATAGTGTATTTTCTAATTGGCTCTCGAAAAACTTTGTGTTACCGAAATAATAACGAAACAATAAAGTACGTAATTCTAAATTTAACTTATTGTAGACGTACATTAGGAACTTTAGAAGAAAATATGGGCAGCATTTCGAAAAAATTCCAACCAAGCTGAAGCTCCCCAAATAACCTCTGAGAACTCCACGAGTCCAAGGGTGTGCATAACTTTTGACAGACAAAAAACGGTGAAAAAAATTACCTTTGTTCGGTTTTTTACCTATATCTTCGTTCCTGCCGATCTTACCGCTATGACGTATGCAGAAATAAAGAATGGAAAAAGGGTTTACAAAGTTTATTGAAAACACTAATATTTTTTACGTAATCGGGCAGTGGAACTCCGGTAAACATTTTCTTTGGATATTTTAGTGCATTTCATGATCACTCCAACAAACAACAGCAGAAATCAAAACATAAAATCTGCTGTCTTAAAAACTTTTTATAGAATTGGTAAGTAGGAAATCCAAGTAGTACTAGATTTATCACAAAGTAGCTTTTCGCCTGGGACTCGTTCCCGTAGGAATTTTGGAAAATTATGTAGCCTTTTTCCAGGGTGTCAGCTACTTCCATACAAAATTTTATCAAAATTGGTCCAGCCCTTTGAGCGTGAAAGAGTAACAAACATCCATACATTCTCACAAACTTTCGCATTTATAATATTTATCACAAATTGCCTAATAGATAAACAATAATAGGGTTATCAAGGTCAAGAATAAGTAATCAGGGGCGTGATTCTGTAACGTGACGTGTTGAAACTCAATCCGATGTTTCGCACCTTTTTCCGTGGAAATGACTGATTTTATCGATGAACTTTAATAACCTATTTTGTAAATGATTTTTCATTATTTCTTTTATCACCTCATAGTGGTAAGATAAACAGGAACGAAGATATTAGCAATTAACCGGAAAAAAAACGATTTTTCTCGCCGCTTTTTTAGCTGCCAAAAGTTATGTCCACCCCTGGATTCGTGGGACTTTTCAGAGGTTATTCAGGAAGCTAAAAGATACAGTACAAAAATTTTCAGCTTGGTTGGAATTTTTCCTATGTCAATTGCTAAAGTTCCTGGAGTAACGACAAATGAAATAATCGAATGGATATTTATATTCGAAATATTGGAAGCGTTGTATATAGTTCTCGCGTCTGGGTGTTGGTGTCCCAAGGGACCCACATTACAAGGGGAACTTTAGTATGGTACTTGAGTATGGTGTGTGACTTTATTAATTTTCTATGGACATAGGCTACATAATTTTCCCGAATTCCCACGGGAACGAAGTTCCGAGCGGAATGCTAGTATTTAATAAAAATGAAGAAGCAAAAGTAACTTCATCAATTGAACGCAACTTAATTTTTTTCCAATAGTGTTCGTATTTTGTAAGTAATGAGACCTTTTATGCCGACTGTACTTATAAAATTAATCGATAGTGACCGACACGACAGGGGGTTATCTTTATCAGGAATAATAAGCGATACGTCATATAAACTTAGTACACATAGCACACATTAATTGTATAATACGCTATTTTAATGTAGGCACGTTGATAACACTCCGGTAATGGATTATCAAATAAAATGAACTCTTGTTATCGTATTTTAGTATTTTTAAAACGCTTACCCGCGTAGAGGGAACATTTTCTTCTTCTTCAATTTAAGAGCTGTGCTCTTGTCGGTAGAGTATCTGCCACTCTTTACGTCTTTCAGCCAGTCCTTTGAACATTTTACTTTCCCTAAAATTCTTCGAAAATAGTCGTAAAAACTCTTTACTATTAAGACTAGAATTGATCTGAGAGACAGCCATTGAAAAACGGTCATTTGGATTAGGCTGATTTGAATGATTCATTTCATAACGTGTCTTATTGTATAGTTATAAAAAAAAAAAAAAATGGGTTCGCTCTTGACCACAATCTAGCTTAGGGCAAAGATGTGGTCGAGGATGTAGCGAGCTCACCCAGAAGAAGCCTATTCACTCGCACTTTAAAGATATTTGGGTTGTATGAACTCGGAAATACAGACGCCGGCAGGGAATTCCACTCCCTGGCAGTGCGTAATATAAAAGATGAAGAATAGCGCTCAGTACGTATCCGAGGGATCTCGACAAGATAAGGGTGGTACCCCGCAGTGCGTCTGGACGTCCGATGGAAAAAAGGGGCAGGCGGAATGACCTCATGTAGCCTCTGAGCACACTCTCCGAAGTACATCCTATAATGATTTGTAGAAAGAGAGAGACTATTTTACTAGTTTTCGTGGCTTGTATACCTATTTTGGATCATTCGAATCGCCTTCCTCGCCGTTCGGCAAGACGTAGGGCAAGAGAGAGATGCACTAAGCCTTCCTGACTGTCATGCCATTATCGACTCGAATGGTGTAGAATACGGGGCCTGGAATCACACTACTAAAAGCATAAATAAAAGAAGACGTAAATGTGCCAGCTGCTAACTCTTCCCAGGCATACCGTAGAAGCCAGTAAGTGGGTTGTGAGAGGGTTTTGCTGTATCGTAAGTGAAGGGCTGACAACCTGTCACCATTTTACTCATATTCCATCTAATAACCTCAGAACAATCGTCAAATGTGGTGTCAAGTGATTCTCGAACAACATGACGTTCTGTCTACCTTGAAAGGGATTATAGGCGTGATATTCCCTTTCACGGATATGGACGTAAATAGTTTTAAAAATGTTAATATATTTTTTTTAAAACTTAAATTACAGTCTGGAAAAAAATAGTAGAAATTAAAAAGTGGCAACACTGTAGTGTCGCCCCGTTTTTCTTAGATTGATTTGAACGGGACGACGCTACAGTGTTGCTACTTTTTAATTTCTACTCTTTTTTTGCCAGACTGTAGATTGAGACTTTAATAATTAAAGGGAGAACTTCACTCCCATCTGTTCTGCGCTCATATACAAGCACATGACAAAACGATAAAATAAAGCTGAAGAGCTACGAGGGCCAGTGTATCGCTTAGGCGAAGATTAATTTTCCCATTTTGGAGATAGCCAAAACCTAAAAATTATCTATGTAAATGTTGTGTGAGTTGATACATACGCGCCGTCATCTATATCTATACTAATATTATAAAGAGCAAAGATTTGTATTTTTAACCGACTTCAAAAAAGGAGGTTTCTCAATTCGACCGTATATTTTTATTTTTTTACGTATGTCCGCGGATAACTTCGTCGTTTATGAACCGATTTTGATTATTATTTTTTTGTTAGAAAGGGAGTATCCCAAGGGTGGTCCCATGGTAAGGAAACCAGGATCTGATGGTGGAATCCTGAAGAAATTGAGGGAAACTCTCGAAAAAATTGTCTTTTTGGGATTGAAGTCGGTGACTCTTACGTTTTTGACGTGGGAAATTATTGTATGTAACGAATAGGCTCCAAAACTACTGGACCGATTTCAAAAATTCTTTCACCATTAGGATGCTACTTTATCCCTGAGTAACATAGGCTACATAATTTTCCCGAATTCCCACGGGAACGAAGTCCCGAGCGGGATGCGGGTTACTAACAAACTGAGAGGGCGGGAGCGGCCTGCCTAAGGCGTGGTAGTTATTGTACAGCGGTAAATGGTCAAAGATATGTCGTCGGTGAATTGTAAAAACCTTAATTTTACAATTTCACTCATAAAATTATAATCTTCCGCTATATTACAATTTGCCTTGTAAAATTATAAATTTACGAAACTTTAAGAGCCACCTGCATGTAATTAAGATAAGTTAGGTTAGGTTGCATTAAAAAGTTTATAAGCGCCCAGAGTTTATAATCTTACTAAGTCATATTACAATGTTTGCCAATTTTAAGGAAACAGATAAAAAGTTATGTATACGGTACGATTCAAGATTCACTTTGAACATCATCGATAAGAACTAAATAGTTACAAAGTTACGTAAGTCACACAATGGGTTTCTCAGTCTGGTGAATGTGTCGTTAATCTTACTTTATGTGAACCTCTTATTTCCAATTACAATCGGTATAACGTTGATTTTTAATAAAAATGTTGATAACACAACATCTACTCGTTTTCTTCGTATTTACAATTGGGTTATTCTATACGCACCTAAGGCCCGGCCCTTATTATAAAAGGAGACTCAAGCCTTGATCTATACTTGAGCATTGATTGTCTCTCTCATTATCAAAATGACAAAGACGACTGCTTTTTAAGTATTATTTATTTACTAGCTTTCCGCCCGCGGCTCCGCCCGCGTGGACTACAGGTTATATCGTGCCCGGCTGTGGGATAAAGTTTAGCCTATGTCCTTTCCCAGGCTCTAATCTGTCTCTGTACCAAAGCACGATGGGACAAAATGTCTCCCCTCCGACCAACAGATTTGAAATGTATCTCAAATGAAAGATATCAATGTAGTGATGACTTTTTACTATGGCCCTCAAATGTGTGGGATATTCTGGGAAAATATTACTTTAATGTTAATATTGATAACAAAAGTAACAGTATGTTATTTAATAATTCTTTGATTATTACCATATTCATAATATTTTTATTGTTATATTCATATTAATCATCTCAGGTATACATTTAAAACACATATAAAAATATAAACCGATAGGTATTTTAGCAATCTTTAATTATGTGTTATTTTTAAACCCCGTGGATTTTGACATTAAACGTAGCTATTAATCTCTTTAAAAATACGAATGAAACTGACGACATACACAAAAGGTCTGTTGGAGGGTGGGGACGGAGTCCATACATTTTTGCCCATGGTCCTTTCATCAAAATCGGTTAAGTAGTTTAGGCGTGAAAGACGGACAGACAGAGTTACTTTCGCATTTATAATATTAGTAAGGATTAGGAGATGGGTTAACTCTTAACCTCAATCTTGACCAAGGTCATAAATGAGGTTGACGATGGAGCGTTTAACCCAGAAAATGCCTTTAAGGCACTGGTACTCCCACGCACCGACGGCACACATCAAGCTATTTGGCGTCGGTCTTCGGTAGGAGGGTGGTCGCGAACCAGACGGCCCTCCACAAAGCCTACCACACCGCATGAGACCATATTATAGGACGCCACCTCAAATTCAGAACAAATTGAGGTGTCGTTGCTTGGGGTGGATTAATAGGAGGCAGGTCTCATTTGTGTTTCCTTAGTCGCATCTTACGACACCCACGGAAAGAAATGGGGTGGTGTTATTCTCAACCGATCACCAAACGGCGTCTAATATCGATAACACTACACACGCAGACCCACACTAAAGTTTTCCCTTGTGTCGTGGGTCCCTTGAAATATACACAAAGACAGATATGAACACTTATAACCCGATAACAAACATCTGCTTTTTACCCAAATATTTGCCCCTACCGGGAACCGAACTCAATCAGCTGATTCAGAATGTAGAGAAGCTGGCTATTTGTCCTACTATACAGTTCTCTTAGTATAGTTTGTTAGAAAATTGCTTTTATTTATAAATTAGCTTTCCGCCCGGGACTTCGTTCCCGTGGGAATTTGGGGTAATTATGTACCCTATATGTTAACCCAGGGTATCAACTACCTCCATACAAAATTTTATCAAAATCAGTCTAGCCATTCTCGAGTTATAAGTGTTCGAACAAACCTGACTTTGTTTTATTTATACAATACTAGCTTTTCGCCCGGGACTTCGTTCCCGTGGGAATTTCCCCGTCAATTTTCCAATGTTTTTAATAGTTATTCTGCTATTCGGGACGGAGAGAAATACAACAAATCAAAAACCATGGAAATCAGTCCAGCCGTTCTCGAGTTATAAGTGTTGTAACAAACACGACTTTCTTTTATATATATAGATTTAGGTTATTGCCATTAGGATTAAGATGCCACTGCACCGAAAACTGTTTGAGTTAACGAAGAAAGTATTATACACGTCAATTAGAAAATTCAATAGTTTCTGACCGTTCCATCGTCCACAGATTCGCCGAACTAACAGCGAAAGTGTTCGTATCATCAAACATTCCAGTGCATATATTCTCCAAAGTTTGCCCCACGCCGCTAATATCTTTCGGAACCATATTCTATGGGGCGGCATCGGGTGTTATGGTAACTGCTTCCCATAACCCGAAGGAAGACAACGGGTATAAAGTGTACTGGGGGAACGGATCTCAAATTATTACACCGCATGATGATGGGATTCTGGAGGAGATTCTGCAATATTTGGAGTGAGTATTCTTAGATTTAATTCTTTTCAATAATCGTATTAATCGTGAAAATATTTTAGTTTTGTTTTAGTTAATTAACTGAGAGACTGTGCCGTTATATTTAGCTATTATAAAAGTTGTGACCTGTGATTATAAGTTGATAAATAGGTTCATTTGTTCATTTATTCTAACAATCGGATCTTTTTCATTTGTTTTACATAAATAAATCAACTGTTTTGAGATCATGCACAATTTTCACTAGATAAGCTGTTGACTGAGCTTCGCCTGAGCACCTTTGTATCGATTTTGAATACCTACATAGGTGTTGACTTAAAATGAGCAAGCAAAACTTTTATTTTATATTAATTTAGGAAATCTTACAGCATTACATCATTTTGCCCACGAAACAACAAGTTTCTCTCAAAGCACCTTGCTATGACAGGCTATGAAATTCTCAAAAAACAAATTTTCCCGTACTATGGTAAATTAGCTGATCACTGAAGTTGTATGGAGAGGCGGTTTTTGTTCATATTTCGACCTATGTTCCTTGGCAAACATATTCCCAATTATTGAATATGTTTCCCAAGGAACATGCAAAATGACATCTTTTTTCACTAACTAATTTAAAATCACCCGATACTTTTCGAATACCTTTTCGAAGTCTAGAACTAGCCTTATATTGAAATTACAGTATCCCAGACGACCACTGGAAAATAGAAGAAATCCGCAACCACCCGCTAGTCAAAGACTGCACAGAAGAAGTCACGTCAGAGTACTTAAAGTACATCCGCGGAACTCTCTCGAAGAAGGTTCTAGAAGATAATCAGAAGGCGGGAGTTGACATCGTTTACAGCGCCATGCATGGTGTTGGATATAATTATATCGTAGAAGCGTTCAAAGTTGCACATTTGAAGGTAAATATATTTTTTTTTAAATCTTAAATGTAGTAAAACGAGGCTTTAGGTAAATATTTTATAAATTTTGTAACATGAACTTCCTTTTTGAAATACACTTATTTAGGTCTCATCATTTGAACTATTGTTCAGTACTGAAATAAATTCTATAAATGAAATTATTTCATCTATACATATTACAAAAGAGGAAAGATTTGTTTGTTTGTTTGCATCGAATAGGATCCGAAACTACAGGATCGATTTGAAAAATTCTTTCACCATTAGAATCCTACATTATCCGGGATGGACATAGGGTATATGATTTTCCCGAATTCCCACGGGAACGAAGTCCCGCGCGGGAAGCTAAAAAAAATCGAGTTACTAGTTAGAGAACTGCTTTTAATAAATTACAGTTAGGAAAATAACCGCGAAAATCTTATTATAATAAAATATTTAAAAAGGCCAAGAGCGTGCCGGGCAGTGCAGGGTTCGGTGGTTGAAAAAATACAATAGATTGCTATTATTTTTACATACATACACTCACGCCTAAAATCCCTATCGAGGTAGGCAGAGCATTGGTGGTTTTAAAACCACTTGATGCCACGTTTGATACAAATTGTGTGGGTTATTAGATGGAACAAGTTGTATAACGGTGAGAGGTTGTCAGCCTTTCACCCGTCATACAGCAAAACCCTCGCATCCCACTTACAGACTTTTACTGTATACCTGAGAAGAGTAGGTAGCTGGCACATTCTAAGTTTTTCTTTCACTCCCAGTCCAGCATGGAAGCATATGTAACCAGTTGACGGCCAGTTTGGTTGAGTGGTAGGTGACGCTGCCTCTTGATCGGCGGGTCCTGGGTTCGATCCCCAGTCGGGGCAAACATTTGTGTAAAAAAAAGCAGATGTTTGTTCTCGGGTCATGGGTGTTTGTGTTTGTCTTTATGTGTGTTCCGAGGGACCCACGACACAAGGGAAAACCTTAGTGTGGGCCTTTGAGTGTGTAGCGTTTATTTATAAAGTTATGTTTATCGGGCGTTTTCCGCACTTAGCCTCTCGATTGGGCCATTGTGCGTCATATGTTTCGGACTGGCTATTCCAGCCAGCGTATGTCCTCCCAGAAGCACGCAAGGTTCTTGACGTTCTTGCATGCTTGTGGCAGAGATCCCGGGTTATCCACAATCTATTACTATTTCGACCATTACTTCTTAACTCGAAAAGCCAACTTATCTGTGATAGTTTTTTTACTTCCTCGACTTTTGAATCGCTGCTTAAATACGATTGTTTATTCTAAAACTAATTTCCCAGTTACCAATAAGCGTAAAAGAGCAACAGGAGCCGAACCCAGACTTCCCAACTGTGAAGTTCCCAAACCCCGAGGAAGCCGAATGTGTGGACATGAGTCAGAGACTCGCCGAGAAGAACAAATTGAGGTTACTGCTCATCAACGACCCAGACGCCGATAGGCTCGCTGTAGCTGAATTTGATAAAAGGTAAGCTATGTCATAGAAATCGCATCACCATGCTAGTTTCAAAGCATTTGTGGTGCGATTCCCTCGGTTCATGCTGGAGACAGTCATGAAGGAGAGCTTTAGTCCGGAGCGTGGTGTTCCGCCGACACCGAGGGAGATTCCCGGTTGTAGACACCTCCGGAATAACACCCGGGAAATAGTGTTAATTAAGTTTTGATTTTGTTTAATTATTATGTTAGTCTTATGCGCCTAGTTACCTGAAAATACATGTTTTTTTATTATTTTTATTATAGGCACACATATACACGCACAAGCATATATCCACAAGTAGGCATGCACTTACACACATACGTATAGAAACGTTTCGAACAAACTAACGGACAATGGCTAGCTAAATGTTATAACACGTAGCAAACTATAACGCCAACGTGTTATTTAAAGGCTTTAAACAGTCTTTGTAAACTGGCCATTAAAACACAACATCTATTTGTACTCCTAATTTTGTTTCAGCGATACGCTGCGATCCCCAACATTCGTATCTTCCAAGAGATTATATCTACATCTACACTAATATTTGTATGTTTGTAACGAATAAACTCAAAAACTATTGGACGGATTTCAAACATTCTTTCACTATTATAATACTACATTATACCTGAGTAACATAACCTGAGTAATTTGAGTAAATTTGGTGTAATGTTAATTTTGATGTAGGTATTGTACCCAGTTATTAACTTTTGTACGGCCTTATAACTGCATAAACATGTTATTTGTGGTTTCTTATGTAAGTGACGCCATGTCTTGAATAAGAAATAAAGATCTTTAAACCTAACATAGGCTTCATAATTTTCCCGAATTTCCATGGGAACGATGTACCGGACGGAAAACTATCATAAATATAATTATAACTCACTCACTCTGCGACTTCTTAATCTTGCAGTTTTTCACAGTGGTCCCATTTGCATCTGGATGTATAGTATTTGCTGAAATAAAATAAAAATATATTCCAAACTCTTTTATAATTTTAAACGACGGAGTTCTTAAAACGTCGAAATACAACCGAATTCTGAATCTCCTTTCTATTTTGAAATCGGTTAAAAAGAGCTTTCCTTACAGCATGAAATCCTTGAAGATCTTCACTGGTAACGAGATGGGGGTCCTGCTGGGCTGGTGGCTTCTCCAGCAACACCTGGCCTCAGGCTCGGACCAGGAGGTCTACATGCTGGCCAGCATCGTCAGCTCGAAGATGTTGAAGGCTATATTAAAGGACAAGGGGCACTTCGTCGAAACTCTTACGGGCTTTAAGTGGATGGGTATGTTGAACATAAACTAAGACACGCTTGAAGATGATGTAATTGAAACTGGTCGCATAAAAATATTTAAAAAACAAGTGGAACTAGTGTAAAAATCGTGTCTTGCATTGGTAATATGTTGAATTACTTTTAAAACTATGTTACAATAATTTATCTTATAACACAACAGTGTAAAGTGGGATAGTATAACACATTTTTATTCTCTGTTGAAAATATTCACAACTATGTATCCAGTATCTCTTGTAAGTGGTGAGACATTTACAAATGATTGAGTTATATTAATTCACTACAGGATGCCTGGGACTTCATTCCCGTGGTAATTTCGTAAAATCCTTCCTTATTCCTTGCCTACGTTATAAAGAGAACCAAGGTTTCTAGGTTCAAGGCTTTGAGCTGGGCGTTGATGAATTAGTGAATGAGTCAGGACCTTGCATTTTTTATATTAAGACGATGAGTTGAATTTATATACTTTAATTATTCGCATAAGTACACGCATTAAAAAGCAATTATTTGTAAACTATCAAGAAAAAAATTTATATTTGATAAATATTGACTTTTTGACCTTTTTCGCGGGCATAACACCATTAATCATTTATCGAATATATTCAAATTATTAAAGGTAACGCTACTCTACTATTGGAGCAAGAGGGGAAGTTGCCGCTATTCGCATTTGAAGAAGCGATCGGGTATATGTGCAGCCCGCGCGTGCCAGACAAAGACGGAGTATCCGCCGCGGTGCAAGTAAGAAAGAGAGAAATATATTCAGTTCTTTGGTGTTTTTAGAATAAGATGATTGAAATTCTTCGTTTTTTTTATCATTGACATTAAGGCGCTGTTCCTGAGGCTACGCAAGTGTGTCTAGCTTCGATTTGTAAGAAAATGTATGTAATAACTGAAAACGTCCCCCACTACAACCCACGAACAAGCTAAGTACACACGAATAGAGCAAATCATGTTTTTATAAGCATATTTTTTTTAATATAAATTCTTTAATTACACAATAGCTATTTTAAAAGTTACTTTTAAGGGTCTAGCAAAACGGCTCATGACGTCTTCCATGAAAGAATAGCCTATAGCGCGCGGGAAAACCCCCCCTACCTCCCACCTGGGTATTCCCATGATTACATACTAAGTCAACAATAATAGGTTTCGCCTTTATCATAATCTACTTTGAATATACGCTAACCTACACGCACGACGTAATGTGCTAAGTAAGGGAATGAAACTTGACTTGAAGGCACTATAGCTCAGTTGGTTAGAGCACCAGGAGATTTAATCCTAGGGTTGTGGGTTCAAGGGGAACATTTCTCTTCCCTTAAAATTATAAGTGAACACTAAATTAAGCCACAGATTAGATTTGATATATCCACGCAGCTAAAATGCGCTGCGTACTCGTGCACAGCGTACGCCGCAGTGGGACAGCGGATTTGAGAAAATATTGTTAAATTTTCAACTCAAGGAGATTGTGAAAGAAAGATAAAGAAAATTTTGTGACTTTTTTTATCAGCCCATATACTGCCCCACCGAGGGGCACGGTCATAGTCCACCACGCTGCTGGCCCAATGTGAATTTTCTTAGACATGCGGGTTTCATCACGATGTTTTCCTTCCCCGCTGAGCAAGTGATAATAACTAATGAGAAATCTGTAAAGACGAATTTAGTGGTACAGGTCCGCCCTAGAATTTGAACGCGCAACGTTTCGGTTACAAGTGTGGCTCATTACCAACTGCACTATCACCGCTTTTGTGATATAATCGTACAAAACCTTATTTTAGTTGATTTTAACCCTGCTAATATTACTTGTTTGTTTTTTTTGTTTGTTTGATAGGTAGCCTCTCTAGCCTCACACTTATACGTGAGAGGCTCTTCTTTATCGGATCAGTTACAAGCTTTGTACGCAGAGTACGGTTACCACGTGTCGCACAATGGGTACTACATCTGTGACGAGCCAGCCACCTTCCAGAAGATATTCAGGAGGATCAGGAACTACCACGCTCCTGGAGAGGTGAGGAAAGATTACACTTTTTTGGGCTAACACTTTAGTTTAACTTGAAAATCCCGTGGGTCACTTGGGATATACAGGGCTTTAGGTAAATCACTTTCAACCATTCGAGTTTTAAATCAGTCCATGAAACTGAACAACTTTCCCAAGGAACAAAGGTCGGAATACGAAAAAATTTTTTTTAGTTCCCGTACAAACTGCGTGAGCGAATAGCGCTTTTGTATGAGAATTCAATTTTTTTTTCATACTACGACCTTTGTTCCTTGGAAAAGTTGTTCAGTTTCATGGAATGATTTACTACCCGAGAGGTTGAAAGTAATTTACCTAAAGCCCTGTATATAAAAAAAAGACAAACACCCAGACGCGAGAGAAAACATTCGCTTTTTACACTAATCTACACTAAATACAATAAAGAGTATCTGTCTATCTAGTACTTGGGCGACCGAGTTGAAGCTCGTGTTGGTTGGTTGTGACATCATTTCAATTTTTATTTAACTTAAGAGTGTTTAAGGTAAAAAAAAAGTTGTTTTTTTTTTAACTTTCATTTATAAAAATCGTAAATTCATGGATTTTTAGTATTTTTTATGTATGAATTGTAAACTCATATGGGAAGTATAACATTTTATCAATAATGATAACAAAATAATAACAATATTAAATGTAATAAAATAAGACAAGGCCACGAAAAACATTAACTGTGGATGCACAATTAACTGTTATAATATAAGTTAAAGGAAAAAAAAACACTGACAAGTCGACCTACCTCCATATCAAAAGTACTACTATGGAAGTCAGTGTCGGACGCCCAGGTACTCTCAATAATAAAACCGAGTCTAGTTTTAAAACAAACAAATAATGTTAGAAGTAACTGTTCAATCAAAGAAACTAAAAAAAGAAAATATCGCCGATTTCATACTTAAACCTTTGCAATAGGGATGTTGACAGTGTTTGATTTTATGACTTATTGTATGTGAAACAAAAAATAATGCTAGAAATATATTGATATCCGAAAACAGCATTAAAATTGGTTTCTAAATGAACAAGTTATTGGCATTTATATTATTGTAAGGACTAAGCTATCTCGTTTTGTGGGGAGAGCTAGCTATCTCGTTTTTACCTACGCAAACAAATGGCGGTGACGTCACATTTCTGTAAGTGCATCTCTTTTTCGTTGTTTGACAGTTTCCCCCTCTATTGAATTTAATAGCTTGTAACTTTTTTATTTCTCAATTGTTTTCAAAAATTATTTCAGTTTTGAGTTTTGGGTTCAGTTCCTTTTTAAGATAAACAATAAAAAAAAATTAGTCAACATCCCTATTAATTACAGTATCCAAAAACAATCGGCAACTGTGAGATCGTTTCGCTATACGACTTCACAGCTGGAGTCAAGATACCAGAGAGTCCCGACGAGAACCATCATCACCTACGTAAGTGACTATTTGAAAATGATAATGTATTTATTTTTAAGATAGACTAAGCTCCCATTGCACTACACCCTACCTCACGAGGTGGCAGCTCAGAAATGTGATACAGTGATAGATACTACTTAGGAACACTGGATTTTAGTGGGTTGCCATCGCATATCCTGGAAGAACTTTTTTTTTTCGTATCATTATTTTGATCGAAAATTACATCATAAGGTGGCATTACGCCACGTGCGTGCGTGCGTGCGTTTGTGCGTGTGTGTGTGCGTGTGTGTGTGTGTGTGTGTATGTGTGTGTGTGTGTGTGTGTGTGTGTGTGTGTGTGTGTGTGCTCTATTTACATTTAAATTACGAAAAAGGTGACCGTTTGCTGATGTGATATGTTCTTATTTATAGGTAGGTACTAATAAAACCTGAAACTTAAATATTGCAAAACGGGATTAATTTTAAAACAGAAAACTTAAAAAAAACTATGAAAATAAAATTTTAAATTTTCCGAATGAAAAATCTACAAAAATATTTTAAAGAGGAAATATTTGATTGTTTGTTTGCATTGAAAAGGCTCCGAAACTACTGGACCGATTTGAAAAATTCTTTCACCATTTGAATGCTATATTATCCTAGAGTTATCCCTGAGTGAATATATTCCTACGGGAACTAAGTCCCGGGTGCAATGCTAGTCTATTATAAAATTAATCAGAATGATGGTCTAAAGTCAGGTGTCAGTTTTTGCTAAGCCTCCCTCTTCTTTTTCTTCTTATTAGTGTCAGAGTTTTCAAACCGCACAATGGCCTCTTACTAGGTTTTACCGACTGTAGTCAATGGGCAACAGCCGGGGCCGACAGCTTAACGTGCTCTCCGAAGCACGGAAACGCTCGTGATAAATTGCGACTTTGGTCACCCATCAGATTCGCTGCTCTGTGTTCATTGCTTAACCATAATAATCGGTTGAGACCACTGTGCTACGAGCGTTTTGCTCACCCTGTATTTATAATCTACTAGATTTCCGTCAGAGGCTTCATTCCCTTGGGAATTTGGGAAAATTATGTAGCCTTTGTGTTAATCCAGGGTGTCAGCTACCTCTATAACCAATTTTATCAAAATTGGGGTTGGAAAATTTTTGGAATGGTATACAAATCCAAAACCATTTGGAGATATATGTATTTGCTACGATATTTTCATAATTTCAACTTAAAACTGTGAAGGATTGTATTTATTTTTAATAAAATGTGATAACCTTTATTTGACCCTTGTGACGTCACACAAGGAAGTAATAACGAAACTTGTGCCAATACTTCATTTTTAAAAAAAGTGTCAATCATATGCCAGACTGCTCAGTGTTGCCAGATTCAGAGGTTTTCCCTAAAGCCTAGGAGTTTTTGCAGATAAGATTTCTCCAGGTTTTGATATCACGAAATTGATCTTCTTATTTTCCACTATTGTAAGAATACTGAAAAATAGCAAAATCCTTTTTAAATCTGTCAAGATATAATGAATTGAATCTTTAACCTATTAAAGTGTTCTTTGTCTAATGTTTTAATTGAATGTTTATTTCCTAAAATCATTGTACATAAAAGTAGTCTTCGAGATCGCTTACTCAAATTTAAAGTTTTTATTGTTTATTTCAATAAAAACTTTTTAGTTTCTTAGTTTTTGGTTGTCAGTGTTGTGTAGGTAGCTTGTATGTAATTCCTTTATATCTTTGTCAAATCTAATTTGCACGGGACATAACTAAAATAGAAGTTTTTTAATAGGTCATACGGGGCTTTTAAAATGTTTGTAAGGGGAAACAAGGTGAAATAATCTAGCAACACTGATATCAGTGTCATTCACGGGGACTTTGGCGGGAACTCGGCGAGGACAGATGCTGTGTCGATTGAATTTTCGTTTTCTACGTGAAAAAGTTGTTTAATGTATAAAAGTGATAGTGTTTTATGCAGTCAAGTGACTAAAGTTCGTGTAGTGATAAAAAATTCAAGTGATAACTGCGTTTCTGCTCGTTTGGTACCGACAAAGATCCTCGCGGTTGTGCTTCTCGCCGCCAGTTTTTCGTAAAGCAATACACTATCGTTGTTTTGCGGAGGACATGAGGAGCTTAGGGGTTAGGTTAAGTTGCGTTAAAATGAAGATATTGGAATAAAAATGAAGATTTCAGCCTAAAGGACTAGAATCCAGGCTAAGAACTAATTAAAAAAAAAAAAAAAAAAATGTCATTCACGAGTGTTGACAGTTTTTTTTTTTCTGGCTCACGGCAGGCAAAGACCCAACTGTCATACTTCATTATGTGACGTCATCGCCAATTTATTTAAAAAAATCGTAGCATTTTAATGGGGCTATTAAAAACAAAAATACTGAAAATGGTTTCTTATAATAGCCTTATCTATCGAAATAAGTTATAAAATAAATATGTAAAAAAAATTTTACAACCCCAATTGTTCCAGCCGTCTGAGCATACAAACTTTAGCGTTTATAATATACACATCAACATGGTCTCTACTAGGGATATTGCACGATTTTTAGGGTTCCGTACCTCAAAAGGAAAAAACGGAACCCTTATAGGATCACTTTGTTGTCCGTCTGTCCGTCCGTCTGTCAAGACCCTTTTTCTCAGGAACGCGTGGAGGTATGAAGCTGAAATTTATATCAATTACTCAGGTCTACTGTCCCTTGAAGCTGTGAAAAAATCAAACTTCTAAGCCAACGCAATCAAAAGATACAGCCGTTTATGCCGCAAATTTCCGCAAATTTTCGACACTCGCAAAGGAATCAAAACCTATAGGGTACTTCCCGTGAACACAGAATCTTGAAATTTGGTACGAAGCAACGTCTTATAGCACAGATAAAGGAAAAATTGCGAAAACCATAAATTTTTAATTACATCATATCATAAAAATATTTTTAATATTTTTAAACTTACTACCCCTTTCCTCATGAACGCGTTGAGGTATTAAATTGAAATTCATATCAAATACTCAGGTCTACAATACCTTTAAGCTAGGTTTGTACGGAACCCTCGGTGCGCGAGTCCGACTCGCACTTGGCCGGTTTTTTCATACAAAAGAGGTATGTTAGAGAAGCTATAAAAGCATATTCGAGATACATGGAAGTGCTAAACCTGTATTTTTAATTCTAGTCAATAAATTTTGTTTTACTTGAAATTTGTGAAAACGTGACGGAAACGAAAACGATAATGCACTTTTTGCCTGCTTTTTGTATGAAAATGGTCGAATTTACGCAAAAAAAATTTATTTAGCTTCTGAAACAGACCTCTTTTGTATGAAAAATCGTGCAATATCCCTAGACCGTGTTGATGTGTGTATTAAGGTGGAACTTCGTATTTGCTGTATTCGGACAAAGGTGGCACTTCACTTGGCGTTGCGTGTTTGCGTAGCGTATTCGCCGTATTTGTCCAAATATTTGTATGTAGTCCAAACAGCACAAACACGACGTCTTCACTTGGGATGCCAACAGCAAAAAACACAGGTAAATAAGGTCTAAAATGCTCTAATAATCATATTGCATCCTTTGATGTGTGATCAAAGACCGACACGCGAACGGATCGGCGTATTTGCTATTTGTGTGTTTGTCATATTTGTGCAAATATGTCAAATATAGACAAATAAACCCTCCACACATGGTAGTATTTGGCCAAATACAGCAAATATGCAACCACGCAACGCCAAGTGAAGTGCCAGCTACTAAGAAAGTGATATCGTTTAGGAGTGCTGGGCACGGGCCTGGAGTGCGAGTACCGCTGCGGCGAGATGCTGATCGTGACGTGCGCGTCCGGCCTGCGCCTCACGCTGCGCACCAGCGGCACCGAGCCCAAGCTCAAGTACTACAGCGAGCTCGTCGGCCACGCGCCCACCCACAAGTATACACCCGCCACCCACCACACATGTTATTTACTTTACATCATCATGCACAGCAACTACGATTTTCGGCTGTGCAAAGAGGCTCTGAAAGATGGCAATTGCAATTCAAAATGCATTGTTTATAGAAAACGTTCCATGTTCCATTTTCAAAATCACTTACGACCCACTACGCTTGTTCTGTAATGGATTTTCTTAGTATTTTACAAATCAAGCTTAGCAAAACTCCGTGGTGAAACAATCTCTTTTCTTATAAAACGTCAAAAACTCTTTACCTACTGAAAAAAAAACCTAGAGTGGGTTTCAAAGAATAGTGAGCTTTGCCTAGTTATTGGTAGCATTGCGAATTGTTGAAAATGCAAAGAAATACAGATTATTTTTATATAAATGTTTTATTTGCCTCGCATGATGATGTAAAGTAGAATGCTTACCTATGTTGCAAAAAGCTATTACACCCTCGAACTATATTCGCCATTGCTCGCTTCGCTCGCTCGGGCGTCTAAATATCTCAGGTGAACTCGGTCCATAAGCATCCTTTACGAGCTGCGCTCGCACGGGCACCAAATTGGATCTTGTTCTGTAATAGCTTTCTTACGTCCCTTGTGCAACAATCTACTATTACTTGTTTTTATTGTAGAACAAACAGTCTTCTAATAACACTTACATTTATCGGTTTTACTTAAAGACCTATAGCTCTCATAAAGCATTAAGTAAGTTAACAGTTAATTAATTTTATAGAAGCAGTTGCTTAAGAAAATACAAAAATATTGCTGATTTAAGTTAAACATAACTTTTTAATTGAGGCTTTCTTTAATGAATTTAGTGATACATTAAAAATATCTATATCTATAAGTTTATCATTATATAGCTTGCATGCGCGTTTCAAAAAAGCATTTCCTGCGTAGGAGGTTCTTCTACTTGGTATTGAAAACAATGTCTTTTTACGACACTGACGTTCTTGCCTACGTGGCACTCGAAATGTTGTAACTAGCGACATGTTGTAACACGTTATAACAGATGCTGAGTTATCATTATCATATGTTGAACATCCTAAAAAAAACATCGTATTATACTTATTGAGTTCTGAAAGAGTTATTCACGAGGAATTCGTCAGTGGAAAAGTAGCCTATGGGGGTGACTTGAAATTAGTTAGCGAAACTTAAGGGGGTGACTTTCCCCATGAAACTGAACAACTTTCCATAGGAATCAATATTCTTTTTAAAAAAATTCGACTTCCCAAGGCAAATCAGTTGAAAGCACAAGTTGTATGGAGAGGCAAAATTTTTTTTCATACTTCGACCTGTGTTCCTTGGGGAAAGTTCTCCAGTTTCGTGGGTTTATTCACGTCCTTAATTTTCGCTCATGTCCTTAATTTTCGCTCATGTCCTTAATTTTCGCTAACTGATTTAAAGTCATCTAATATAAGCGGTGATAGCCCAGTTGGTAATGAGCCAGACTTCTAATCCGAACGTCGTGGGTTCAAACCCTGGTGCGGGCCTGTACCACTAAATTCGTCTTTGCGGATTTATGTACGGATTTCTAATTATCACTAACGGCGAAGAAAAACATCGTGATGAAACCCGCCCGTCCAAGAAAATTTTCGAAAGACGAGCAGTCCACCAACCCGCATTGGTCCAGCGTGGTGGACTATGGCCTAAATCCCCTTCGTGTTTCGAAGGGAAGCCCGTGGCCCGCGGTGGGGACGTATATGGGCTGGTAAAAAAATATATATATCACTCGAAAACACACTTTCGCATTTATAACATGAATGTGTCACTGAATCGAATGTGTTTGCACAATTCTGACAGTCAATTTTCTCTATTTCAGAGAACAAGAAGCAATGAAAGCCAAATTGGAGGTCATGGTGAAGGAATTGGTGGAAGAGCTACTTGAGCCAGAAAAAAATGGGTTGAAATAAAATAAACAGCTATTTCCACAAACGTAAAATCTATTTGTAAAATAAAAATATCACCGATATTTACTCTAGTAATGCTGAGTTACAGGGATATGAAATTTTGAATGCTTCTGAACAACTTTTCCATTCTTCTTAAGATTCATTTAGTTACAAGCTAACCACCTATTACCTCTTACAAATACTGACTTTATTTATATTTATAAAGATGTACTTAAAATATTGTTGAGAGAAATAAAATATTTTATTATTATTATTTGGTTTGGCCAATTTGACCTAGAAAGCGGCCACGGCAACTTTGTTCTCATTAGCCTCAAATAAACACTCGGTGCAAGAAAAAAGGGGCAGCTAACATAGTATTTCACTAAAACTATTTGTTAAAAACAAAAAAAAAGCTTGTTAAAAATATGTAGTTCAAAAAACTTACTCATTATTGAGTAGGTACATCCAATTTGTATTTTTGTGATTATTTTTGTTATCTTTTGTTTCTATCAGCGGAGACCTCTAGCCTTTTGCAGGCCGAGTACTATAGTGACAGCGCCGCGACAACACCGCGGTCCTATGTCAAAATGTCAACATTGACAACGCAATAGGGCGAGCGAGCCTTTGCGCGGGACCCTCGCGCAATCAAAGTGAGTTTCAGCGTGAGCCGAACGCGAGTTTGTCGTTATCCTTCTAGAGCTGCTGGCTTTGTTACATTTTACTTTATTGTTAACGCTGTTGATTTCCCAAATATTAAAAATTAAAAATGTTTATTTCAATAACTTACAATGTTTATAGTGTAAGGTGTTGGAATATTGAATACATAATTCAATCCCAAAACATTATTTTTATCAGAAAAGTTGTTTAGAATTACGAATTGACTAATGACTACCTACTTGTTCAAACGATTAGGGTAGTTGTTTGCTTGGAAAACACTAGGTATCTTAGTCGTGATAGAAACAAGTTTCTAAAAACTTTACTAACAACATTTAACAAATTTTAATGTAAGACACTATACACTTCATTTTATTATCACTCAGAGATAAAATATCTTACAAATTATACTTATTACACTTCTTTTGGGAATATCGTGTTCTTCTATATTTTGTGTTGTAAAGAACATTCCATTTAAAATTTCCATATTTTGAAAATGCACTAGCTAGTAGATATTTATATAAAAAATTAAAAACCAAAGTGCACATGTTTTTGTGCGTTCTGTGATAAAAATTGTAAACCGAATAAAATTTAATAAATAATTGTGATTAGTTAATTTGAATTTTTATTCAATTTGTTTGTTTTTCCTGTGCCCCGATGTGTTTCCCTCTTTGAGTATGTAGTATTTGTTGTTTCCCTTCTTAGCTTGTCTATTTTTTATTATTTCTTGACAAATCAACTCTAGAGTTCCCTCTTTCGTACCGGCCTTAGAATAATGTGAAACTTTTTTGGCTCTTTACAGAAATAAAAGAGTTTGGGGTGGTCGGTCAAGAGTGTTTTTTTTTCATATATGGCGTGGCACGACTTGTGCAATGTGCATATGCCACTAACGGATTTAAAAGCGAGGAAACGTATAGATTAAGGAAACAGGAATTTCGGAGCGGAATTTGGAAGGATAGGATCATAAAATATTTATTTGTCAAGATTATATTTCGTCAAGTTTTTTTTCAGTCAAATTAGCGTTTCGTCAAAGTTTGTTCTGCCAAAAGTGCAGTTCGTCAAATTAAAACAATAACCAACCTCTATATTATCTATTAAGTAGGTATGTGATCTTTTTAGAGTGTTCAACTGGCCACTTTTAATCTTTTTGAAGCAGGACTGGCCTCTTATTTGATTTCTACTTGACAAACTTGACAATGACATCGTACTACATACTCAAGTATTTTCCACATTTCGCTGCATTTATTGTTTTTACGGTAAAACATCAAGTTGGTTTAACTGGGCTTATTCAACAGTTCCACCGTTATCATGATAACTGAGAGTGAATCAGATCCTGCAAAGGAACTGGAATTCATACAAACTCAAAGAAAAAAGCCAATGTTATTACGAAACGGTTATAGATATAATTTGAACATGACTTATGCTAACGGGAAATCAATTTGGACGGAAATCGTTCGTATTGCAATGCAAATTTTAAGTGAAAAGAAACACTGTTGTTTGCCATCTCAAGAAAAAAATGAAATCAATAAAATTATGGATAAATGTAAGATTAAAGTAAAAGAAAGTTTTATCCCCGTACAACATGTACCTATTTGAAGAAGAATTTGAAAAGTTGAAAAAAGAAAATCCGGATTTCCGTGCTCCAGAGTTTCAGAGTAAAAAACATACTTTGCTTAGGTCAAGAAATACAGCATTGCATGGGCGTAGTCAAGGGGAGGGTTTTGGGGGTTCAAACCCCCCCAGAAATTGTCAAAATCTTGATATCTCCCTGCCCTTATCCCTCTACGAAACATCGTAAAGTACCTAGTATTGGCAAAAAAGAGAAGATTGATCATCTAAACCTCCCCGAAACAGAATTCTGGCTACGCCTGTGCAGCATTGACTGTTCAACGAACAAGTTTCACCGACTTAGAAAGCGTGAAAATACCAGAAATACTTTGCAAGAATTTTTTGTTATATGAAGATGGGTCTTCAGACAAAATCATTATATTTTCTACCAGACTAGGAAAGAAATATTTAAAAAAATGTAAGAAAATGTTTGGAGATGGACTATTTAAAGCACCAACACCATTTAAACAATTATACTCCTTGCATGTCGATATCAACAGCACGGACGAGTGCACTAATCTAATCCCAATTGTGTACCCTATAATGCCAGATAAGATTGAAGCAACTTATCGACGCCTTTTTACGATTCTGAAAGAAACATTCGGGATGGAAATTGGAGAACTATCATTGCGACTTCGAGTTAGCGACAATCAACGCTGTTGAAAATGTATTTCCAGGTGTTAAAATCGTTGGATGTTATTTTCATTTTTACCAAGCGATCCGGAAACAGGCTAAAACATTAAAGATTCTCGAAACCAAGGAAGGTGTCAACATTATCAAAATGATTGCACATATGGCCTTACTGCCACCATCAGCAATTCCTGATGCTTGGCTGTCTATTTCGGAAAAAGCCCAAGACGTACCGGGTATGGAAGGTTTCGAAAAGTATTTTATAAAAGAATGGATTAATATCATATCCAAACAAAGGTTTAGTTGTTATGGAGAGCGTCATCGTACCTACTACGAATGAAGTAGAAAGTTGGCACAGGCGCTTTTTGACAAAAGGTCGAAAAATCGTCGCTACCACTCTACATTAACTGTTTGCGTAAAGAAGCGATCAAGCGATCCATTTTGATTACATGATAAGGAAAAGTGAAATACATTTTGACATGAAGAAAAGAACAAAAGCTAATATTGTATATAGCCCATTGAATGAACTGCTCAAAAGGGGGTGTAGAGTGCGTGAGAAGGGTCGTAAGCATTTTCTTCGTGAACATATTCAGAGTCCTTAGGAAATAAACAAACTAAAAGTCCTGACACCTAGGAGAATAGTCGGAGTGGGGGGAGGGGGGGCAAGTTCCCATTTTTTAGATTTTCACTTATTTCTCAAAAACGGTGCGGTCTACAGAAAAACTTTGTAGGGATTAATGAAAGACCATAAAATTTTCTACAAATTATATGTTCAGGTAATTTTTTTAAATTTCCAACCGTTTCCGAGCTAAATCTCTCAAAAATAATAAAACTTGAACTTTTTGCTGTTTAACGTACTATTTTAACATCTGTCACAGTTGAAGACAGTGATCAGGCTCTTTAACAACTCAATGCAAACATAAGCTGGGAGTACCTCCACGCGGTGAAGGCGGAAACAGTTTGAGATTGCAATTTCGACAACAGTGGGTAAAAGTTATATTGAATATCTTAGACGCCCACTGTTGTAGAAAACGCAACCTTACTGGCCAAAACTCCCATTTAAAAAATCATGCCTTCGGGCTTATGTTTTTGTTACACTTGTATTTTGAAAAAATCTTTTTGGCACGGTAGCCTACTCGGTAACGCAGGGGAGCAGCCACAAATATTTTCAGTTATTACGCACGCAGTCGATTCCACAATGAGTACTGATAAGTGTTTTGTATGTGGTGAGGTAGTCGTCAAAGAGGGTCCAAATGTCACTGAGGTAAAAAAAGGGATTACTAAGTCTTATCAAAGCAAGTAAGGAGCGAAAGGATGACAAACATCGAAGTTTTCATGGTTTGGAATCCCTTTTGATCCATACTAACTGTCAAAAAAACTACACCAGAAGTGACACAATAAAAAAAGATATAAAAGAGGCAATCACATCCAAGGAACAGGCCGGGCCGTCTCAACTCAGATCTTCTGCTTCCGAATTCAATTTTAAAGACAATTGTTTTTTATGTGCAGAATCTTCAGATCAGTCAATTAAATTGCCTACGAAGAAAAGGAGAGTTGTACATAAAGTTGAGACTATAACTTTAATATATCGCATCAGAGAGGCGTGTGCTGTAAGAAAAGATAACTGGGGTGACGAAATTCTTGGTCGCCTGTCCTCCATTAGCGATCTTGTCGCTAAGCAGGCAGTATACCACAAAGACTGTTACAATAGTTTTGTAAAGCCTCTGTGTTTCCCAACTCCAAAAGCTGATACTCCCAGAGACAGCCATATAACGGAGGCAATGAATGAGATTGTTGCTTTCATGGAGGATAGCACCGATTGTCAGTTTTCTCATGATGAGATACTGAATGTCGTAACAGGGGAAAAACCCCAGTGGCGAACAATAAAGGCTGAGCTGGAAAGGAGATATGGGGATCGAATACTTATCACTCCAGGGATCAACAGATTTAAAATGCCCGTGGTATGTTTTAGAGAAAAAAAAAAGGATGAATAAGTAGTAATGATGGTAGGCCCTGAAAGGGGCTGTCTGGCTCCCGCCGGAGACCAGCGCCAAGCAGCTTTGCTGTGTTCCGTCGGTGTGCGGGAGTGCCAGTGCCTTCTGGGCAAGCTATCTCTATCGTAGATCCCGTCTCTGCTCTAGGGCAAGATGGCGGTCAGCAGCAAGCCCATCGTGGTAAAAAAGGTATACCTTTTGTATGAATGATTTCAAAGTTGGTTCCATTGTGAAGATTGTTGTTCTTTGAGCCCGGTCACCATCTAAAATGGCGGTAGGTGTTGGTTGAACAGGAAGAAGTTGAACTTTTTCATTTTTTTCAACTTTTCAGAGATGTAGCTCGAAAACGGTTGGAAATTTAAAAACATATCTAAGGCATAACTTGTAGATAATTTTATGTTATTTCATTTAGTCTTTAAAAGTTTTTTTCTATAATGCACCGTTTCTGAGATATAAGCGGAAAACTCAAAAATGGGACCTTCCCCCCCCTCCCCCCACTCCGGCTATGCTCCTAGTGGTCAGGACTTTTAATATGTTTATTACCTAAGGCCTCTGAATATGTTTTCGAAGAAATTGCTTACGACCCTTCTCACGCACTCTAGAACTCCTTCATTCAATGGGCTAATATGACGACGGCAATATTAATGTGATTAAGTGTTTAAAAAGAATTGTGAAGTTACGCTGGACTGTCACTGACTTCAAATAATACAAGTTATTAGTTTAAATAAAGTTTAAGTCGCAAGTTTTAAGTTTAAATAAATATTAAGCCACAAGTTTTAAGTTTAAATAAAGATTTTTGCTTTGGACGTGTTTTTTTAATTATTTTTTTCCAAGATTGATAGGATCTCTAAATTCTTTTATAAGTACGAGAGTCTGTAAAGTATCAGAAGCTTACCAGAAATATTTGATATTAACAAAATTTACGATACGACGTTTTGGCGTAACATATATTTTGACGAACCGCTCTATTGATCAAAACTACGCTTTGACCAAACACACCCTAGACTGACCATACACTTTGACCAAACACACCTTTGACCGACCACCCCAAACTCAAAAAAGTCTTAATTAGTATTACAGTGACCGTATGCGGCTTTCATCGATTGCTATGATGTCGTTTTGGTCCCTTTCGGCCACTTTCGTAACTAATGGTCCGAAAATAGAATACCTAGGCATATTGCTGTGTTTGGGTTCACACCTCCAGTAAAAATCTCTATGCTGAATCAGTATAATGACGAATTTGTGATTGATCTAAACCGAATCAGTATAATGATGAATTTGTGACTGATAGCTGTGTGGTGATCGGTTAAGAATAACACCATCCTATTTCTTTCCGTGGGTGTCAGAGGTGACTAAGGAAACACAAATGAGACCTGCCTCCTATTAATCCATCCCAGGCAACGACACGTCAATTTGTTCTGAATCTGGAGGTGGCGTCTTATGGTCTCATGCGGTGTGGCAGGCTCTGTGAAGGGCCGTCTGGTTCGCGACCACCCTCCTACCGAAGTCTGACGCCAAACAGCTTGCCGTGTTCCGTCGGTGCGTAGGAGTACCAGTGCCTTAATAGGCATTTTCTGGGTTAACTCGCTCCATTGTCGACCTCATCTATGACCTTGGTCAAGATTGAGGTCAAGAGTTAACCCATCTTATAATACAAAATATTAAAAAAACATTACCCTGACATTGACCAGGTAGACGGTGGGTGGGTTTACCTTTTGAATTATTTTGTACACAGATGAATAATAATGTGTCTACGACAATTTTGTACGTTTACACGACCAAATCGGCAAAACCGGTGAAAGCCTCTTCGGGCACAACTTATTAAGTAGGTACATGTTAGGTATGGTTCTTGTTCCCATTGAGAGACCACATTGGAATTTTGAGCTTTTGAATGCTCAGATCTTTAGTAAAAATTCTCGAATATTTGTAAAAGACTTTTACATTGCCTTAATTAGCATTTTCTGGGTTAACTCGCTTCATCGTCGACCTTGGTCAAGATTTAGGTCAAGAGTTAACCCATATAATTATTACTTACCTACTTACTAATTTTACAAATCTTTGAGAACTTTTGACGCATTCGAAAGCTTAAAATTCCGTTGTGGTCCCTATACGGGAACACAAACCTTGATAGATGTTAAATGGATTTATAATACCTATACCCATCTACCTCAAAATGTCAATCAAAGATAGGCATGTGTAAAAAGCTGTCATATTGGTGTCAAAATAGCAAAAATATGATAAATATTCACGAAATATTTAACAAATCCGAAATGTTGTGACAAACCAACTTCCAATAATTTTATTCTGCCTAAAATGACCTGAAGGAACCTACTGAAATGTCATAAAATGGAAGAAATACGAACAAAAAACGCCACAATGTTCACAATAAACCCTAGGATTCTCCTAGAACTCAAGTGGGAGAAGAAATGAAATGGCCACTAACTTCCGTCCTTGGGACCTTGCTGGAGTTCTGTTTGGCATCATAGCCGTCGCATTATACAGGCATTATAATGTAAGTAGTTTAACTTGGTTTTTCAAAGAGGCTTTTTACTTTGTTTTGTTTTAATTGTATGTAGAATTTTGAATTCGTTGACTTAGTCCCTAAAATAAACTTTAAGGGTATACCAAACAATACTGTCCCCAGATAATAAAAACAAAACAAAAAAATGCCTGTTTTTGACTTGTGTGAAATTCCTGATTCAGCAAAAGGCACTCTTACGCAGACACTTCTCCTCGTTGTTTATTTCCAGCGTCATCGTCCGTGCTGCGTTCACCAGCATTCGACACCGTACGCTTTGGAACCGTACGAACGCTACTCTGTCCCTTATATCAGCGAATACAGTGACCCTTCAGATCTGTACCCTAACTTAGCCGGCCGCATCTACTTAAGATCCCATTCACATGGAAGGCGGGGCAGCGATGAAGCTTCCAAACGTACTTCCAAAACACAGAGTAAGCGGTGCTTTCCCCCATGTGATCACGTATGCCGCAGTACCCCTATCGACCCTACCTGTGACAATGACTCTGACGACGAAAGTAACACCGACAGTGACTATGTTAACGTCATGCCATCGCGTCATTGTGGAAAGTATCGCGCCTCCAAGCGAAAGGTTGCCAAATTAGCGGGCAAGCTACGAAATACTTCGAGACGGAGTCCAAATAATGTAAATTTTAAATTAAGCAGATCGAAAATAGTTGCCAGACGGCATCACACAAGACCCGCCAGGTCGCCCATTCGACTGCCAATGGATTTACTTCTGACAGAATCCGATTAAAGCTCTGTTCAAAAAGTGACTCAAGTAGAGGGACCTAATCGATTAAAATTCACTAATGGCCTTCCTACCAGATACGCACCAAATACGTGAGAATCCCAACAGTACAGTTAAAGGAAGTGGCCCAACTAATCCGTAACAAGCAACGTGTTAAACGATCCTTTAACATAAAAACCCCATATATTAAATATTGCTATTTTAAATCTTTGTTTTACTGTATTTAGCAGTAGCACAGAAAAAAGTGAAATACGAACAACAAGCCTCACCGGCACCTATATATCTCTGAAAGTATTGAAGTACTATTTTTTTCCTTGCAGAACTATTTTGTATACTATTTCATGTAACTCATAGATTTTTTTGAAATGTACTAGCTAAATCGGCTAACCATAGATCTATAGAATTGCCTATGGAAATGTCCAGTAACATAACTAATAACAAAATAACAAACGTCCCTTGTAAATAGATTTATTTTAAGTACAATCACATTAACATAATTATCCTAAAATACTTATAAATTCTTCTAAAAATATTGCAGTCTGAAACGTAACTTCGTACTATTCTTTGCCAGAGCAAATATGGCGTTGACTTTAAATTAATTAACGAAACTGTAGGGGATGATTCTCTCCATATGAAACTGAATAACTTTCTATATAAAATTTACAAAAACAATCTACTTTCCATAGTCTAATTGGCTGATTGCACAAATTGTATGAAGAGGTGAAAGTTTTTTTCATAAATCGATCTATGTTCTTGGAGAGAGTGGTTCAGTTTAGTGGGCTAATTCACTTCTTTAATTTTCACTTACTAATTAGTAAGTAGTTAGCTTCTATGAACAAAACAGGGTGGCTAAAATAACTTTCGTTTTTTACGAAATTGTTTTTGTAAATGTATGTGATATCCAAATGATGACCTTCGATCGTGACTGACTTTTCATTTATTTTCTCATTTCTCGCCTTCAGCCTTGTTTTTCTCTTCTGCTGGTTCCGCGCTGACACCTTCACCTTTTATTTGCATTTCTATCAAATTGTCCAGTTCAGGGCTTAAGAGAACTGAGAGGCCGGAGGTAATCGGGACCTGGAACGAATGTCATTGTTATTAGGTACCATACTTTTATACAGACAAGATACGCTGCACCTGCGCCCAGTTGCAGAGACGTTAATGCTCCTTAAAGTTTAAAATTTGTTCAACCAAATATTTGTGAGCTCGCGCACTGATATGATTCGCGTATTGTATCTATTCTGTGGCTTCAGTGCGTTTAGCCTCTACAACCAGTCGACTTATTTCCACATCTTTCTAGTCATAAGTTCATACTAAAATTTTACGCGTTCGCTGCGGTTTTACAATAAGTCAACTTTTTACTTTATTTTTTAAATATATTTTTTGCATTCTCTTAATCCTAATGTACAGGGACAACAGCACATCATGCTATCCAAAACTGTCAAATTTCTTCAATTGATTTTCAATTTTATCTCCAACCACTAGAGTTACTATCCATTGGGGAAATGAGACAGTTTCCCGATGTACCTGATGTACCGTTGACTGTACCTAGTCTCCTAATACAATTTTAAATAATAAAAAACTTCAAGAAACAGAGGGGACCCCAATATTGACTTCTGTGCTTAAGGGTGCTGAAACACTTAGGTTCGTATATTACAGAAAGCGATTCAGACTTTTATATATACTTAAGTCGCAGTTGTCTTTGTCATTTTGATAGTGAGAGAAAGAGACAACCAAAACTTAATTATAGTTCAAGACTTGAGTCTCCTTCCGTAGGTAGATGATACCTCTTCGAATATTGGTTTCGACGCAGTCCACCGCTCGATATGATTTTCAATCACTTGTACGCACGATGCGGCCTTATTAGGTAGTATATTTCCTATCATTCTGCAACAAACATCGGGATGTGATCAGAAAAACACCAGCACTAATAAATAGGATAAAACAATAACATTTTTATTTAAGGATATTAAGGAAGATTTAAAAATATATGTTTCTTGAAAAGTTGTCGGTTCTACGAATAATATTTGACAAAGGCAGAAAAGACAAAACACCCGGTACGATCATAGCATCTGTGCTATGATTGTCCCAAGCGGCCGTATGTAAAATCCAGGCTATTTTTAACCCCTACAAAAAAAGGGGTGTGGCGTGTGTATCTGTATATCTGTGTATAAAACGCTTGGAGCTTTACGCCCAAATATATGTCTATGTGTATATGTCTGTCTGTGGCATCGTAGCTCTTAAAGGAATAAATCGATTTCGATGAGATTTTTGTTGAAAGCTGACGTAATCGAGCTTTATCTGTGATCAACATTGGTTTAAAAGTAAAAGGCAATCGAATGTCAGGGGTCATACAATATTTTTTTACAGTTATGTAAACAAATATTTTTTTTTAAACAACGGCCGCGTTGTTTTGTGAAAGTACTTACGTAAAAAGTGGTGTACAGATGTTGACAAGGAAGTCTATTTCAAGGTCTGGTATAACACACTTATCGCGGTCCATTATTATCGCGGGCAGTTCTCCTCGCTTCTTCTCCACGTCGCCTTGCTGGAAGAACTCAGTCAGGACTGCGGCCTGGTTACATTAGAAACTCCATCAGAATTCTGGCATTTTTTTTTACCAGCCCATATACGTCCCCACCGAGGGGCACGGGCCTCCCTTCGAAACACGAAGGGGATTTAGGCCATAGTCCACCACGCTGGCCCAATGCGGGTTGGTAGACCACGCTCGTCTTTCGAAATGAATTTTCTTGAACGGGGTTTCATCACGATGTTTTTCCTTCACCGTTAAGCAAGTGATAATTAGAAATCCATACATAAATCCGAAAAGACGAATTTAGTGGTACAGGCCCGCACCAGGCTTTGAACCCGCGACCTTCGGATTACAAGTCTTGCTCATTACCAACTGGGCTATCACCGCTTCTGGCATGCCGTTACTAAAATTACCCTAATATCCTATGATGACTCGTTTGAAAGATAGTACTCTTTTATACGCTTTTTGAAACTAACGACTGTTGGACTGTCCTGCACACTCTTCGGGAGCCTGTTCCACAGCTGGACAGGGCGTACAGGAAAGGAGTTACTTAGCTACACCACATGGGAACTTCCTTAAGAAGTAATGCTTGGTTTTTTTTAGGCATTTTGAAGTATGATTCTAAATAGAACTCTTGACCGAAAATTAAATTTATGCATCAGCCCATTATACTGAACATCTCTTCCCAAGGAATATACCTAGGCCGAAATAAGAAAAAAAGGCACCTGTCCACACAACTTGACAAAAATTTTTTTGAGGATTACTCATGGGTTCCCGGGGAAAGTAATTCAGCTTCATGGGGAGTTGCTAATAACCGGAAACTTTGAAAAACCGTAACACTGGGTATGTACGGTCAACAACCGCACAGTGAACAAATCTCAAAGTGGCCTAAATTATTAAATGCAATTATAAATTGAAAATTCAGGTTTAGCACTTGCTCGTCTCAAAATTATAGCCCTCCATGTATCTCGACTAAGCTTTTGTAGCTTCTCAAACAGACCTTTTTTGTATGAAAAATCGTGCAATATCCCTACACGCGTTGATGTGTATATTATAAAGAAATCCGTCAATGTGTACAAAAGTGGGAGTTCACAAAAGTACCGAGAGTTTATAATCTTACTGAATCAAACTACAATATTACGGGTTTGACAATGCCCGTATAAGACAACAAATTAGTCCCTAATCCTACTAATATTATACTTACTCGTAAATGCGAAAGTTTGTGAGGTTGTAAGGATGTATGTAAGGATGTTTGTTACTCTTTCACCTAAACGGCTTTACTAATTTTGATAAAATTTGGTATGCAGGTAGCTGACACTCTGGATTAACACATAGGCTACATAATTTTCCCAAATTCCCACGGGAACGAAGTCCCAGGCGGAAAGCTAGTCTAGAACATTTTGCGATATTTTCTACTATGTACAAGGTTGTGATGATTATTTTTACCGCTGTTTTCTTGACGCTACCCCAGTCTTTGAGTTGGTCGCTGAGGTCTGCTGCATTCATCATCATCGCTTGCAGGGCAGCGCTGTGTAACTTATTCGCCATGTTAAAGTCCTTAGATATCACCATGTATTCTTGTTGATTTCTGTGAAACAGAAGCTAGTATTCATGTACTCGTTAATATCTAATTTGAACTATTAAATCTTACAATCCTATGAAAAAGGGCTCCTTATTTTCTGGTAAGAATAATTAAGCATTCTTCGGGCTAAATTATGTTAGAGGTTTTGATAAAATTTCAAATGCTAAAGGTTTAATAAAGACAATACATAAATTAACTAGCGTTGGTTAGATTGAGAGTGATTCTACGAGTATCAAGGGCCGTTTTTTTATCTTTATAGGTATGTAATTTCAAATCACGACGACCTAGCATTCAGTCATTTTGAAAGTTGAATACTAACTACTTAGGGGGCGTCCATTAATTAGGTACGAGTACGTGAGGCGTTTTGAGGGGGAGGGGGTCGGGCCGGATCTCACTCAATCTCACGTGGGGGAGAGGGGGGTCTCTACAAATATTACGTAATATTTTCCCCCATAAGAAATAGGGTTAAATTGCGGGAAAGCTAAGTTAAACCAACTAAACCATGTTGTTGCGGTAGCCACTCTTAAGACTACTCATGAGTTCCCGGGGCTGAATTAGAACAATCTTTTTTTTCAAATTTAAGTTTGTAAATCATAGCTGTTTTTTATAGTTCGATTATTAAAAGTTTAAAATTAATTAGGCAAATTATGTAAGTTTTCTAAATAAATTACCAATTAACGTATTTACACTGAAACTAAGCATTTTCATAAAACTCACGTGAGATAAAGGGGGAAGGGGGGGTGTCGATACAAATCTCACGACATCTCACCAGAGGGGGTGGGGGCGTCGAAAAATCGACAAAAACACCTCACGTAATTAATGGACGCCCCCTTATTTTATGATATTGACTTCCAAAACCAAGCCCGCGTGCTCAGTTGAGGTTTTGACTTGTGACGCTCTCTGGGGCAAATGGGTCAGTACATAATTTCTGATGAAATATTTAACAGTAATTTATCCTTTTACCACAGGGCATTGATTTTAAAAATCCTGTAGATACCGGCTCTACTACGCTAGAGTAGGATTCCGCATTGATGGAATAAAAAGTTAAACAGAAGAATAAAAACTACTTGAAGTAATTAGCGAGATCCGTGGCCAGAATTAAGTCGCGCAACATCATGATAGCTCGGTCGTAGTCCCGACGAGTCAGTCCGTCTAGAATGTCGCATCCATCGGTGTTCAAGATACACATTGCCTGTGCTAGATGGTGTCGCTCCATCACGCTGCCTTCGCTGGAATACAGGGCTGCTAGTGTTGTCTCTGTAAAATATTTACCTACAATATATTTCATACTTTATTGCAAGCTTCAAAAAAACCCAATGGTACAAGGCTTACAAATAACATTAGTGTAAAGGTACAATAAGGCGATCTTATCACTTCAAGCGGTTACTTCCAGGAGAAACAAAAATAAAAACAAATATATAAATCATCATATCAGCCTATTGTAGTCCACTGCTGAACATAGGCCTCCCCCAAGGTGCGCCACTTTGCACGATCCTCCGCTGTTTTCATCCAGCCACTACCCGCTGTCTTCTTTAGGTCATCTGACCATCTGGCTGAAGGGCGTCCTACACTACGTTTGCCAAGACGTGGTCTACATTCGAGAACCTGTCTACTCCCAATGCTCGTCGGTTCTGCGACAGACATGGCCAGCCCACTGTCACTTCAGCTTGCTACACTTTTTGATAATATTCATCACTCCAGATTTCGTTTCGGATTCTATCCCATGGCGATATCCCGAGCATGGAGCGTTCCATAGCTCGCTGAGCGACGTGAAATCGGTGGGCTAACCTCACTGTCATGTTCCACGTTTTGGCTCCCTAGGTCATGACTGGTAGGACGCATTGATTAAAGATCTTGGTCTTTAAACACTGCGGGAGTGGCGACGAAAAGATATGGCGATATATAAATACAGTTTATATAATACTAGTATCCCGCTCAGGACTTCGTTCCCGTGGGAATTTGGGAAAATTATGTAACTATGTTATTTAGGGATAATGTAGCATCCTAATGGTGAAAGAATTTTTCAAATCGGTCCAGTAGTTTCGGAGCCTATTCCTTACATACAAAAATACAAATCGTTCCTCTTTATAATATTAGTATAGATTAGCATTCCGCTCGGGACTTCGTTCCCGTGGGAATTCGAGAAAATTATGTAGCCTGTGTTACTCAGGGATAATGTAGCATCCTAATGGTGAAAGAATTTATAAAATTGGTCCAGTAGATAAGTTTATTCGTTACATACAAAAATACAAATATTTCCTCTACTCTTTATAATATTACTAGCATTCCACTCGGGACTTCGTTCCCATGGAAATTCGGAAAATTATACAGCCTATGTTACTCAGGGAAAAAACTTTCGAAATCGGTTCCGTGGTTTTTAAGTCTATTCGTTACGTACAAAAATACAAACTTTCCTCTTTATAATATTAGTGTAGATTAGAAGAGACAGTACCTGTGTAACACGGTTACATAAATATGTAAATGCCTCTGCCTCTGCTAAATAACTTTTATGGAAATACTGACAGAGCAACGTGCGTATAAACAATCGAACTCCAACATATCTTATAGTTTGTTTATATTAAACACGCAATAGCATAGTAGTGGAGATGCAGTTTTTTTAGTAGAATCGCTCTGCTGAAAAACGCGTTCTTTTCGATAACTTTTATTAACCCCCGGCAAAAATAGAGCGATATTATAAGTTTGACGTATACACACAGATTATACTGTGTTCTTAGCTATATTTGATCAGAATTGGTTTAGCCGGTCAAGAGTTATAAGAGATCAATTGTCGGGGGTGATAGAAGGGGGTGACATTTTTTTTAATTTTACGAGTAATAAAACACTCAAGGAGAAAGAGATTAGAAGTGTTCTCTTTTGTAATACTTACTTCCCTGTATCTGGAAGTGGTTGGTAGTCCCACGATGATCAAGATCATGAACTAGGGCGCCTACCAGGTACATTAGCGACTGCAGGTCACTAAAACATAAAAACAACATTAACAAAGCATAAAAATCAAATCACATTTTACTTAGTAATTATTATAAGTAATATGTTCTAAAATTAAAATAAAAATTAAAAAAAATTTAACAAGGACGAAAAAAGAAAGACAAGTAATGGACAAAAATCGCATCAATTTCTTGAAAATGATATGTAGTACCTGTGTGGTTAGTGTGTGATTATTACCGTTTTACGGCTGTTTAGTCATGCGGGGCTCGCCATACATATACAGGGCTTTAGGTACCTCTCTTTCAACCTCTCGGGTGGTTAATCAGTCCATGAAACTGAACAACTTCCCCAAGGAACGTAGGTCAAATACGAAAAAAATATTTTGATACCTAAAGAGAGATACCTACCTAAATCCCTGTATACAAGGTAACAACCTAATATACAGGGCTTTAGGTATCTCTCTTTCAACCTCTCGGGTGGTTAATCAATTCATGAAACTGAATAACTTTCCCAAGGAACTCAGGTCAAAATACGAAAAAAAAAATTTGAGTTCCCATACAAACTTCATTAACATATGTATGGGAGATCAAAAGTTTTTTCTCGTTTTTTGACCTATGTTCCTTTGGGAAGTTTTTCAGTTTCACGTACTGATTAACCACCCGAGAGGTTGAAAGAGAGATACCTAACGCCCTGTATATACGCGAATTTTAATTATGTATTAAATTATATATTCAAATCACGAAAGTAAAAAGTACCTAAACATCACCACATCATCCAATTCAATCAGATTCCCTGTTAGCAGGGAAGTAGAGGTCAGATGGCAGCTGCTGCGTAGTAAAAACTGAAAAGAATAAAACAAGTAGGTAAATCCAGAAGTCGAAACTTTTGTTATTGAATATTATTGAATAACATAACGATTTTAACAATCGGGACCCATTATTAGAAAGCCGGATTTTTCATGGGTCCCGACTGCTAAAATCGTTATGGTATTTAATAATATTCAATAACAAAAGTCTCGACTTCTGGACTTACTTGTTTTTTTATTTTCAGTTTTTATTACGCAGTTGGGTTTTTTTATAAAAATAAAATTAAGTTATTTTATTTTACACTTTTTAGTTAGGGTCAAATATTTATATTTTTTTATTGATTTTCTTATTAGCTGCATATACAGGGCTTTAGGTATCCCTCTTTCAACCTCTCGGATGGTTAATCAGTTCATGAAACTGAACAACTTTCCGAAGGAACATAGGTCAAAAATTCAAAATACGAAAAAAAAAATTAAGTTCCCATACAAACTTCATCAGCATATACCGCATTTTGTATGGGAGATCAACATTTTTTTTTCGTATTTTGACCTATGTTCCTTGGGGAAGTTGTTCAGTTTCACGGACTGATTAAACAGTCGAGAGGTTGAAAGAGAGATACCTACCTAAAGCCCTATATATCTCACTTGCATAAAAATAGATCTATTTCCGAATTAAAAGCCTATATTTAAGTGAGAATCGTTACTAACTAACTTTAAATCGTTATAGATCCTAAACGGTAACTCTAATTGAAAAACAATATGAGAAACCTAAAAATTTTTTTAATACCTATTCAACGGTACCTCACTTGACATAGTTCGTCGATTTTCATTTTTTTCTTTTTCATGGCGGCCAAAATCGGCCATTTAGATTTTTCCAAATTTTTATGCTTTCTATGACATTCGCGCCGTGTCGCGTCGTGACGAATCAAATGACATGTCATTTATCAAAATCGGTCCACGCGTTTGGTCTAAATAGTGTCACAAAGGTACAAACCCGCATACATACATACATAGGCTGTTAAACACATTACCCTTCTTTGCGTCGCGCAGTCGGGTAAAAATGGGTTATTATAAGTGTAACGTGTGTGTCTGTGTGTGTCTGTGGCATCAAGGGCGTCGCCAGCCCTTGGCCCAGGTGGGGGCAAGTTAATAATATGGAGGATGAAAAAAATATGAATTGTAGGTAAAGTGATGAATTGTATGAAGTTTTACATTTGTAGCGCGAATCTTTGCTTCTATGGCGAATTGGTGTTTCTAATAAGAACGGTTCCAACTTTGGTTGCTTTGCAGGTAGCTACATTTTTTTTTACCTCTAGGGGGGGCAGCTGCCCCTCCCTGCCCCCCCTTGGCGACGCCCTTGTGTGGCATTGTAGCTCCTAAACGATAATATTCGATGTCGCAGGGGATTTTTTGTTTGAAAGCTAACGTATTCAAGATGGTTCTTTGATCAAAATTAGTTCAGTCGTTTATGAGAAGCGATAAATGATAAGCGATAAATTTCAAGGTTGTAATTTTGAATTTTAGAGTTTTATCATCAATTCTCTATTACAGCTCGAGTTTGGTACATCAATTTGTAGCTATACGGGTGACAATGAATAAGTTCACGAAAAATTTGTACTTATGTGAATCATTACATTGAACAACTTTCCCCCACAAAAAAAATTGCTTTTCCTTAAAACTTGAACAATCAGTGTTAGTAGGTATGAAAAGTAGATAGATGTATTTTTCGAGTTTTTTTATTCCATCGCCTCCAAAAGTTTTGCTAGGTACGTATAGTAAATAGGTATAGGTACTTGAAGTATCCATTGGCAACAAGTTTGAAGTTGACCAAAGCCGCATATGCCCACTGCGCACAATTGAACGCATGGTACCAGCTGTGGTACGGCACGTCTCTGTATCCCTTCTGCACGTGTAGGATAAACATAGCTAGCTTGAACTTCTTAATGTTAAACCTGGAATCATATTACAGGAATGACTTCTGACAGAAATCATGATACCTTAATAGGTATAGGTATATAGGCTAGGTAATCCTAGCTAAAGGGTATTTTATTTGTAAAGGGAAAAAACAAAATTCGGTAATTAGTTGCTATAATAGTGTTAAAAGCATGAAAATGTGCACGATTGATCTTTAAGCAACATGAATCAATTTGACGTCTGTGAAAATGTTTGGATGTTTGTCACTCAATCACGCAAAACCTATTAGACGGATTTTGATAAAACTTTTAGTAATATAGCTAAGACATGGAAATAAACCGTAGGCTACATAGTTTTCCCAAATTTCCTGGCCGGAAAGCGAGTCATAGAATAAATTAAAATGCTCCCTATACTATGCTAAAACTCTACTTATGAAATAGGCACCTACAATCGAAAACAATTTATTTATTCTCACCGCTTATCATGGCCAAGATCAATGAAGAATCTCATTACGTAGCAGGGTAACTCCTTATTGGGCAGATTACGTAAGTTGAAATACAATCCGTTCACATGCGGGTGATTGTGGAAACCGTTGCAAGCGAGCATCTTATTTACTTCTGAATCGCCCACCTAAGGAGTACGAATTCAGAAAATTATTAAGCCCCTAAGTTACTCGTGCTCGTGGAAAATTGGCGCAAAAATTTATTTGAAAAAGTAGGTGGGGTAAGCATTAGCAAAAGAAAAGTATCTAATTTTTTAATCAGCCCATATGCGTCCCCATCGAGGGGCACGGGCCTCCCTTCGAAACATGAAACGCATTTAAGGCCATAGTCCACCACGCTGGCCATTGGGCCAGCATTGGCATTGGCGGGTTGATAGACCGCGCGCTTTTCGAAATTCTCAGACGTGCGATGTTTCATCACGATGTTTTCTTTCACCGCTGAGCAAGTAATAATTAATGAAATGCCCTTACATAAATCCGAAAAGACGAATTTAGTGGTACAGGCCGCATCAGGATTTGAACACGCAACTTTACGATTACAAGTCTGGGATCATTACCAACTGGGCTATGTTTTGTGTCAAATAAATGTCTTGAATCTTGAATCTATCACAGCTCTTCTCATATTATCAGTTACAAAATAAAATAGAATGATGAATATTGCAGGTATCATTTATGTGTGTGTGTGTGGTTGTGTGTCTATGTGTTAAATGAAAACTTGCCTTCATATGATACATCACAAGTTCGTTAGCAAGAGCATTTCTAATATGCGCCTCCTGCATCTTTCGGAAGAAAATGGAGTGCATAATGCAGACACCACAATATATGCTGAAGGCCAGAGCCATCTCTTCGTCAATGCCGTCGAAGTAAGGGTCGCCTACTTTGTTCACCAACTGACCGACGCCTATAATACCAGATTGGTCCCGGATTGGAAAGCATATGAGTGTTCTGAAAGTAATAATTGGATTTACGTTTTCAGTTTCAGTGGATGTGTTTTTAACTTTTTATTAAAATAAGAATAAATGCCACACACTTCCTTTCTTTCCGTCGTAGATCCCATAGGGTCACAAGCAAAGAGAGAACCAAATATGCACCCAGTCCCGAAAACAAGATACCTTCTTATACAAATGTCTGACCCGATCGATCGATTCAAGGCAGCGTTGCTAACATCAAACCAAACCAGGGATTGGGATCAATCGGATCAATCGATTCAAGGCAGCATCCTTGTTTTTAAACCAAACCGGGATAACTAGAGGACGTCTGTTGAATTTTAGGAATTGCGGAAAATCCCAGACTTGTCAGTGTCATACACAAATACTTACACCTAAAATCCCAATTGGGGTAGGCAGAGTATCAGTAATTTTAAAACCACTTGATGCCACGTTTGATATAAATTCAGAGGTTTATAAGATGAAATATTGTACCTGTATTGGGTGAAAGGTTGTCAGCCTTTCGCCCACAATACAGCAAAACCCTCGCATCCCACTTACTGACTATTACAGTATACCTGGGAAGAGTAGGCAGCTGGTACATTTTATGTTTTGCTTGTACTTCCAGTTCAGCATGGAGGTATGTGTCCTAAAGGGTATATACCTATCTCTATTTGAAACTTCAGCTTTCTAGGTCCAAGTTAGGATTGGGCGTTCTTATAAAAGTTTTTTTTAAAGATTATATACTTATACTTAAACTTTTTAGTAAGATTATACAAACCACTAAAATATTTTACGAAAAATTAATAATGTGTGAAACTCTGACCTGTATTTTTATACAACACTAGCATTCCGCCCGGGACTTCGTTTCCGTTGGAATTCGGGAAAATTATGTAGCCTATAATGTAGCATCAGGGATAATGTAGCATTCTAATGGCGACATAATTTTTCAAATCGGTCCAGTAGTTTTTAAGTGTATTCGTTACATACAAAAATACAAATCTTTCCTCTTTATAATATTAGTGTAGATGTAGAAGTCAGGTGGTATAAAAGAAGAATTACAAACTCACTTGCAAATAACTCCATGAGGTGCATCAATATTAGCGAGGAAATGCGGGTGCTCCTGAGCTTTTTTACAGCTGATCAGGGCACCTGTCTTGAGGACTTGACCAACAATCCCTACGTCCATGGGGTAGCTACACATCTCTTCTATGTCTTGCTCCTCCTACGTCAAGATTGAATATATTGAACAACATTAAATTCGGCACTGCTACAAAGGTATCTATGTAGCAGTGGCGAATTTACCGGCAGGCTTTGAGTCTAGGGCGGCAGCTTTTTGGGAGCGCTAAATTTAAGGCGACTACAGCACCTAAATTACAATTTTATGATGCGTAGATAAGCATGACGCACTGCATTAAATCGAAGAAAAACAATACTACGGTAATATTCAGGACATAAACTAAATAGGTAGTTTACTGAAAACATGATTCAGCACTTTTGGTTCGATAGAAAAAGCTCACAAAGTCACCTCTAAATACCAATATTGTGTATCTTTTAAGCTGTAAAAACGATACGAGTAGTAAAATGCACACAGGTACTTGAATTTGCTATCAAAATGTTCGTGATTGAACACTCTCGATAAGTAGTTAACGCATTTTTCGATTTAAGCTGTTACCTTTCCATAAATCTCATTTTTTTAACTTTCGAACATGTTTTTACGCACGCACGCTTTCATAGTTCGCAAACTTCGTGTATCGACACTGTTCGCACTGCCGGCCCAGGCCTGTTGAGAGTCGGAGATGGCACTATTCCTATGTGTGCTGCCTCGGGTGCTGTAGTCACCTCAACCCAAAATTTTTTCTTCAGTAAATCGTAGGTTGTAAAAATTATCTAGGAACTGACATATCGATTCCGTAGTTCACAACACAATCGTACTAATAACGGAAAAAGCTTACGTAATGAAGACGATAGTGCAGAAATCATTAAGATGCCATTTAATTGCTTTTTTATACAGGGTTATTTTTTAATCAGTAAACAAATTTTTGGTACGTAAACTTAATGAAATTTTTTTTCATTGGGAATAGTTCATTTTTTGCCTAAACGTAGACATTACTCCTACACTAGGCACGCGAGGGGTGCGGGTAGCGGCGGTGGTGTCTACATTTAGGAAACCCTACCCAAAAAAAAAAGTGTTCAGTAAGTGATACTGGTTCAGGATTTTCAATAAAGCTAGGAGGTTCTTTTTCAACCTGTATTACAGTCTTTCCCAACGTGGGCGATAACGCCCCCTTGTGGGCGCTGCAGGCCTAAAGGGGGGCGGTAAGAGACCCAGAAAAAAAAGGGGGCGTTGTGTAGGGCTTTGGGGTCGATTTATAATTTCATCTACCTAGCTAGGAAGACTCTTAGATACCGACTGAGCTCTCGACTCTCGACTACATCTTGTGAACATCAACTAATATTAATTAAGATATAGCTCAAACTCGGTTCGATATAATAGACCGTGGGCAATCATGTTTTAACAAGTTTTTGTTAAATAATCCGATTTGTACATTCCTGTATCAATCGGCTGGTTCTATAATACTTGTTCTTGCTTGTCGAGTACGATTGGGCGTCGAATGAGATAAACGAGTTTATGCACGTTTGTCTTATTCCTGTTGGTGCGTGCTGCTTAAGCAATCCTATATAAACGACGTAAATTTATTTTATTTTCATTTGCGGTTTCGCGCATAATAGATAAGCAGTACTTCATTATACCACTTACGTATTTCTCAAAACAAAACAATGTCGGAAGTAAAAAAGAAGAGACGGCAATACTCTGCGGAATATATTAAATTCGGATTTATTGAAAATCCCACAAACCCGTCGTCGCCTTTGTGTCTTCTATGTCTAAAAACATTTTCGAACGAAGCAATGAAGCCTTCAAGACTGCAAGGTCATTTGAATAAAATGCATCCAGATAAGAAAGACAAGAATGTAGCATATTTTCAAGACCTAGAGAAGAAGCATAATACTCAGCCAAGTGTATCAAAACTATTTTCGGCGGCTGCTAAGCAAGATGACGACGGACTTCGAGCTTCGTACAATATCCCTTTGTTAATTGCTCAAAAAGGCAAACCACACAACATCGGAGAAGAGTTAATTTTGCCAGCAATAAAGGAAGTAATAACTACTGTGCTTCATAAACCGGCCGCAGATATTATCCAAAAAATTCCTTTGAGTAATAATTCTGTGCAAAGACGAATTGATGAAATGGCTGAAAACATTGAAGAATCATTGTGCTATCATCTGAGGACTAGTCAATTCTCAATTCAGCTCGATGAGTCCACTTTACCAACTAATGAAGCGTTGTTGCTATCTTACGTGAGGTTTATTAAAGATGAGAAAATACGTGAAGAACTATTGTTTGCCAGAAATTTGGAGACAGATACAAAAGGCGAAACCATATTCAATACATTGGAAAAGTTTTGTGAAGAGAAAGAGATTCCTTTGAAAAATATTATACAAGTTGCTGATGGCGCTCCGGCTATGACAGGGCGCCATAAAGGCTTCATAGCGTACCTAAAAAATAAAATTCCAGATGTCCTTGCTATACATTGCGTTATTCATAGACAACATTTGGTTGCTAGAAACTTAAGTGAACGACTATTTCAATCACTGCAATATGTCATCAAAGCATTCAATAAAATCCGTAGCAGCTCTTTGAATGATAGATTATTTCATCAGCTTTGTGTTACTAATGACGAAGATTTCAACCGTTTGTTGCTTCATACTGAAGTTCGTTGGCTGTCAAGAGGCAATTGTCTGATTCGATTTTATAACCTGTTTGACTCTGTGATAGAGTTCTTGGAAACTAAAGATACAGAACTGCGCAACAAGCTCATAACATCAAAGAATGATATAGCTTACATGACAGACCTGTATAAATTGTTCAACGACGTGAACCTCCAACTGCAAGGCGATGAACTAAATTTAATTAAAACAAAAAATGTCGTTGCTGCTTTCGCAGCCAAACTGCTTCTGCACAAAAAAAATATGGGCAGACATGAGTTTCACAATTTTCCGAATTTATCAGTATCCTGCAGTAACGACGACTTGTTTGCCTACTGCCAACATTTGGAAAACCTCCACATTGACTTCACCGAACGATACCAGGACATTTTAAACTTGGAAATACCAGACTGGGTGTTGGATCCATTTTCAAATGTCAACATAGCAATGTCACCTCAGCTGGAAGAAGAACTTATAGAATTGACAACAAACGAAGAAATAAAAATCAAGTTCAAAAATGGATATCAAGAATTTTGGCTACAAAAACCGATCCTGCAATTGGACCCTGGATTGTGGTCAATTGTTCAACGATTCTTGATAGCATTCCCATCGTCATATTTGTGTGAACGTGGATTTAGTGCTGTGGCAACGCTGCTTACTAAAAAGAGAAATCGTTTGCGTGTTACCGAACGTGGCGACTTGCGGCTGTTTTTGAGTAAATTGGAACCTGATATCAACAAACTTATTGAACAGCATCAGATTCAACCTTCACATTAGTTTTTATATAAGAATTGATTATGTTTGTTTTATTTTCAATAAAAGATACTCTGTCCGAATACTATAAAGTTGCGTTTCAATAATCAGTTATAAGTACTTAGCGGTTTTTAAGTATGTTTAAAAAGGGGGGCGTTAAAAAATAATTTATTCTTAAAGTGGGCAGTAGACAAAAAAGGTTGGGAACCCCTGCTGTATTACTACAAAGTTACATTAAAATCTAGTTTTTGTGTGAAGGAATAAAAAACGTCTATCCATCTTTACAAACTTTCGTATTTATAATATTAGTAGGATAGCACTCAAACCTTAGCTACGACAATTTTGTCAGTGAGTTCCATGCGTTCGAAATCCACCATCTTGACGAGACAATATTCCGCTTTAACCAACGACTTGGCTTGTTCCATTGCTATTTGAAGCAATGTATCTAAAGATGCAACCTGTAATTAATGAAATAGAATAACAATTATTTCATACAATCTTTTCACTCGGGACTTCGTTCCCGTGTGAATTTGGGAAAATTATGTAGCCCTTGTCTCGATCCATATGTTTGTCTATCTGTACGCTAAGTTTCACCTAAACCCATTTAGTAATTTAGGCGTGATTGAGTAACAAACATACCAATATCTTCGCAAAAATTCACATTTAAGTTTAATTGTTTTCAATTCATTTTAGTAGGTAGGGAAAGTATCAAAAAAATTTTGATTTTTGTAAGCAATCGGTGATCCTTGATGAGGACGTATATAGGCTGGGATTTTTTTTTGTATAACGCTGTTGATTACCTAAAGAATTAATAAAATTAAATATAACCTCAAATTGTGTGTCAAATGTGACGTCTAGTGGTTCTAGAACCACATGAATCCCTGCATACCCCAACAGTGAATGTATGGATGGAAAAAACCAGTCACTGACTATTTAGTTTGAAACTAAAAACTATTTTTTACACATACATACATTCATACGCTCACACCTAAAATCCCTATTGGGGTAGGCAGAGCATCAGTGGTTTTAAAACCGCTTGATGCCACGTTTGACATAAATTCAGAGTGTTATAAGATAAATTACGATATAAGTGGTGAAAGGTTATTTTAAAAAACATTTTTTACTTGTGTAAAAAGCCTCTTGGCCACTCGTAACAGCTGTTGGCACTTCTGTTTGAGCGTATTCTCGTATTCATATGCGATTGTTTTCTTAAGAATTGGCCAAATGTATCTGAAAACGTAAAAAGGTTTCTGTGTAAAAATCAAAGGATGAAATGTTCAGCCTGTTAATATGGCAACCCTTAACATGACATCTGTATTGTATATCCTGGCAACTTTTATTCTCTCTCTGCTCTAATGGCCGTTTGCCGAGTAGGATCTTCTTTGTTCTCTTAATTAGGACGTGCGCAATTCCAGTGTATAAAAGAATAACTGTATTGGGTAAAACGACAATAAACTTGTTTTATTCCACTTTAGAATAGTAATTCTATTTTTTTTTTTAAATCTTTTTAATTGCATCGTAACCCGCGTCACCTGTGTCTCCTCTCAACTACTCTAAGGTAGACTGGAAGAGATCCCTCCAGGGATAAGTCCGCCCTTGCTATTAACCCTTTTAGTGCCAAGAGTTTTCGTCAAAAACGCCCACCACACGCCACGACATCAAAAAATTTTTTTTTAATGTCATGGCGTATGGCGAACGCTTGGTGAACGATATTAAAGTAAAAAAAAATTGTCTGATATATCAGACTTTGGCGGCGAGGGCACGAAACTTAAACGTCTGATATATCAGAATTTGGCGGTGAAAAGGTTAAATTACCTATAAAATGTTTTGTATAACACTGTTTTTGAGCAATAAAGAATTAAATTAATACATACATACATAAACCCTGTTTCTACATTTCTCTTGTTTCCGTTTCACCACCGCCAATCACCGCTGCATATATACATGACATACTCGTACCTCCTCCATGGATGTTTAATTTCAAAGTTTATTATTTTTTACATTTTATGAATTATAAATTTTAGATTGAAGCGCTCGTAGCCTAATGGCGCTCTCTGATCTAAACCGATCAGTGAGGTTAAACAACGTACACAGAGGCAGGTAACCTGATGGGCGACCAAATTGGCAATTTATCACTAGTTAAAGTTATAAAGTTATCTTATCTTTTCCGTGCTTCGGAGGGCACGTTAAGCTGTCGGTACCGGCTGGTGTCGATTGACTACAGTCGTTGAAACCACGTCAGAGGCCATTGTGCGGTTTGAAAACTCTGACAACAGGGTTAGCCAAGTTCGCCACACACTTAACTATACCTAACTTACACGATAAAAAGAAGATAATAAACTAGTGAAATTGTTACATTACGGTTTTTTACTTTCCGGTGACATATACATACGCATTCCATACTGGACTGGGAGTGAAAGAAAAACTTTGAATGTGCCAGCTACCAACTCTTCCCAGGTATACAGCAAAATTCTGTAAGTGGGATTCGAGGGTTTTGCTGTATAATGGGCGAAAGGCTAACCACCTCTCACCATTATACAACTTGTAATATCTGATATGTGTGTCAGACGTGGCATCTAGTAGTTCTAAAACCACTAATGCTCTGCCTACCCCGTTAGGGTTTATAGGTGTGAGCGTATGTATGTGTGGATACATACGCAAAGCATTCATAAACTATGCAGTGTACAATATCCTCATCTCTCCTTGCCCCTTCGACGCAAACAATGACTGAGAACGGCTCGTCGTGCACCGGCATCAACTCGAATCGTTTCCTCACCGGATACTTCGGTAAATACTGAAAACATAGGGTCAGGGATTAATCAGAAAAAGTCTAAGGCGATTTAAAAAGTTTTTGTAATACTGCTTTGAAGTTTTAAAACTAACACCTATGCTGTCGAGATAATGTTTAAGTATTGCCAATTACCACAGTCTCCTCAAATTCAGGCTTCGACAATACATAAATAAATAAACGCTACACACTCGAAGGCCCACAATAAGGTTTTCCCTTGTGTCGTCCTTGGAACATACATAAGGACAGACACAAACACTCATCCGCCGACTCGAGAAAAAACATCTGCTTTTTACGAAAATGTTTGCCTCAACTGGGGATCGAACCCAGGCTCGTCGATCAAGAAGCAGCGCCACTACCACTCGACCAAACCGGCCGTACTAATGTCGAAGTAGTTATAAGAAACTTGGTTATGAACATCTGTTGCCTCAATTAAGTATCCACCCAAGTTTCTTTCCTGCTGGTGATAAGGTAATTAGAATGAACTTGCCCCGTTAACTTGTGACTTTGAGTGTGCATTTGTGGGTTTTAAATCGTAAGACAGTTGGTTTGGAACGGATCTATAGAACACTATGATAAGTTAAATGGGTTTAGTTTTAAAGGCCAAAACAGCTTGCTATGTTCCGTCGGTACGTGGGAGTACCAGTGGTTTAATAGGAATTTTCTGAGTTATAACTCGCTCCATCGTCGACCATTTCATAGTAATAATAAAAAAACCAGCGCTTTTTCCGATGTTTTCATACTTACAGGAGTTACGATATTTTGAAATCCTTCACCTAAATTAGTTAAAAGCTCATTGAACGTCAGATGCGATTTATATACGTCGTTTAGTTTAGTGCTCAACTGCAAAACAAAACAAATATGATTTACTATCCTTTTATCTAAATTTTGTCCATTGACAGCTGAATGCAGAAAACTTATGGCCGAGTAGGCGAAATTATGAATGTGCAGATAGCAGCACGTCAGGTTAGATGTTGCTCTACGAAAGGCGACGTCAAGGTCAACATGTATAGCCACCTAGATGTGCTGCCGTGTGTACTTATGTTTTTTTATTTTACTTGGGGAGCTTACAGCAATGTTTACAACACAGGAACTTTAGTAAATAACTAAGAACTAATAACAAGCTTCCACATATAGAAAGAAAATAAATACTGGTTGAATTTACTATAGGTTAATAATAATAAATGTGCCAATATAAGGTAGGTAGTTCTTAATAGCAAATTCTTACCTACCTACTGATGGAACAGGATGGATAAACGGGTTGGCAGAGCTTTAAACAAGGATGTTCAATTTTAAGATTTTACTGTTTGTTTTACTGTTTTTGTCACTAGCCTTGTTGATTTTACTGTCTTTGCCCCTATGTGTTACGTAAAGTTGTTTAAGTTTGAGTCAATTAATAAACGATGTATTTGTCTATCTTACGAGTCCCAATCAAAGGTGTGCCTATTTTTCACGATAAGCTTTATCGGAGACCAAACACCAAGGTGTTTTAAAAAATATTGTAGAGAAAGAATACTAACAAGAATGGGAAAGTAAGTTCTTTCTTCCTAAGGTCCGTATTACAGAAAGCGAGTCAGACTGTGATTTATATATGTCACCGTAAGATCATGAACTTCGTAAGTTTATAATCTTACTCGCGAGATTATAAACTATAGAAAAATAGTGAACTGTATCAACAGTTCACAATTTAACTTATTATTTTCCGTTCGTTTATAATCTCACTGCCAGAAACCGTGAAATTATAAATTGGCATGAAGCTTGCACGGAACGGTACGCACCTTGTACGGTGATTGGTTGAATATAATGTGTCCCTCGCCGCCATCTTTAGCTGTCATCCGAACAAATAGAGTTAAAAAGTATTACAGTGGGCACAGTGAAAAAAGTAAAAAGCTGGAATGGACGAGTGAAAAAATTCAAAGTATGTTTAGATTTATTAATAAAATACAATGTGAAAGTTTTGTACTAAGTTTTTATCTTGCGAGTGTATTTTTAATTGATTTAATAATTTCCTAATCGTAATAAGATTTTTTTTCTTTGTTTTTGAGTTCTTTATTATAAAGATAAAAGTTTGAAAAAATTACGATATCGTGATAAGTATATTTATTTTCTCACATCACGTAAAATAGTTATTGATTATGATGTCAAATCAGAACATTGGATGTGCCTTTTATTTTAGACTCCTATGTAAGTTTATCAACTCTATAGACACAACGATCGATCGACCAATCAGGGACGGTCCTCAACTTCACGAGTGATTAAAAACGTCAGATTGTGAACCCACTCGTTCTAATTGTGAACTGTTGACACAGTTCACAATTTTTCGATAATTTATAATCTCGCGAGTAAGATTATAAACTGACGAAGTTCATGATCTTACGGTGACATATTATATAAATAGCAGTCGACTTTGTCATTTCTATAGTGAAAGAAATAGATAATCAATACTTAAGTAGGTATAGATACATCTTCTTGGTTGAATACACGGATCATAAAACCTAGTTATAAGACCAATTATTGTACTATATTCTGGCAAATAAATAAATTGATTGATTGATTGATCAAGAATTGAGACTCTTTCTGTACTACGGGCCTTAGTTTCAGATGAATCAGCCAAATATAAAATGATTCTTCAAAAGCAAGTTTACCTCAAGTTTTACTTTCCTAGGAAGCACACTCTTGCCCACAGAGTCAATGGAAGCTTCCATACGTTCATTGAATACTACAATCATGAGCGCACAATCGGAATCACATTCTTCCATTAACTGGAAATAAACAGGGATTAACATAGGCGTCAAGAAAAACGTTTCAGATTTTTTTTTCCTTACAAATTGCGTTAAATGTTTACACTCGCTTAATAAATGAATCTCTATGGCAGTTTAACCTACGTTTGTATGTTTTGATATTCAAAATAAGTATTTTAACTAACAAATATCCCTTTATTTGAAACTAAAAATTGTATTTTTCTCCCAAAAACTCCGAACTTTTTAAAAGACAATTCGGAGGAAAACTGCCGCCTCTCCCTTTCGCACAAACCTGAGGCAGGGCCAACGACACGGCGAGACGACAAGAAAATCCTCAAAACCCAACGTTGCATGCGCTCGAAACCGAGACTCTAACGCTCAGTTGCAGAAATTAATGGTCATTCAAGTTAAAGCTTTTTATGCTAAGCTTGGCTCCTTTTGCTTAGGTTAATCCAGTTCTTACTTTTTACTATTAATGTATATATATAAAAGAAAGTCGTGTTTGTTACAACACTTATAACTCGAGAACGGCTGGACCGATTTCCATGGTTTTTGATTTGTTGTATTTCTCTCCGTCCCGAATAGCAGAATAACTATTAAAAACATTGGAAAATTGACGGGGAAATTCCCACGGGAACGAAGTCCCGGGCGAAAAGCTAGTCTACTATATAAAAATAAGTCGGGTTTTCCTTCCTGACGCTATAACTCCAGAACCCACGAACCGATTTCCACGGTTTTGCATTCGTTGGAAAGATCTCGGGCTCCGTGAGGTTTATAGGATACTTTTTATTTAAAATAAAATTAGGACGCGGGCGGAGCCGCGGGCGGAAAGCTAGTTGTATCATAGATTTAACTTTTAGCAATAAAAATTATTTTATTTCATATTAGATGTCGTTATTTTTCGACGAATTTAAAATTTCATTTCGACTTCTCTTATCATACATTTTATGTATAAGTATTAATTTGTTATCTCATTAAATAAGTATTTAAATATTATATATTAACTATTTATTAAGAAATTCATGGAAATCCGGAAACCCGGTTGAGTACTCCGGTTGAGTACTCAGAAGAGAGTGATCGTTGATGTCTTTTGTATGACAAAGTGCGATACCTTCTTTAATAGATTTCAACGCGATTTCTGTTTGTATTTTCGATTTCAATTGATTATACCAAGCTAATTTGTCAATTTCGTTTACAATGCTTCTGCAATAAATGATTTTTGAAGATGATGAAATGTAAATACAGCAATCTATAGTGTATTCGACCAATCGACCATCGAAATTGACCTCATTCTCATTCAGTATAGAATAGAATATTTTTTTCAATTTGTTCATAATTTATTTTGTTCATAATTCATTTGATTGAACAGCCATTACTAGAATGATTTATTGTTTAAAACCTTGGCCATAAAACGGAGATTTTGGGTAAAATAATTACATATTTACTTTGGATTTATTTACTGAAAGCGACGCTCAAACATAGCTCGTTTCATCTGTTACCCGTTTCATTGCTTATTTTTGCTGTACCTTTGTTACAATTACAATTTTCAATAAACTAAGTATGATGAAAATTAACTTAATGTAGTCTAAACCTTCTCACAAAATTTTCTTACATTTGGATTTCGCATTCCCGAGAAAATTTCAAAAACGTTAGTATGAAAAATTCAGTTTTCCAAAAATGTTGTATGAGAAACGGCAATTTCGTAGGTGTATTATAAATACGAAAGTAACTCTGTCTGTCTGTTATGTTTTCACACCTAAACTACTGAACTGAACCGATTTTGATGAAATTTGGTACAGAGATAGATTAGAAGTTGGGAAACGACATAGGCTACATTTTATCCCACTGCTGGGTACGATATAACCTGTAGTCCACGTGGGCGGAGCTGCGAGCGGAAAGATATTAATAAGTAACTATAAATGGGTTCATCCAAAAGAAGTTTTTTGAAATATTAATCAGTAGACGAGAAAACTTACATAACTGTTTATACGCATTTGTATAGCAGCACATGTATCGTCACAAAGACTAATAACTAATTCCAAAAGTTTCCCAGGGTCGCTGTGTTTAATGTTTTGTCTTTTGGTTTTCTTTGCGATCCTTGCCGCTGTGGCCATGGTCCTAAGTGAGTATTTTGGTTAAATGTTTGATTTGCTGTAGCTATTTAATTTGGTGTTTGTTTACAATTTTTCAGGATCGATCGCATGCAGTTTAGACAGCAAATAAGACATTTAGGTGACATTTTCATGACATAAAAGCAAAAAAAAATAATGGCGAAAAATGTTGACTATGAGCAGCAGCAGCAGCTCTTCGAGCTTTAAGCCAAAGAAGAGTACCTTTAGTAATGATCGCTCTTGATTCTTGAGTGTTAGCGTGCACTACTCTAAGATGCACAGATATTATGTCCGCCTTGAATGTGTACGAGACGCATATGGCCGCGCGGCTTGGCAATTGTGGGAGGGTAGAACTTTACTTTAGACACTTTTAAACCAAACTTAAAAGGGAAATTCTACAAAGTAAAACTTTTGAGTAAAAGTGTAATGGTGCAAACTCTACGAACAAAGAGACAGCACACACTAATGAAAGACTTCAGTCGTTCATTAAAAGAAGAAACTCTCTTTCTTCTTCAGAAGAAGAAGAAACTGGCCTCGATCAATATCGATATTGTTTTGACTTCATGGTTGGACTTGGACATCACTACTATTTGGAAAAAAAAACAGCATGTATCCGAACGTGGAGAAGCCGACTGAGAAAAAAAATAAAAAACCAAAAACAGCTGATGACTGACGAAAAAGTAAATTCTGCGTTGTTTTGCGTTGTAAATTGCAAAAAGCGAGTGAAAATTGCTGTGAAATATGGCAGAAATTAATACCCTTATCGAAATGGGCTTCTCAAAAGAGCGGGCGTGAGTAACTGCATTGTAATATCATGAAACGAGAAGTTATAGGTTATGGCAAAGGGTGTGATTTAGCTAATACTGTTTTAATGATTGTCCCGAAGATCATTTCCTCTTAATATGCGGCTGTAACAACAAACCTAGTATCTGTAATAATGCTGACTACTGACTACACTTTATAATACAAAAAAAATAGGTAATTGACAAAGATGGGTGGATCTTCACCGTATAGCAAATTCCAACCAACTGTTTGGGGTCGACTCCTAATGGGGATACCTTTTATTAAATTTCTCAAAGTCACATAAAGCTCTTAAGATAATCTAGCCCTCTATACATGCAGAAGATAGCCTACTTAGCAGATGTTTCTTTTTTAGTGAAAAAGCATTGGCAGTGACTAACTACAAAGGTGTAGAACCAGCAATGGAATGGCTTTTGGCCCACGCAGACGACCCTTCCATGGAATCTGGTCAGTTACTTGGCTCCACTTCTAGCAGCAACCTTGAAAGCTTAGCAACTCCTTCGGCGACCGCCTCCAGCACTTCCTCTTCAAGTGATGCACCTTCACAAGAAGCCAAGTCATTCAAATGTGACGACTGCGGGAAGTTACTCAAAAATCAAGATGAAATGGAGTTCCATGCAGCTAAGACCAACCACAGCGCATTTTCAGAGTCTACAGAGGAAAAAAAGCCTCTTACCGAAGAGGAGAAGAAAGCGCAGCTTGCTCTGCTTGAGGAGCGAATGAAACAGAAAAGGAAAGAGAGAGAGGAGAGAGAAAAGGTAAGCCAATTTTAACGGCCATCATTGTATAGCCAAATTTTCAAGCCTATTTCATTCCACCTCTTTGGAATGAAATAGGCTTAACAAAGGTTACCCCCTCTTTTCCCTATTCATCCCGATTACTTGCAAGCCCTCACCAGTTCCCTTCTGTGGTCTACCTGACTATGGTGACCTTAGGATATCCACTATGTGGACAATAGATTTGGGTGCATATAACTAATGTGGCCAAGCTGATTTCTAGCCTAAACAAACAATTCATATAAATTTTTATTTTCTGCGAGAACTTATATCTCAGATTATTCAGTTGATTTCTTAGAATAGAATAGAATAAATCTTTATTTGCTTAAAACATGGTTTAACAAAGATGTAGTTATGCCTCAAATAATTTTTCTTTTTAACTGACTTCAAAAAAAGAGGAGGTTCTATGTTCGACTGTATCTATTTTTTTAATGTTAATTATTTACACACTTGACTAAAGATTCGGTATTAATTAATTACAGCAAGAAGCGTTGGAAAAGGAGCGTCTTCGCATTAAGTCTGGCAAAGACCTGCAAGATGCCCGTCTAAGGCTTCAAGAACAGGAAATGCAGAAGCTGGTGGAACAACGACGTAGGGAGAAACTTGAAGACCAGAAAGCCAGAGACAGGGTTCGTGCACAAATTGAGGCCGATAAACAGGCTCGGAAGTAAGTTATTTGAAATCTGTTTTCAGTACTGCTTATGCAGCATAAAAGTGCCAAGCTTTTCAATCTCAACAGGGTATAATTTGTAAAAAGGGCTATTGTAGAATTTCTGATCATTTATCACAGCTGTCCATTATGGGCATAGACTGACCCTGACTGACCTTTGTCGTAGATCTGCGTTTCGGACCGTATTTGTGATTGATAGTTGATAGGGGCTCCCATTTCCGCATTTAGGCTCCAAGATGGCCCATTACACGTGTGACCCACTATTCCATGGCTATTCCAACCATCTCAGCTCCGACTAGAAGCTCAGAAACTTCCTAGGGAAGTCGCAGGCTTCACTACGCGACCTTATTCCTGGACGTGTATGTTTATCGGGCGTTTTCCGCACTTAACCTCTCGATTGGGCCATTGTGCGTGATATTGTTTGGGCTAGCTATTCCAGCCAGCCAATGTTCTCTCAGAAGCACGTAAGATTTCTCACGTGCCTGCATGCCTCTGATAGGGATCCCGGGTTATGCAGGATCTGTACCACAAACAGGCATAGTTAATAAACAAATTTATTTGACATTATAATTTATTTATAGATAATGGGTTTGCTCTTGACCACAATCCAGCCGTAGCGGCGGAGATGTGGAAATATGGAATGTAGCAAGCTCACCCAGAAGGTGCCTATTCACTCGAACTTAGAGACTTTTTTTCGAACTTTTATGTTTTGTCCTGGACTCCAGGCTAGCAGCACAAGGTAAGACGGCGGCGGAGCCCCCGGCCCCGGTGGCTCTGCCCCCGCCGCCCGCGCCGGCGCCGGCGCCGTCGCTGCCGCGGCCGGCGTACGAGCAGGCGCGCATACAGCTGCGGCTGCCCGACGGACAGGCGCTCGCGCACACCTTCGGGGCCAAGGAACAACTCGCTGCTGTTAGGTAAGTTACATCATCGTGGAGTGGAGTGCTTCTATTTTCCTATTGGGGTATGGCAAATTTTGTATTTCGAATAAGTAATCTTAATTTATAAAACAAAGTCGGGTTTGTTCGAGTTATAAACTGGAGAACGGCAGAACAGATTTTCATGGTTTTTGATTTGTTGTATTTGTCTCCGTCCCGAATAGCAGAATACTATTAAAAGTCGTTCCCACGGGAACGAAGTCCCATGCGAAAAGCTAGTATTGGATTAAAAACACCTTTTACTCGTTGTACAGTCCTTTTAATTCGATATTTAATCATTACAATGCAAAAACATATATCTCCGATCTACGCGCGAAAACGATATGTCAAAAAGGACCGCCTAGTGCTGTTCCACACCGTGTGGACTGGTAGTGTTGTGTCGTCGATCGATTTTCAAGAACAAACGAGACAGACATTGTTTGCCGAGAGACATTAAGAAAATACAAGCACTGTAAAGATGTATCACCATTATAATTAGTAGCGAACTTGACTAAACTTGGTGTCAGAGTGGCCTTGGTTTCAACGACCATAGTCAATCGACAACAGCCGGGACCGATAGCTTTACGTGCCCTTCGAAGCACGGAAACGCTTGTGACAAATTGCCTATGTGTACAGTCAAGAGCAGGTCATGCTTTACACTACCAGTTTAAGCTGAGCTCTGATTTATACTGCGCGCCATACAATGCAGGGCCGGTCCAAAGTCCAAAGTGTCAAGCTTGACGTGCTAGAGTGTACGTTGCTTAACCTCACGGATCGGCTAAGATCAGCAAGCGCCAAAGCGGGAATGAGGTAAACAATATAACCTTCCCTTGAAACCTTCTTCTTAAACCACTCCATCGATTGGTAAAAACCATATGAAAACCATATGTCGGACTGGCAACCAATGAAGAAAATAGTTGTAATGACTCGAAAGTGGTGGAGAACGCAAACAATTTTTTTCCCGCTGTCCCCCAATAATTAATTATAAATATTATTGTTTTCTAGGCGACAAATAAACCACTGGTAGCTATCGAGAATAAATTAAATGAAATAACCTAGTTACGACGTAAAATTAGTCAACTGACACAATATTGGGCGTTTTTCCATTTGACGGTTTGCCGGCCGGCAGCGGCAGTGTTTGTTTCACTTCGCCGATGACGGCACCGGTGAAAATCATCGCCGTTTCGGCGCCGGTCAGTGAAAAACATGCCATATTATTTTCATACATTTTTGCTTCCCCGGTAGCCGGGCCGTTAACGGCGCCGGTGCCGTGCCGTTGCCGTGCCATCAAGTGGAAAAATGCCCTATTCTCGATAGCCACCAGTGAATGCGTAGTTTTTTTTTTAATAATTAAATACTGGAGGACGACGGGAAAAAAGGTGCGTGGGTTCTACTAGGGAAATTGCAGCTTTTTTTTCCCGTTGACTGCCTACGGGAACACGGAGTGGTGGGCAACGGGGGTAATCGCGACTGACGTCTATATCATATCATACTGTATATAAAGCAAAGTCCCCCGCCGCTTCTTTCTGAACGCGATAAACTCAAAAACTATTTACTGAACGGATTTTCATACGGTTTTATATATATCATTAATTCCCGAAATCCCCACGGGAACGAAGTCTCAGGCGGGAGGCTAGAGATAGATAAATTTGACATGTAACTGAACATTATGCATTTCGTTCACAGGCTATACCTCCAAATGAACTCCCAAGAGTTCGCCCAGCAAGACAGCTTCAAGTTGATGACCACGTTTCCAAAGAAGATATTCACCAGCGAGGACTATGAGAAACCGCTGGAGCTATTGGGTCAGTGGATGTTTTGAATTTTTTTTTAAAGTCTCTGACTTTCATAAATATGTACTAGTAATGATATTGTCCTTAAACTAACATTCATGTTTCACCAATATATTTTATGCGTACCTTATACTAGGTAGTCACCGATTATTAATACAGTTGCAAAGATAGCTTTCTCATGCGGCGTCCACGTTAGAGACCGTACGATTTCGCGAAAATAGATTTTGAAATTCATTCTAAATCTTTTATGTGTTCTTTATCGCTCACACTGAAACCTCGCGGCCTCAGTAATTGAGGACACCGCCGCTTCATACTTTAACATGTTAACCATATATTTATGCATTCATTTATGCATAAGATCAGTCTATTCGTCCAAAATCAAATCGGCGGCACGAAGTTTTCAAGATAGAAATTATTTCTAGTGCTAGTCACAGACATCTTAGAATAAGGTACAATCTTACTTGACTGTAACTCCTTGCAAGGCACCACAATTAAGAAGAGCGCTAGATGAACAAATTTTAATTTGGGAGTGTTCGTAATCGTTTAATCTATCCGTAAAAGCATATTTTTATACCGATGGAAAATGTACTTCGGAATACTTTGTTGCACATATTTAAAAACAGCTGAACATATCTAGCAGATCGCTTTTCTGCCTTACCAAAAATTTCCTAATCAACTATACATAGATTCGTGTAAAGTTTTCATGATTACGATCGCACCCCTAAACGTAACCATAAGCTATTATTAATCACCTTATATCGCTTAACTATTTACTTCTAATATAAGACAAGATAGTGTTTCAACTAATAAGGCATGCCTCTAGCTCCAAACAAAACCATTTTCATTATTAAATTCATCATTGTTTTTTCCCCATTTACTGCCTTTTCTCTTGCCGATCTGGCCACTCCTAAGCTTTTATTTTTTATATTTCAGGCCTGGTGCCATCTGCAGTCATTATAGTGTCTAAGGGGGCAGTAAATTAATATGGCAATTATTTTGCGAGTTTGTGTATCAATTTTATGGACTGACTTGTGAATGGGACGGGGCTCAAAAACAGCGGAAACTTTAAAACTGTAAAAGAAAACTGTGTGTATGTATCCTATTGCTTGAGGTAAAATAAAACAGTTCCATTTTCTATTATTCTAGTTTATTTTAGTAATTAGTTACAAAATTTTACAAACTTTTATACGACCTTTCGCCATTTTGAAAAAAAAAAACTAAGAAAACATGGCACGACAAATTTTATCGTGCATCATTACATCACATCACTTTATATCTTCACATGGATACCAGTTTAATTTGTATTACTTCTAACGTTGTTTTTTTTTCAAAATGTCGATAATGCTTATTTGATGTATTTTATCAAAAATTCTTCTAATGTCTATCGAAATATTGTTGTTGACATTTAAATATTAAGCAATATTGACAATCTGTGGCACATTACGTCTTAGTCCCGATTCCACTGAAAGTGAGGGAACAATGGAAATAAAAGCTTCATATTAAGTAACAACTGACGATTTCTTCTTTAAAAGATTACGTAGTAAGTATGTAATATTTGAATATTACTTAACATTACTAATTAGAATAGTAGGTATGATTATGCTGAATTTTAGTTTAAAAGTTCTTTGTTAATTTATTAAAGCATCAACTTTGCTTAAGCTTTAGAAAGGCTCCAGGCTTAGAATACTTAAAATACTGGGATATTTTATTTTAAATACCACGATCATAAGTTGATAAAATTATTTGAAAAAAAAAGGACTATAACTCACAAATATCAATTCACAATTATTATGATGTGGTATTAAGTAATAATTAAATAAAAATAAGCTAATTTTATAATATACCACCGAACAGTGAAAAAACTTGAATAAATTAGTTAACAATAAATTATTGAATATTATTTAAAAATATATTCCATTTTTATAAACATATTACTCATACTCTGCTCTAATACTTTATAACTAATACTCAATCGTCCAATATCCGCCTAAAATATTAAAAAAAGAAAAACGAGTCCATAATTTTTTTTAAAGAAAAGGAACTCCTGTAAAAAAACTTAAAAATATTTATTTATTTACCACTGCATGGACAGATTTTGATTGCTGCTGGACAGCTTTGGACAGATTTAATTTTGATTAGGCATCGAATCTGTCCATTGGTAGAAGTATTAATACCGATTGCAAGAAAATTTTAGAAATGATTAATCTAGCATAGATAAATATACCAAACTTACAACTATCTAAAGATCTTTACGTCAACGTGGAGGTAAGGTCTTTTTTAAACAATGTATACCCCTCCAAACTAGTGCCTCTCCTGACAACTCCCCTGGCTAAGACATCAGGATTTTTTAGTCCTTGCGTTCTTAAGCTAAGGAAGTTAATGGCATTTTTTTTAAAATTAAAGAAGTACTTGGGCATTTAAAATAATTATAATGGCGATGTGACGACATAAGTTACGTATGTAAAAACATGGGACTAAATTAAGTTAATAATTTTTATAAGTTGGTTTACTTACGTGCATTCATCTATATTTCAATGCCCAGAAACGAAAATTCCATTTAATTTACAAGTCAAATAATCGCAAAAAAATATACTGCACATTATTGTCATGTTTCTTAGATCTCGTTTGATTTTTTCAGTTTCACTCTTTATTGTATCAAAATGAAATATTTGTCAAGCTTGGTGTGTTCTTAACTGTACATAAATATTTAGGAAACAATATTGCAGGCACAATATGCTTTAATAAAAGAGAACAGGATAACACGGCTAGACAAAGTAGACAAACAAACAACTCCATTACAATAAGAAGAAAGAAGTAGAAAATAGAAAGTTTTTAACTCTAGGAGACTAATAATAATAGAATGTTTATCCTTTATTGTACTGAAAAAAGTACTGAGTATGGCCAAAATTTAAATAATAGTGATAAATTACTCCACACAAAGGCCCAAAATAAAATACAAAGACCCAGACTCCACTCTAATCCATCAGCTTTGTACACAAATGTGTGCACCTACTGAAAATCGGAACTGTCGATTAGCAGAGGTCTATTTATCGAAAGTGTACCCCCACAGAAGATTTTATAAAAAGAGTGCGTAGAAAATTCTGTGCCGAGGAAACGCGCCCGGATTGTAACGACTTTGAAAAGTAGACTTCTAAAAATGAGGGAAAGTGGGATCTAACAGGTTATGCTACAATGTAAACCATTGCAGCCAGGAAGTAAGTTTGTAGAGCTGTACTAGGAATCTATGCGGAGGAGCTTCTTCCACATTTTTAGGGTAAAATATAGCCTCATGAATATCACAATTAGTTATAACATTGGTTAACATAAAATCAGGCCCGGAAACAACAGTTCTCTGTTGAAAACCTATGATACCATCACAGTCGGCCAAGTGCAAGGTCTTATTGAAACAAATGCGTATTTCAACCAGCCAGCTTTTACCTTCAATTTTTCTGCACTCAATTGCCGGGTTGACATTTAGTTTTTGGCGAACACTGTCGTGGATCTCTGCTATAGAGTACTCTTTGGTATCAGATGGTACGATTTCGGGACTCAAAATGTTGGACATGGTGTAATTGTACATCCAGGTAAGTCCATTGTTGAAGTATTTGAACTCGGAGTTTAGAGGTTCCAGTATAGCAGCACAGGTGCCATGTTTAGCCCACTCGTGAGTCCACAAACCGTAACCTGTGTTGTCTGAAATTGGACATAATAGTTGAAATCGTTCTCAGCATGAACGTATAAGTATTTGGTTATCAGCCATAACTAAACTCAAAATTATTTGCAAAATAACTTAAGATACCCTTGAATATTTTTTTTTATACAATAGCACATGATGTGCTATTGTAATAATATGATTATTATTATGATAATATGATTATTATACTCACTAATACTGATTTACTAATTAGTTTATTAGTAATCCTGACTAAGGTCCAATTTCACCATACTCTGTTAGTTAATCCATGATTAAGAAGTTAATCAGACAAAACGTCAAACAAAAAGTATGAAAATGATGTCAAATCTGGGGTTAGCTGCTAATCGTCTGTTAAATAACTAACAGAGTATGGTGAAATTGGGTCTAATATTATAAACGCGAAAGTTTGTATGTATGGATCGATGTATTTTGTTACTCTTTCACGCTGAAATGGCTGGACTAATTTTGATAAAATTTTGTATGGAGGTAGCTGACACCCTGGAATAACACATAGACTACATAATTTTCCCAAATTCTAATACATGAATAAACATGTTATTCATCTATCAAACTGCATTGTCAATGTTGACCTAGATGATAACCCTAATCTAGTTTTTCATAGTGCAACTGCAGTTATCTATACCTAAATGAGATTTTAACAATTGTTTAAAATGGTATAATGAGCAAAAAGCAAACCAATATTATCTTAATATATTTTAAGGCGGAGGACACATGACACATATGTGCTCAGAGATCTCTCATCCCATGCAAGTATTACGATTCAATTATGTTACAAAGCCATGTGTGAGGGTCCTAAATCTGTAGCGAATGAATAAGCAGGTGAAACTAAATATTACATCACAAACTGGTTTTACAAGTTCTATACAGTCATGAGCACATAAGCTTGAGTATTGCTCTAGAAATAAGACAAGGTTGCTTTTGACAAGCTGAATGTGATCTAGAATTGACTGTTACTTGCCAATTATCTTTTGTGATCTTTTAGAACTTTTAATCTGTATTAGGTAGGTATCCAATTTCCTTACAGAAAAAACAATAAATTACTAAGGGACATGAAACATGCAATTAGTTGTTACCAGTCAACTTTCATAACAATAAGAAGCAATTAATTGAACAATGCCTTTGTTTATTAAACCTATTCTGAATTTTAAAAAATTAAGTATTTTTGGTCGGCGTGTCGTTTTTTTTTTATGGTAAGCGTTTTCTTTATATCTTATAAACTTACTCAAGTGATTGACAGGCAGTCTCTCCATACAATGTAGTCATGGCCTAAATAGATCAATATAAAAGGGTGATTGTACTTACCTTCTTCAATATTAGTCCAAAATTTAGTCAGCGGTGCTTCAATGGGTTTAATAGCTTCCGGGTCGAAATGCCAGGACCGGTTGCAGAATGCAGGCCCAATGGTATGTAGTTTGGTCGGCCACACCCCATGGATACTCCACGAGTCCTTGTTATTGGGGAAATTACATTTATGCGCGGGGTTGTGTTGACGCCATTCTTTACACACAGTCAGCGGCCATTGTTGGGTGAAAATCAGCAAATCGAACGGATGCTCCTCTTCCACCAACTGCGGCTCCACCTGATCTACACTAAAACATAAACCACACAAATAACAACCACTTTCACATACAAGCCTTTTTCAAGGAGATTCTACTCTGTTCGATACTTACAGTATGTAGATAAATAACAATAAGAAAATTACTCTTTCCGTCCACATGACAGCTTTACAAAATTTAACGTAAGACCACCCTGAAGTGTATCTAGGCATGAATTACGTAAAATCACGACAATATTTTACAGAAATAAAGAAAAACAACGTTGCAAATTTTTTTTTCACTTGTTTTTGACGTTTCAGTTTTTTAAATTTTTGCATTTTTTACTGTTGAACCAAAAAGAGACAGACTACGTTGAAATCCAAGTACTGCGTCTCGCTCTAACATTTCGTTTTGAATAAATATTGTGACAAAAAAGCATATCTGTCAAAGTTCTAGTGTTGCGTGGGTAACTATCGACTTATAAATATCGATATTATGCAACTGTGTCTCGGCAATCACTGAATTTCCTAAATCCTTGATTAATTCAAAAGATTTATAGTCTACTAGCTTTACGCCAGCGTGGCTATAGGTTATATCGTGCCCAGCTGTGGGATAAAATGTAGCCTACGTTTTTTTTATGTCCTATCTAATCTAAGTATCTCTGTACCAAACATCAAAATCGGTTCAGTAACAGACAGACAGAGTTACTTTCGCATTTATAGTACTTATTAGTATGGATTTTTTGGTATAATTTTGGTAACTCCCAAGTTTGCCGTAAAACAGTGAGGAAAATAGGAGCACTCTACGATAAAAATATTCTACGTTATTTCTTAACCCCCGACGCAAGAAGAGGGGTGTCATAAGATTGACGTGTGTATTTGTGTGTCAGTCTGTGGCATTAGCTACCCTGAACCATCCGTTTATGATCACATTTAATTCCCTTATTCGTGCCTGGTGTAGGAGTAATGTCTACGTTTAGGCAAAAAACTAACTATTCCCATTGAAAAAATATCTAAAAAAAATATTTTTTTTCATAAATGTGTTTTTGAGTGATACTGGTTCAGGATTTTGAATATAGCTAGGAGGTTCTTTATCACCCAGTATTTTAACAAAATAGTAGGTTGGCGAATCGGCAGTCTCAAGTAAAGAAACCCACGGGTTTATAGGTACGTCAGAACTTCGTCCGTTGATCAGCAGGGTGCAGCTAGCAGTTCGAATCAGCATGGTGATTTTGCAGCCTTAGCTAAGAGAGCGTAGACTATGGACCATGGTTACGAATAATATTAGGTCATGGCCCCATATTAATTATGGCCCAATATTAATTATATTAATTATGGGCCCAGTACAGGCCCTTGTATTAGATCCTTTGTGTTGTCAGCTCGATGGTTATCAGAACGTGCATGTTTCCTCATGATGTTTTTCTTCACCGTAAAGACTCGTACCCTAAGGCCAATGGTGCTCGCTATTCTTAACAGATCAGCGAGGCCAACAAACGTCCACAGGGGCAGGGAATCTGATGGGTGACTAAAGTGGCAATTTATCACGAGCGTTTCCCTGGCTTGGAGGGTAGAGGCCATTTGGTGGTTTCAGAACTCTGATACCAGGGTTAGTCAAGTTCGCCACACACTCGACTATACCTATATGATAAGGACAATGGAAGGCAGCCTTATTCTTCCAGGCAAACTTTGTGGAAAACTTGAGAGAGAAAGTATCGGAGCGGGTGTTCTTAAAACCAAAAACCAATTTAAGTAGAAATTTTATTGAAATTAAATGAAATCATGTTTATTGCTAAAGTTAAATCTACGATACAATTACTAAATTAACAGTAAAAAGTAAGAACTACATTAACCTAAGCAAAAGGAGCCAACCTCAGCATTGTGCTGTACAAAAAAGCGACAATACGTATATGCTTCTGGTTTTGCAAATTATTACGAAACAACTTTTGCGTACCAGGAAAATTCGAGCTGTGAGATGTGTTCCAAACACATTTTAATCATGAAACTAATTAGTTTAACCGGTGCGAGTACTTCCGCTGAAATCTAGATGATCAAATTAGATGAAGGAGAAATCTAGAATGAAGGAGACTCAAGTCAAGTCTTTATCTATGTACTGAAGTATTTATTGTTCTTCTTGTCGTTTAGGTATAGTCAAGTGTGTGGCGAACTCAGCTAACCCTGGTGTCAGAGTTTTCAAACCGCCAAATGGCCTCTGACTTGGTTTTAACGACTTTTTAGTCAATCGACAACAGCCGGGACCGACAGCTTAACGTGCGTATTTATTGTTGCCTTTTCTCACTATCAAAATGACAAAGACGAATGCTACTTAAAAGATCAGAGTCTCAGTCGCGTTCTGTAATACGGACCTTAATTTATCTTCCCTTCACTTACTGTAGTCGGGTGCAGATGGTATTTATTTAAAGTGATTTTCCTCAACCGCGGCGCCGCTGACCTATGCTTTTTGCAGCCTTACCGTTGTAAAGTATCTATATACCAGCCCCATTCCGCGTTTTTATCCCGCCATTCGGTCCACTGAGCGCTAGAAAAAAGTTAAGTACGAGTGTATCGCGTGCGTCACGAAACGGTGGTCAAGTATCGCCACTACAATTACTACAGATGCATTATGGACCTCTCTCCTCAAGCCCACGAGCAATTAGCGCCCCGAGTGTAAAATAAATAGGATCTGGACAGAGCTGGTTTTAGTGGGGACCTTCAATATTTTTAAAAGTCCAGAAACAAAATCGTAAATAGTTAACTACAAAAATGCATTCAGGTAGAGCTTTCCTCTTGCAACTTCGCGTACGAAAGTAGCCTTATGTTTCCAAAAGTTTTTCCAGTTTTCTATTCGCAAAATAGCTCATTAGGTAATCCGCCATTGTTTGGGCCATGAAGATGCTATTTTTTTTCATATTTCGACCAATATTTCTCCTCAATTTCCTCAATTTTCGCTAATTAATTTAAAGTCATCCAACCGAGATTTGAACCCGGTAAACCGATTAACGCTCAGTTACAGAAACGTTCATTAAAGTTAAAGCTCCTTTAGATGTAATGCCGTCCTTGTTCAAGCCAACATAGCGGAAAGTGACAGTCGTCATCAGCCCATATACGTCCCCACCGAGGGGCACGGGCCTCCCTTCGAAACACGAAGGGGTTTTAGGCCATAATTTATATCATCACGATGTTTTCCTTCACTTAAGCTAGTGATAATTAGAAATCCGAACATAAATCTGAAAAGACGAATTTAGTGGTACAGGTCCGCACCAGGGTTTGAACAGGCGACCTTCCGATCACAAGTCTGGCTCATTACCAACTGGGCTATCGCTATCACTCTTCCTTTGGAAAGTGGCAGTATGATATTTAAAGTACCATTAACTTCAATGGACATTTCTGCAACTGCGTGTAAGAGACGGTATCATTGACAAAATCGTTCATAGATTAAACATACTCGTAGACTTTACAGCAGCTCGAGCATTGATCGCGACAAACTCGAGCGGCACGCCACTCGCCCTGATTCATCAAATGTTCGCGCGATTTATCAAATGAGACCTAGAATGTCTCTTAGAAATAGATTTAAGGAAATAGATATTTTGACATTTGCGTCCCAGTATATATTTAATAATCTTTTATATGTAAAGAAAAATGATCAATGTAAACACTAGAAGCAAAGTGAAGAATGTAAACACTAGAAGCAAACATAACTTGGATATACTAGACAGCCGTCTCTACGAAGTAACAAACTCTTTTATGGGTCAATGTATACGCTTCTACAATAATGTATTCAAAACCTACCTTTAGAAAAATTTAAGACGATAATTAAACAAAAACTTTGTAAAAAGGGCTATTATAGAATTTCGGATTATCTGTTAGACAAGCGACCATGGGAATAAATTGCTCAGCTCCAGAGTTATTGAGATATTAAGTCAATTAAAATTAAAAGTAAGAAAATGTATATGATTGACTTAAAAAGAGCGACCCTCGGAGTTTCTTGCCTATTCTTCTCTTGAGGTCTTCCTCAAGCACCTTTGCGAATAGGCGCAAAGTCAAAAGTGCTAATGTAATTCATAATATTGACGTGTTCAAGTATCATTTTATATGTTCAATGAAATAAACACTTTTGACTTTTTGACTTTTGACTTTTGCTGACGGTAAAACTTCAGTTTGATTGCGCGAGGGCCCCACGCAAAGGCTCGCTCACCCTCTGGCGTTGTCAATGTTGATAATTTGACATAGGACCGCAGCGCATTCCGCGCGCGTGTACATCGGGCTCGAGCTGTAGGTCTTTATTTTTAAACTATGCTAGAAACGGCCCTGTGTCAGAGCATCCTAGGCATGCTAGCTAGGCAAGAAGTAGTGCACAGCATAGCAATGTGATTGCAGCCGGTGGCTTTATGATCGAACAGCGGCTTGTTACGTTAACGATATTTTAAATTTCCGCTAAATAAATGCCATAAATATATTTATAAACTGTAAAGCATGGAAGACTGAGTTCAAATATGTTAAAGATACAGATAACTATGATTAATGTCTTTTGCAACTAGCCCTAGATTACTTCCGAGTTGGAATGTGAGTGAAAGAAAAATTTAGAATTTGCCAGCTTCCTACTCTTCTCAGGCACACTATAGAAGCCAGTAAGTGGGATGCGAGGGTTTCGCTGTATTGTGGGCAAAAGGCTAACAACCTATCATCACTATACAAGGTGTTTCAAAAAAACCCAAAAATAATAATAATTCAAAATTAACTAAAATTAAGCTTATTGCACAGCTCTATTAGAAATTGACAAGTATGTCATATTTATTATATGAAACTTTCATTTTGTAAATGTCAAACCGTGCAACTGATTACTAGAGTTGCGACTATTTCACTTTTAAAATTAAATTTTGGAATTTCTTTTTTTTGGGTTTTTTGAAACACCTTGTATAGATACTCACGTTTCATATAAATAATGCTCGAAATTTAATGTTAACCGAGGTGTCGACTGTGGTTCTGGACCCATCTGAAGCTCTGCCTATTCCTATGGGAATTAGGGGCGTGAGTTTATGGTTGGACGAATTCATTCTAATAGTAAAAGTTTTTTATTATTAGATATTAGATTTAAAAAATATACAGGGCTTTAGGTATCTCTCTTTCAACCTCTCGGGTGTTTAATCAGTCCATGAAACTGAAAAACTTCCCCAAGGAACAGGTCAAAATACGAAAAAAAAATTTTGATCTCCCATACAAAATGCGCTATATGCTGATGAAATTTGTATGGAAACTCAATTTTTTTTTCGTATTTTGACCTATGTTCCTTGGGAAACAAAGTTGTTCAGTTTCATGGACTGATCAACCACCCGAGAGGTTGAAAGAGAGGTACCTAAAGCCCTGTATATGTAAGTATAAATCCTTACTAGTATTATAAACGCGAAATATGTATAGTATGGATGTACGGCTGTTTGTTACTCTTTTACGGCCAAACGCCCTGTACCAATTTTAATTAAATTTGGTATGGAGGTAGCTGACACCCTGGATTTACACATAGACTACATAATTTTCTCAAATTCCCACGGGAACGAAGTCCCGGGCGGAAAGCTAGTGTGATATAAAAACTTAGTAACAAAGAAAGAAATATCTATGTGGTTGTGGTTGTTCTGTAATCAGTATAATAAACTATACATTTTGTTAGAACATTGTAGGCAAAGATAAAGGTAAAGGCACCTTGTCAAAGTCGAAGGGGCGATGGTCGTCCCTATGACCGTTGCTCAGATAAGACCACTGAGATATAAACTAAAGGGAGAGATAGAAAGACGGTGAGGAAGAAGCGCGGCGCGTTCGAATGCAGATGTTTTTTGGTCAACTTTATAGAAGTTTTTTTTTTCAATTTACTTCCCAAAACATTACATTGCATTATAATATTAAAATCTTAATGCAATAACATTAATGTTAACATCTATTATACTTACGCTGAACAACCAGCAGCTCAAGCATAATAATATTTTCCGAGATGTTTAGTGAGTGCTGTTAACAACATTATTTCAAGCAGTTCAATGAAATAAATATACTTAATAATTTTCATTTGATTTGATACAAACACTTTGAAACAAATCTCTGAAACATAAAAATGATTATATTATATTAGATTTGTATTTTTGTATGTAACGAATAAACTTAAAAACTACTGGACCGATTTTAAAAAATCTTTCACCATTAGGATGCTACATTATCCCTAAGTAACATAGGCTACACAATTTTTCCGAATTCCCACGGGAACGAAGTCTCGAGTGGAATGCTAGTAAGTAATTTCTAAATAAACAGGAGTAAAGCCAAAAGGCACCGCAACTACTTAATCCTTGGCGACTGTTGTACAGATACCAACACGTCAGTTTTCCCATTTACACTACGAAAGCGAGTCGCTATAAGCCGAGGTTGCCATGTATAGCCTAATGTGCTGTCATGTGTACCTAGTGTTTGTCAAAACAGCGTTCGCGCGCTCTACATCCTCACTCTCGTCATACCTATCTCCCTTTAGTTTAAATATCTGTGGATATAAGACCTAAATATAGGCATACTGACTACCTATAAGACTTAATAGCACTCACGTCTGTTTAATTTTTCTCAGAACTTCTTTATTCGAAAGGCTTATATAAAGGTTTTGAAGATTGTGAAAATATTTTCCAAGTAAGACTTAAGCTCATTAAGGTTGCCTGGAATAACTTAAGTGCCTTTATAAGCTGGATTTAGTTTCGACTTTACCTGCTAATAAAGCTAGAGAAAGTAGGTTGATCTCTATGCTTTTTAAATTAACATTCATGAATAAAAATACATAGCTGGTACACGAGGTGATTTAACTGAAGCTGTAGACCAAACCTCGCAATGTACGACTAATTAAAATTGCACGTCCTGACTCACCGACTCATTAAAAAGAATTTATTAAATGCTTTGAAACGTACACACAACATACAAAACACAGAATCATCCTATATGGTACATAACTGGAGGGTTTCAAGGAACTACATACGCTACATATTTAAAAGCAAAAAACATTTAAAAGATTTTCTATTCCACTATTTTCTAATTTCTCAATTATCATGGTACTTTAATTGATCGATGAAGCATGCAAAGTGTTACATTTGCATACCTAAGCATATGGTAACTGTTGGATAGTTCTTCATTTACATGAAAACATGATAGCACATTGACTAGTAAATTATATTAACGCGCAGAAAAAAAAACTATGTGAACTTTATTAATAAATATAATATTCTTACCAGCCCATATACGTCCCCACCGAGGGGCACGGGCCTCCCTTCGAAATACGAAGGGGATTTAGGCCATATTCCACCACGCTGGCCCAATGCGGGTTGGTGGACCGCTCTTCTTGGACGGGCGGGTTTCATCACGATGTTTTCCTTCACCGTTAAGCAAGTGATAATTAGAAATCCGTACATAAATCCGAAAAGACGAATTTAGTGGTACAGGCCCGCACCAGGATTTGAACCCGTGACCTTCCGATCACAAGTCTGGCTCATTACCAACTGGGCTATCACCGCTTAATATAATATTAAGTGACGTTTAATTAAAGCCAGCAAAAATTAAAGATGTGAATCAGCTCACAAAATTTTCTCCAAAGAACTTATATATATATATTTCGCCTCTCCCTATAACTGTGCAACTGATTGATTGCTTTATAGTATAACAATATTATATTTGAGAACTCGGGATCGTAGAGTTTCGCTAACTAATTTAAAGACACTTTCAACGGCTCTATTTGTAAGACCTAAGCTCTACTAGTGGCTTTGTGAGCTGTAGACCTCGCCTCTCAAAATTTTTTGACATGACTAAAATGTTTTTTGACATGACTAAAAAAATCTAAACAATTATCGAACCCTGTTTACATAATTTTTCGAGAATTGGTTGAGATATGCGACCGGTAGAGAACAGCCGGAAAGACAGCCAAACGGAAACGCCTCGCGCTCGCTTGGTCAGCAATTTCATAAAAATGATGATGAAGCGGTTCAATCAGTCGATAAGCAGATAATTTAAGGTGCGCAAATGTCGCACCTGTGTTAAACGCCGACGCACAACACTCATCTCTCAATTCAGAGGGACGTCAGGTAAATCTTACCTAGATTTGCATTTTTATTGTAGTTCTCAATCCTCACATTGTTTACAACGATATTTCTACTAGATTAATTCCTGCGGGCATTGCTCTCGTTAGAAATTAATGCGATATCGGCAAAAAGCGCGCACGCGCTTCCGGACGGGCGCGCTATGCGCATGCTCGTTGCGCAGGAGTTGAAAAAGGCGCGCGCGCCGCCCGCGTGCCGTGACGCGTTTTTCTGATTAATTAGACTCCGCCAGACACGCGAGTGAGGGTAGTTTACACTTGCCATTTATTATATTGATCGTTTCTTTTAAATTATTAACTATGCAGTAAATCTGCTTCTTTCTAAGGATTTTTGTTAAACAAGACAAAGAGTTATCCATGGTCCACATTTTATAAAATAAACATATACATTCATGTCAAGATGCAGCTTATTAGTCTCATTACATCGTTTGAAATTAAATTTCTATTCTTGCAAAAAAATATTACTCGTTAAACAAAAGTATATATTATAAATAAGTGTATATCCACCAACTTTGCGCTAATTACATCATTAAACTAAAGCTGGGCCCCGATTCTGATGTAACTTCAGTTGTGCATCGACACATAACTGAAGTTACAGAATCGGGCCCAGCTTTAGTTTTGGAGGCCATTTTATCTGTTCAGGTGGTGAAATTGAGAACTTTTAAATTTTCATATACTTGCTGAGAACGTCCCCGACTGCTATTGCCAACCGAACGTTATATTGCAAACTACCTGGAAACTGAAAATTCAGTTGGCGGTGGCGCCACCAGTCAATACAGCCGTAGATGTATGAAATTTGGATAGTTCTCAATTTCGCCACCTGAACGGATAAAATGGCGACCATTCCACACACAACTGAAGTTACAGACAACTGAAGTTACAGAATCGGGGCCCTGGTGTCATGTGATCTGTGACATCAAGGGACTACTAGGTGGTATTTGTTTAACGATTTTTTGGGGACTGTTTTCGCAGCTGACAAGTGTAGCCCCTCCTTAAGATCTAACAAGACTGAGCAATGAGCAATCACGAGAAAGGCCAACACATTAGTGTAGATCGTTCCGCGTAACATGTCGAAAGAAAGGCTTACAACTTACAGCAAGCTATCCTCGTCTGTGCGCACTGAAGAGTAACCTATTTATCTGAATAATGATTTTGGATTAGTGATAAAGTGTGGCAATAAGACATGAGGAAATGATTTTTTTTTCTAAGAAAGCTCTCCAATGTCTAAACTAAAGTTTCCCTAACGGTTGTGACAGTGACATACACGCTCGTAGGAGACTTCGAAAATAATCTATATCTATGCATATTATAAAGAGGAAAGATTTGATTGTTTGTTTGTTTGTTTGCATCGAATAGGCTCCGAAACTACTGGACCGATTTGAAAAATTCTTTCACCATTAGAATCCTACATTATCCGGGATGGACATAGGGTACATGATTTTCCGGAATTCCCACGGGAACGAAGTCCCGCGCGGGAAGCTAGTAAAGAATAATTTTCCACGTCAAAAACGTAAGAGTCACCGACTTCAATCCCAACAATTTTTTCGAGAGTTTCCCTTAATTTCTTCAGGATTCCACCATCAGATCCTGGTTTCCTTACCATGGGACCACCCTTGGGATACTCCCTTTCCAACAAAAAAAAAGAATAATCAAAATCGGTTCATAAACGACGAAGTTATCCGCGGACATACATAAAAAAAAATATATACATACGGTCGAATTGAGAAACGTCCTCCTTTTTTGAAGTCGGTTAAAAAAGTCCTGGTAATCAAGGCGCACTATTTCCAAGACTTAAGTTTTCATGACCCTCGCAATTAGATCTTGTTACCAGCATAATATGTATAAGGTAAACCTATACTTAGTGTATGTCTCTGTCTTTAGGCAGAATCCTAATATAGGGCTTCTTGTATTTGTTATCATTATAGCTCTACACCAGGGTTTCTCAAAGTGGGCTTCGCCATTTTCGTCACTGTATTTGATAAGAGTAATTTAACAAACAGCGGGATTCTGTTTTGGAAAAAAGGGTTAGGGGTTAGAAGTCATTTGGGAATTTTAATAGTACCCCTCATAATAGGTTAACAGATTCGCCCTTGTCACAATCTACTTCTAATAAGTGGTATGAGTCTGTAGTTCTCCGTACGAAACACAGAAAGCGCTACCTACACAAGAGAATGGGGCTTTCACTGCTTGACTTGAAGGCACGATAGCTCAGCTTGTTAGAGCACCAGGAGATCTTATCCTGGAATCGTGTGTTCAAGTCCCATTCGCGCCGAACATTTTTCTTATTTGTGAGTACGCCTGGGAAAAAAGTTTGAAAACCCTGTTCTACACTATTCACAAGGCAATCGCCCTCGACCTGACCTGACTCACGTGTGGCAGTGAAAGTCCATGACACATCTCCTTTACGTAACAGTTGACAAAACAATCATTCATCTGAATGGCCTCGACTTATTCTGTATGAATCATTCGACATTTCTTTACGTAAACGAACACCTAACTTTTACGACTCATGGTCTCGGAATTACTTAATAATAATAATAACTTATACGCCATACACTTAAAGGCCCATATTAAGGTTTATCCAGTGCTTCTATTTTCTTATTGTGGTTCGGAAAATTTCGTGTTTCGAAAAAGTAAATTAAGTTTCAAAAGCCAAGAATGAGACAGACATTGTTCGCCGGGAGAATTAAGAAAACAGAAGTACTAATCTACTATTCACACAAATATTCACTACTAGCATTCCACCCGGGACTTCGGTAAAATTATGTAGCCTATGTCCCTTGGGGATAATGTATCTTTCTAATGGTGAAAGAATTTTTCAAATCGGTCTAGTAGTTTCGGAGCCTATTCAATGCAAATAAACAAAAAAACAAACAATCAAATCTTTCCTCCTTATAAATAGTATAGATATAGAAGATATAGATAGATAAGCTACCCACCTACCACGCTGCGTTATTTTCAACCCCGGAAAAAACATAACCGATTTCACCTCTCCATATAACTTATGCAATCAGTTGTCTTGTCTTTGTATGGAGAGGAGAATTTTATATAGGTTCCGTTTCATGTGGAGAATCACCTCTTAAAGTTTAGCTAACAAATTCAAACTCACCTCATATTCTTCATATATTATACAGGGCTTTAGGTAAATCTCTTTCAACCTCTCGGGTGCTAACTGATTTTCCCCAAGGATCATAGAGCAAAATACGAAAAAAAAATTTTGATCTCCCATACCAAATGCGCTATATGCTGATGAAGTTTGTATGGGAGATTACATTTTTTTTTCGTATTTTGACCTATGTTCCTTGGGGAAAGTTGTTCAGTTTCATGAACTGATTAACCACCAGAGAGGTTGAAAGAGATTTACCTAAAGCCCTGTATATCTCATATATCTGTTGAACTCAGAATATTGGTTGTATAGGGAGTTAAGTGGTTCCAGAAACTACAATACTCTGCCTACCTTGATAGGTAACAAAGGCATGAGCATACATATGTATATGTATGTATGGTCGTTAATTACTAGTCGATTGTTTTTTCAACCTCATGCACTTTAGTTAATTTCCACATCTTGACCTGTGGTCATACGCAGTGTGTATAAGTTTTAAAGTTTATGCTTACGGTATTTACTTCCACTAACTATCCCTCTATGTACATCGGCCACATGTATATATAAGATGTAAGGGACAGCTTAGCAAAAACTGAAACCCTGAATTCAGACTATCCTTCTGAATGATATTCTAGTGGAGCTTTTTTTTATTTTATTTTTTTTTCTGCTTCGATCAAGTATAAAAACTAGATACACAATCCACAACAAAAAAGCGTCCTCACTAAATGACCGCCCACTTGACGTTTTGGGTTGTCTTTTCGTTCAGTAGCATTCGTCCGTTCCGAGAGTACGTATTGTAGTTCGGTCACTATTTTGTTTCATTTTATATGGAACTGTTTATCTAGTTTTTTATAGTTGATCGAGGATTTTCTGCATTAAAATGAAATTATTTGTTTGGATACAGTATATTTTGCAATAAAAAATAGTGATAACAGCGTAAAACATAAAAACCAGAAATTCTAACAGCGGGGCGGAACATTGCGTAGCGCCAAAGTAGGTAATTAAAGAAAACTCCTTAACTTGACGTATCCGGGAAAAAATATTTGTAGCCGATTATACTTAATGGGTAGATATCCCATTTAAGTATTAGCTAAGATGTTTCGTACACCCAGTGTACATTATATGTAAGTATGAACAGTATGGACTAGCTATGCAACTCATAGCATGGTTCCGGTGGTGGGCACTGTTTTTTCGTCTCACTCCATTGGGCAGGTGTCAATGACCTTAGAGTATATGGGTGCTATAAAATTATAGTGTTTTCTATTACAGAAGTAGTTAAGATAGTTAATAAGAATTTTTATATTTGTTGAGCAGTTGAAGATCTGTTGTAATTCCCTAAATATAGTTTCCTGAAAACTAATTGAAATCTTGTTAGATTTGGGTATTAGATGAGATACGAGAAGAAAACAGGAAAAACTCGTGAAAATTACAAGAAAATAGAGAAAATTTTTCATTTTTATTTTCTCTGTGTACATAGGTTGGTAATTCATTTCCCAATACATTAATTTTATATAATTTTCCCGGTTTTTTCGGTATTTTCCATCTAGCGATAACTATCCGACATCATTCAACAAAGATTGCTGGATTTTACCATTAAGTTTCATAGCAAAACGCTAACAAAATCAACACTAACAAATTCATACTAATCCAACATTGTAGATCTTATTCAAAATACTTAAAACAGATAAACTTTTACTGTTTGTTTACAATATAAAACCAGAAAGTGTTCTTAATGCACAGACTATCGGCAGTAGAACACTTTTTTCCTACTTATATCTAGAAATGAATTTAATTACAAGGTGTTACTTATATGTTCATAGGTATATGTCCTGTCACTCAACTTTTCGGTGTACGAATTTCATCGTAATACGACATAATATAATTCCAATCAAAACATAACGTGATTTTTGGAAAACTTAAATACTTAAAACAAAATTAAAATACAGTAGGTATTTTTCTTATAACTAGGTAAATTAAAAGTAGCTTTCTCTCGCTAAATTCGTTCACATGGAAACGTAGCCTATGCCACACTCCAATCCTCCAAGATCACATCGATTCATTAAAAACAACATACAGTGCTTGTTTTCTTTTTTGTGGTTCGGCAAATTTCGTATTTCGAATAAGTAAGTTGATTTTAAAAAGACAAGAACGAGGCAGACACTGTTTTCCCAGTGTTGGTTTTAATGGTAGTATGGGTTCGTACTTTCGTAGCAAAACGCCACCATTTTTTATCACTGAATCCATATAAAAAAGATTTTTTTCCTTTTTCTCTTTCTATGATTAAATCAATGTACAAACAGCAGCACGTTAGGTCATTCTTTTGCTACAAAAGCCGGTGCTATTACGAGTGAGATAAGGGCGCGTCAAGATCAACATGTATAGCTAGCTTTATTGAAAATCCTGAACCAGTATCACTTACTCAACACTTTTTTTTTTTTTTTTTTTGGAGAGCGGATTTTTTTTCTAAACGTTGACACTACTCGTGCGCACCCCCTGAGCGCTACCCGCACCCCTCGTGTGCCTGGTGTAGGAGTAATGTCTACGTTTAGGCAAAAAATGAACTATTCTCATTGAAAAAATACTTGAAAATTTTTTTTTCTTAAATGTGTTCTTTGATTGATACTGGTTCATGATTTTGAATATAGCTAGGAGGTTCTTTTTCACCCAGTATAATAAGTAACTCCGCATTGGGCCAGCTTGGTAGGCTAAGCCTAAACCCCTTTACTGTTACGAAAGGGCTCTTAAATGACGATTTACTTACGATCGTATCGATAACCTATTTTTATAAGAATTCGGTTAAAAAAGGCCTAAGTATGAAATTGCAATTTTAAACCCTGCCAAAAAAAGGGGTATTATAAGTTTAACGATTGTATCTTTATGTCTGTCTGTGGCGCCGTAGCTTCTAAACGGATGGACCGAATCTGATGCAGTTTTTGTTTGAAAGCTGACTTAATCGAAATGGTTCATTTTTAGCTATATTTAATCAAAATTGGTTCAGGCCTTTTAAAATTATAAGCAATTAAGTGTGTTTGAGTGTGTATCGTATATTAATGTCGGAGAGTGGTGCATGTAATTTTTGTTACAATTAGAAACAATTTTGACTACCAACTTTAATGCAAGTTTACCCAATAGCTTATCTATACCACGTGTAATCTACGCCCTTCACCGAGTCCATAGCAAGCCTGTGACTCAGTGGCTGCCTGAGTCATTTCCGAGCGGATTCTTCGCTGACGTCACGGGGTGCGCTTGCGACTGCGACGGACATTGCTATTTTAAAACGCATTCCTCTTTTGAACAGAACGTTTTGTTCAAGTGTGGATCATTGACCATTTACCAAGGAGAGGTAATCTAATAATGTAGTTGCCTACAACGGCGGCGACTATGCCATGTCTCATCTCAATTTCTCTCATTCTTGTGTTAAGGTGGCACTTCACTTGACGTTGCGTGTTTGCATATTTGCTGTATTTGGCCAAAAACTACCATGTGTGGAGGATTTATTTGTCTATATTTGCCATATTTGTACAAATATGACAAACACAAATAGGCAAATACGCCGATCCGTTCGCTTGTCGGTCTTTGGTCCCACATCAAAGGACGCAATATGATTATTAGACCATTTAAGACCTTATTTGCCTGTGTTATTTGCTGTTGGCATCCCAAGTGAAGACGTCGTGTTTGTGCTGTTTGGACTACGTACAAATATTTGGACAAATACGGCGAATACGCTACGCGAACACGCAACGCCAAGTGAAGTGCCACCTTTATAAAAGGGTACGTATTACAATACCGAAGTATAGAAAACCGAATTTCATAAGACCTATGGACGAAAGACCGAAAATTATAATAATATGGCCGAATGTTTATTTGACCGAAAGTTTGAAATCCTGAATGTTTGTTTGACCGAAAGTTTGAAATCCCGAAGGTTGAAATACCTATGACTTAATATCCCGAAGGCTAAAATACCGAAGATTGAAATCCCGAAGGCTAAAATCCCGAAGGCTAAAATACCGAAAACTAAAATACCGAATTTTAGTTTTCGGTTTATGGACATAAAGTTTTCAATAATAAAAATGTTTTATTTTGTCTGTTTCTATGACAAACGGAACTGTGACGAGTAGGTTTGTTAGTAGCCTAACCCAACCAACCCGTCAAGGGTTGGTTGGGTTAGGTTTGGTTAGAACTGCGACCCCAACGCACGAGCCGAGCGAGCGAAGCGAGCGTGCCGCGGTAGCGGCCGGCGAAGTGCCACAAACGACTGTGGTTGCATTTTAATTTTTAGTATTTTGAACATCGATGTTTTTAAACATAGGTATTTCGTGTATCGGTATTTTGAACTTTCGGTCATTTAAACATCGGTATTTTGAACATTCGGTCATTTAAATGTTCGGTCATGTAAACATTGGTATTTTGAACATTCGGTCATTTAAATTCCTTATTTTGAACATTCGGTCATTTAAATATCGGTATTATATGTTTAGTTATATCGTACATCGGCATTTCAACCGTTCGGTGTTTCAACTTTCGATGTTTTAAGCGTAGGTTTTTCAACCATCGGTATTTTGAATTTTCGGTATTTTAATACGTACCCTTATAAAATGATGTTTGTATAAATGTTATCGTTTCACTCAAAAACTACTTACTGAACGGATTTTTCTACGGTTTTCACCAATGGACGGAGTGATTCAAGAGGAAGGTTTATGTGTATAATTTATTCCCGAAATTCTTACGGGTACGAAATCCCGGGCGGGAAGCTAGTGCTCCTCTAAATATCACTTTCCGTCTTGATGACGTAAACAAGGACAACATATACATGGTGATAAAAAAACCTTCTAGCTATATTCAAAATCCTGAACCAGTATCACTCAAAGAACACTTTTTTTTTCAATAGAATAGAATAGAATAGAAAAAATCCTTATTTTATAGGACATTCAGGATGTCACTTAAAACAAGTCAAGATTACAATGAAATACATACAAACATACATTAAACGATTTAAATACATACATACGCATTCGTACCTCTAATCCTACTGACTCTACGCCTATTCGCAAAGGTGCAGTCTTCCCCAGAGAAGAACAGGCAAGAAACTCTGAGGTTGCTCTTTTAAATCGCATTACAAATTTTCTTATTTACTAATTTTAACTAAATCTGAAATAACTCTAGAGCTGAGCAGTTCATTCCCATGGCTGCCTGTCTGATAGATAATCAGAAATTTTGTAATAGCCCTTTTTGCAAAGTTTTTGTTTAATCACTGTCTTAAATTTATCCAAAGGTAAATTTTGAATACACATGGGAATCTTATTATAGAAACGTATACATTGACCCATAAAAGAGTTCGTGACCTTGTGGAGACGACTGTCTAGTACATCCAGTTTATGTTTGGTCCTAGTATTTACATTGTGCCTATCGCTATTTTTCTTAAACAAATGTTCATTTTTCTTCACATATAAAAGATTGTCACATATATATTGGGATGCAAAAGTCAAAATATCTATTTCTTTGAACATTTGTCTAAGAGACATTCTAGGTCTCATTTGATAAATCGCGCGAACAGCCCTTTTCTGAAGAACAAAGATCTTATTGATATCCGCAGCATTACCCCACAGTAAAATGCCATACGACATTAGGCTGTGGAAGTAACTGAAATATACGGTTCTCGCGGTTTCAACGTCCGATAATTGACGGATTTTTTTAACTGCGTAGGCTGCTGAACTGAGTCTGCTCGCTAACCCATCAATATGAGGACCCCATTGAAGCTTTGCATCAAGAGTTATTCCTAAGAATACAGTAGATTCCACAATGCCCAGTTTTTCATTCCTAACCTGTACATTGGTATTAACCTGTTTAACATTGGGCAAGGTAAATTTAACACATTTGGTTTTTTTCTCGTTCAAAAGAAGGTTATTTACAGTAAACCATTCAACTACCTTTGAGATCGCAGTATTCACATCGTCATAATCAGGGTCGTACCTCTTCACTTTAAATATGAGTGATGTGTCATCTGCAAATAGTACGATCTCATGGGCGTCTTTAACAAGAGATGGTAAGTCATTAATGTAAACGAGAAACAGGAATGGTCCTAGGATTGAACCCTGTGGGACGCCCATACATGGATGTTTGGATGTTTGTCCCAATGGGAATAGTTAACTTTTTGCCTAAACGTAGACATTACCTACTACACCGGGCACGCGAGGGGTGCAAGTAGCGCTCGGGGGGTGCACCCGAGTGGTGTCTACGTTAAGGAAAAAAAAATTCCCACCGGAAAAAAATTAAAAAAAAAAAACAAAAGTGTTCTGTAAGTCATACTGGTTCAGGATTTTGAATATAGCTAGGAGGTTTTTTTTACCCTGTATAACATGCTTTAACTTTAATGAACGTTTTTTGCAACTGAGTGTTACTATCCTGTCTTCCTTATTAATGGGGCGTCCATTAATTACGTGACGTGTTTTTTTTTGCTGTTTTTCGACCTCCACCCCCTCTGGTGAGACGTCGTGAGATTTGGCTCGGCACCCCCTAGTTATTTTGATGTTTATGCTTACTGAAAAGTTTCATCAAAATCCATCCATGCATCCTCACAAACTTTCGAAGTTATGATAAGTATGTATTAGAAGGAAATTAGTATGATGTTACGAATCATAACAGCGAATTATTATTTAATAGCATACAAATAGAAAAGAATTTTTACATTTTTATATCCTTGTGTATAAATTCACAAGGAGAGGGGTTTGGAGGGGTGTAGAGTGACCGGGACAAGCTACTTTTCCAGATGAACGAAGTCGCGAACGAATGAACGAACGAAACTATATTTTTAAATCTTCTTGGCATAAAATGTAAAATCATAGGCAGTCTACAAAATCGCAATGAATTGTGTCTAATAATTGTCTAATGAATTACAACTTTTCTTTTTTTTCTGTTAATAAAACGAATTGTAAATAAAACAATCTGACATTTATTGCCTTTTTATGTGCGAAATTCAAAACTAACGATCGTATTAATAACGCACGATGTCACCTCGTACCACTCTAGAATTCTACAGTGAGTACGAAATTCTTTCGCTGAAATGTTTTTTTTTACCCGACTGTGCGACGCAAAGGAGGGTAATGTGTTTATCAGCCAATTTTTTTTTGTTAGAGTACAGTCAACGGCGCACCACAAACTGTCAAATTTACCCAATGGATAGTAAACTGGAGATAAAATTGAAAATCGATTGAAGAAATTTGACAGTTTTGGATAGCATGATGTGCTGTTGTCCCTGTACAATGTTGTTGGACGTTGTACTTCCACGCTGGACTGAGAGTGAAAGAAAAACTTAGAATGTCTTGCAGGTATAAAAGGAAATATGAACATAATAATAATATTTAGTAGTATTTTATTATGGAATGTACATCGTCAACCATTTTCACATACAGAACAAAATCAAACACAACCTGACATTAAGTCATAGTAAAATAAACGTTTCTTCTCTAAAGAGATTCCTAACACCCCCTCTCAATATTGAATTGTATCAATTCAAGATTGTGAACATTATTATAACAGTAAAACAAAACTCGATAACTTTTTATCGATAATATCCCATCATTAAAATTACATCGACATAATTAAATTACATGTCCCAACATTATACACAATATGACATGATCATGACATGACATTGACACAACTCCATTTCTATAAAGTAAATAAACTTGACTAACTTAGGATAAACTAACTTCCTTTACAAATAAACTAAATTAACTTCCTTTGCAAACTTTTAAATAAATAAATAACCAACAACAACTTCTAATAACAATATATAAAAACAAAAAAACTATTCTACTCTCATCTTTTTTACAAAATCATTATGTTTATTATAAGTTAAAGACTTGGTTAATACATCTGCTATATTTTCATTTGTTGGTATGTATGTAACCGAAAATAAATTCTTATTAACACAATCCTTTATGTAATGGTATTTTATGTCGATGTGTTTGGTACGTTTGCTATTCTCGTTGCACTCAATCATTTTTATAGCACTCTGGTTATCGACTAAAATATATGCAACTGTGTCCACACTGTGAATAAATGAACAAATTCCTTTTAAATATACTAACTCTTGCGCTGTCATTGCCGCTGCTATATACTCCGCCTCTGCTGAAGATAATGACACAGTTGTCTGTTTTTTAGAATACCACGAAATTAAATTACCACAATAAAACACTGTACAACCACTTACACTTTTTCTATCTATTTTTTCACTAGCCCAATCTGCATCAGAATAAGCAATCAATTGTTCTGAATCCTTTGACTTTGTATAAGTTAAACATTGATTAATAGTCTGTTTTAAATACCTGAGTACACGCTTGCCTGCAGTCCATGTCGAACGTGTTGGCTTATCTAGGTACCTGCTAAGAAAAGACGTAGCATACGTTATATCAGGTCTTGAAGTACTAGAAATATATGTCAAACAGCCGATCAACTCTCTATAAGGTACATTTTTCACTATTTCTTCATCTTCTAACGTCAAGTTTTGTTCCATAGGAGTTTGAGCTCCCTTACATTCCTCCATACCAAATTTCTCTAGAACTTTTCTTATTAGTTTTCTTTGACTGATTTTTAACATTTCTTTATCAATAATAATTTCCATACCTAGATAGTCTTTTACTTCTCCTAAATCTCGTACTTTAAATTCTTCTTTCAACATGTGAATAACTTTATTATTATCATTTTCTTTCCCCATCACTATAATATCATCCACCCATATCACTAACCATACATTGTCTTTCTTATATAAGCAGAAATCATGTTTGGATTGTTCAAACCTTCTTTAATAACGAAATTATGGAATCGTTCATTCCAACATCTGGGTGCTTCTCTTAATCCATATAACGCTTTGTACAATTTTAATACTTTACCTTCCGATACTTTGACTCCTTCAGGGGGTTTAATATACACTTCGACATTAAGATCGCCATTCAGAAAAGCTGTTGGTACATCCAATTGCCTTGTCTTGTAACCCTTCTGTATAACTTGACTTAACATCATTCTTATAGTAGACATTCTTGCTACCGGTGAATATATATCGTAAGCGCTTTCTGTTTGAAAACCTCTTGCAACCAATCTAGCTTTCTTTCGACCGTCCGACTTGGTAGTAAATATCCACTTCGTATCAATAGTTTTTTTACCTTTCGGTAAATCTGATTCCTTCCATGTCTTTAAACTTTCTAATGAGCTTATTTCGTTGTTTACAGCTTCTTGCCAATCTTTTCCTCTATTTATTGCTTCACTATATGTTTTTGGATCACCATTACCCATTAAGCAATAAACCACATTTGCATCTTCAAATTGTTCATCATATTCATCTCCTACCACATAATCTTTGAAATAATCCGGTGCTTTTCTGTTCCGCATTGACTTTTTATTTTCATTCTCATTTTCATTCGTTTCAATTTCCTCTGCATGTTGACTATCTTTACTTGCTTCGAGTTCTGCGTGTTTTTTTATTCTTTCTGTGTCACTTTCATTTGAAAAAATATCATTATTATAATAATATCTATTATCTTCGTTCTCTCTTTCTATTCCACTATATTTTATATCATTTTCATCGAATCTTACATCTCTTGATACAACTATTTCATTTAAAACTGGATCCCATAGACGATATCCGTTTGGCGCATAGCCTACCATCCTAGTTGCTTTTGCTCTCTTATCAAACTTATCTTGTTTTGGCATTATAACAGTCCAAGCTTTACTTCCAAATACTCGTAAACGCTCGAGATTCAACCTACCACGGTAAATCTCTTCAGGAGTTTTAAAATAAATTGCTCCAGATGAACATCTATTTAATTGGTACGTAGCACACTTAACAGCTTCACCCCATAATTCCTTGGGCAATGCAGATTCATTAAGAATAGTTCTAGCTTTGTTACAAATCGTCCTGTTCATTCTCTCGGCAACACCATTTATTTGTGGAGAGTATGGTACAGTATATTGAATCTGAATACCCTTATTTCTACAGAATGTTTCAAGTGTATGATTTCTAAATTCTTTACCATTATCACAACGTACCTTCTTGACTCGAACTTCTTTTTCATTTTCTAAACTGTTTACATAATCAATCAAGTTCCCTGTTGCTTGACTCTTATTTTGTAACAAGTATGTAACACAAAAATGTGAATAGTCATCAACAATTACCTGATAATAACGCTCACCTTGTAAACCTGGTGTTCTAGTTGGACCAGCTATATCAGTATGCAGTAATTCACCGATGTGCTTCGATCTAGGTCTTCTGGTAAGCTGAAAAGGTAATCGAGTCGACTTACCCTCTAAACATGGCCCGCATATTCTTGGACTTATCTGTAGTCTTAAAATTCCAAGTCCCTTTCGATTCACATGCCCTAAGCGTCGGTGCCAAAGCTCTGCTTCTGATGATGTAATATTATTACAAGTAGCATGGACACTATTGCACATAGTCTTTAAAATAAATAAATTACCCAAACAAGAACCTAATATAACCTGATCTGTTGGAGTGATGATTTTTACATTGTTTTGATTAAATTCGACCAAATTACCATTAGCAACCATCATTTTGACAGAAAGTAAATTTAAAGTTAAACTTCTCATAATTAACGCATCTAATTCTATAGAGATTCCGCCAACCGAAAATTTTATATTTCCCACTTTCTCTGCTAAAAAGAAATCTCCGTTTGCAACATAAATTCTCATAGGATTTTGCAATTTTCTCACGTTAGTCATGAAGGTCTCATATTTTTCCTGAATAAGATGATGTGTACAGCCAGAGTCAATAACCCAGTTGATCACATGGTCCCTGTCGGTATTAATACAGTTTGCCATACCTGTACTTATAAAAGCTGATGAATCGTGACTTCTTTGTGCTGATGTATCCCCCGAAAAATGTCCTGTTTCACCTGTGTTTACATAAGCTCCTCTACTTCTCATGCCTCTGTACGGTCTCGCACGACCACGTCCTCGTCCTCTAAATTTGTAGCAATCTTTTGCGATATGTCCTGGTTTCTGACAACGAAAACACGTAACCAGAAATGTATTTTCACTCGAATTTGGTGTTGGTTCTTTATTTTTCAATTTTAGTTCTTCGTCTAATAAACGTGTTTTGACAAAATCTATCTTTAAGTCTCCCTCCTTGTTATCTTCTATGGAAAAATCTGTGTTACACTCAATAGCAGTAATAACCGTATCAAATTTTCCATCTAATCCTGTTAACAAACAAGCAATTTTGTCTCTATCGTTTAACTTCTCTTGTGCACATTCTAGCTCGCGCACTAACTCATCAAACCGTTGAAAATAGTCTTCCAGACATTCGTTTGTATTTTGCTTTAGATTCAACAATTTTCTTCGCAAATGTATTATTGAGATGATACTCTTCCGTTGAAATATTCCTTTCAATGTTTTAATAATTTCTTTCGCAGTTTTACATTCTTTAATGAAATTAAGATATTTGTCCGGTATGCATTGTACTATTATACTTCTTGCTTTTGCGTTGTCTCTTGACCAATCGCTCTTTTTACCTTCATCCGTACATTCATCTTTTATTATATATAATAACTGTTTTTCATCTAATATTACTTCAACTCTAAATAACCAATTGTTGAAATTCTCGGCCTTCAACTGAGGAAAATTCGCCGTAGCCATTTTCTTTTATATTTTTATATTATATTCTTTCATCTTACCTCACGTTGGCGAACATTAATTTCCTTCTATACATAATCGCCCATAACCTCTTGCAGGTATAAAAGGAAATATGAACATAATAATAATATTTAGTAGTATTTTATTATGGAATGTACATCGTCAACCATTTTCACATACAGAACAAAATCAAACACAACCTGACATTAAGTCATAGTAAAATAAACGTTTCTTCTCTAAAGAGATTCCTAACAGAATGTACCAGCTGCCAATTCTTCACAGGCATACTGTAAAAGTAGGAACGCCAGGGTTTTGCTGTATTGTGGGCGAAACCTCTCATCACTATACATCATGTTTCACCTTAAGCCTCAGAATTTATGTCAAACGTGGCATCAAGTGGTTCTGAACCACTGATGCTCTGCCTACCACGTATGGGATTACAGGCGTGAGCGTATGTAATTTAACAATGTTGTATAACCGAACTCTTGCAAAAAACCATTACCTGAGTGAACGTTCTTGTAAAACTTTTAAACATACTAATATAACAAACTAACTTTCCGCCCGCCATCATACCCTGTGCCGCTTTCCAGCCCTGCTCAAATGGAAGGACAAACTAACAAACACACATTTATAAACGATTGAGTTTCCCTGAACCCTAGGTAATTCAATTTATTTAATTTTATTGACATTTCTATTGAAAAGATTCGGTACGCACTCACAACCCTCTGTCTGTGTTTACATTCTTAGTATTGACAAGAAAACTGATTCCATAAAGCAGTGGTTCTTAACCGGAAGCACTTGAAGTAGTCCGCGAAGCCATCACAAAAATAATTTTATGAAATGTGACAAGTTGGTAATGATAGCCCAGTGATAGCCCAGTTGGTAATGAGCCAGACTTGTGATCGGAAGATCGTGGGTTCAAATCCTGGTGCGGCCCTGTACCACTAAATTCGTCTTTCCGGATTTATGTACGGATTTCTAAATATCACTTGCTTAACGGTGAAGGAAAACATCGTGATGAAACCCGCCTGTCCAAGAAAATTCCAGCGTGGTGGACTATGGCCTTAAAACCCCTTCGTGTTTCGAAGGGAGGCCCGTGCCCCTCGGTGGGGACGTATATGGGCTGATGACGACGACGAGTCGACACAATCACTGTAATCGACTGGATGCCAGGGCCTTCAATTATTTGGCTTTAGCTAGCACTAAACCAACGATTCAGTAGTTAGTAAATTAAGATATTTACTAACTACTGAATCATTTATCTGAGTATTAATTGATAGAAATAAAATAAAAGGATTAGGTGAATTAAAAGGGAAAATCAGAAATGCTGTGTTATCTTCTTCTTATTATTGTGTAGGTATTAGTCAAGTAAACTTACATTTAAAGTTAAGTTTATTAGTTGACGGCCGGTTTGGTCGAGCGGTAGTGACGCTGCCACTTGATCGGCGGGTCCTGGGTTCGATCCCCAGTCGGGGCAAACATTTGTGTAAAAAGCAGATGTTTGTTCTCGGGTTATGGGTGTTGGTGTTTGTCTTTATGTGTGTTCCAAGTAGCGTTGCCAGACGTCCCGTATTTTAGACATAGTTTACAATGTCCCGGCGGGACTGACTCTGTCCCGTATTTTCGTTTTTAATTTTGAAATCGATTCAAGTATTCACACAAGCAACGTTCGTAAAACGACATCGAAGGGTTTTCGAATACTGAAATCCCTAACACTTTCCGAATTTTATCCTTCGTTTTTAGTATTCCTAGCTCAAACTGTTTCGTGGAAAGGGTTTTTAATTACAATAATAATTTTATATTGATTTTTACAGATATGTTAAAACGAATAAAAATATGTTAAAACTGACTCGATCTTCAGAAAAAAAATTACAGTAAATAATTTTGTTTTTTTATTTGTCCCGGGTAATAAACTGAAATCCCGTATTTTCTGGCCCATTTAACCACTTGTCCCTATAGGCTGAAAAAAAATCTGGCAACCCTAGTTTCAAGGGACCCAAGGGAAAACCTTAGTGTGGGCCTTCGAGTGTGTAAGCGTTTATTTTAATTTTATTTTATTATAATTAAGTTTAAAGATTACTACTTAGGAAGAGCGCTACGCCTACAAGCCACTCTTGTAGTTTGGAGACTTTAATTTTAAGTAAAAGAATGTAATCTTTATTTGAAATAATTTTTTTTTTTTTTAAAAGAGATAAAAATTATCGTAAAAAATTAAAACACTGTTGAATATGAACAACAGTGCATGTAGGTATAACTGTAGAAAACCCCTTTAGTCATTTTTAATTTTGCCACGGTGTTTCGTAAAAGGTTAAGAACCACTGCCATAAAGTATAGCTCATCATCATCATCATCATCAGCCTGTGTCAGTCCACTGCTAGACATAGGCCTCTCCTATAGCACGCCACTGAGCTCGGTCTTCAGCTCTCCTCCTCCAACCACTGCCCGCTACCTTACGAATATCGTCACCCCACCTAGTAACAGTAAGTATAGCTCGCCAATTTCAATTAGTGAGGCAAAGCAACATATACAGAGGCATGGAACCTGATGGGTGACTTAAGAGGCAATTTTTCACAAGTGCCTCTGTGCTTCAGAGAGCACGTTAAGCTGTCAGTCCCGGCTGTTGTCGATCGACTACAGTCGTTAAACCAAGTCAGAGGCCATTTGGATAAGTAAGCAACCTGCAACTACCCCATACTAAGTAAACTACAACATAAAACCCTTCATGAAGATTCTTTGTTTCATATTTTGCCCTATTCTTCTTCATTCTTCTAGTTTCTAAGTCGGGGTACGCTTGACCATGATCCAGGATTTAGCAGATCAGGTGATGGCAGTGGAGCGACTGCTATTTGACCTCCGTGTCCCTGCTAACAAGAAAATCGGACCGAATCCAACATAATTTCATAATTTACCCTATATTCCTAGTCCTAGAGCGTAGCCAAAAAATCTGAGGTCCGTGGTGGTTAGAAAAATTGCTTAGTGTAGTGGGCCTGATTCACATCTTCAGTTTTCGCGAATATCACCCACTACAGACATGTTTCAGTTATTGAAACTAAGACAAATAAAAAGTATAGTAACAATAATTAGAATAACAATTTCGCATGGCGGACTGTACTTTTGCGAACAGGTTGTAGTGACGCATCTTGCTTGCCAGTTTAAATTTAGCGATATAGGCCGTTGAACTGTGTACCCAACGAATAAAATCTTCGTTTTGGCCGCCTTACTTACAATACACACATTCGCATGAAATTAGAAATCTTCGTATAAACTCTTTGGGGAATTCGGAAAATTCTTTGTAGGTCTGAGGTATATTTGAGACTAGATAAATACACCACAATACATTTCTAAACATGTTTCAGATTTCAGCCGTAAATTTTTCCACCTATTTTCCGCCTCGTTTGACCCATTTATATGTAGTACATACCTATTTCATTAACTAGCACTTAAATGACGCTGTGTGAGTGGTCAAAGAATAATTTATGGATTAACTAGCTGATACACAAAAAAAAAGCTTTTTGTTCTGTTGTTCTCGGGTTTTGCGCTTAGCAACACATTTAGCGATTCATTTTTTAACCCCCGATAATAAAAGTTTGACGTGTGTATCTGTATGTCTGTAGATAGATAAGACATTTATTTCCTCTGTATATACATATATCTGTATATATGTATGTCTGTGTATCTACAGGGATTTAGGTATCTCTCTTTCAACCTCTCGGGTGGTTAATCAGTCCATGAAACTGAACAACTTCCCCAAGGAACATAGGTCAAAATACGAAAAAAAAATTTTTATCTCACACTCAAATTTTTTTTTGTTTGAAAGCTTACGTTACCGAAATGGTTCTTAGCTATATTTTATCAAAATTGATTCAGCCGTTTAAAAGTTATAAGCAATCGAATGTCAAAGGTGATACAAAATGCAGCGATGCATTCGTCTTAATCTAAAAAACTAGTAGCAACTAGCAACAGTAGAATATTGTTGTACATACCTAACCAATACAGCTGATGAATTGGTTTTCTATGGAATCGGTTTCTTTTTCATAATCAAATAACGTTATTGTGACCTTAGTGTGATAGTCTCACCTATAATGCAAAAGGACTTAAGGATATTTTCAAGTATTCTTATGCCCGAGAGGCGGGAAATAGCTGTACCTTTACAAACAACCACTGTAACCTGTTATAATACCTATTTTCCACAATAAATACATTGATTGATTGATTGATAGTTTTCACTATCTTCACTTGCTTCTCCCCTTAAAAATAAAATGTGACTGTGTCTAGTAAAAGGGACCACTTTGTGGGTAGTCAATAAGAGCAATTAACATAGCTTATTACATTACATTTTTACCCTTATTGACTACCCTCACTGATCCCTTTTACCAGACACAGTCACAAATGATCTCTATGGTAAGACTGACACTGGTAGTTTAAGAATGTGTCAGCTGCCAATGCTTCCCAGGCACACTGCTAATTTACATACGAGGGTTTTGCTGTACCGTGGGCGAAATGCAGCCAACCTTTCTGCCCTATATTCATGTTTCGTCTAATAACCCTCAGCTCAGAATATATACAGGGTAAAAAAAAACCTCCTAGCTACCTATAATCAATCCTGAACCAATATCACTTACAGAACACTTTTTTGTTCTGTAAGTGATACTGGTTCAAGATTGAATATTTTTCGGTGGGATTTTTTATTTTTTTCCTAAACGTAGACATCACTCGGGTGCACCCCCCGAGCGCTACCCGCACCCCTCGCGTGCCTGGTGTAGCAGTAATGTCTTTTATAGGCAAAAAATTAAATATTCCCATTGAAAAAATATTTTTCATAAATGTGTTCTTTGAGTGATACTGGTTCAGGATTTTGAATATAGCTAGGAGGTTTTTTATCACCGTGTATGTCAAACGTGGCGTCAGGTGAATCACACATTACTCTGCCTCTACCGCCAGGGATTATGGCGTGAGTGTATGGATTGATCTCTATGGTAAGATTGACATTTAAAAATAGAAAATAAATAAGTCTTTTTTTCTTAACGCTTAGTCCTTAGTCCCGTTTCTCATTCGGGGCACGCTTAACACATGATCGACAATTTGGCAGGTCAAGTTATTACAGCGGAGCGATTGCCATATTACCACAATAACCCTGTAACAGGGGAAACTGTCAGAAATGGATCATATTTCCTAATTATTCAGTTTCTTGAATGTGCAGGTTTCCTCACCATGTTTTTCCTCACCGCAAACGCATCGGTTAGTGCGCAACGACTCACACATTTTATACACTAAGGCCCTTAAAGGAGACTCAAATCTTGATATATACTTAAGCATTGATTGTCTCTTTCTCTCACTATCAAAATGACAAAGACGACTGCTGCTTAAGTATTGATCATAAACATGAAGGTTTGAATAGCTCCATCCAGTAGTGAAAACTGCATGAAAATCCATCGAATAGTTTTTGAGTTTATCGCGTTTTCATATTACTTTGTCTATACATATTATAAAGAGGAAAGATTTGATTGTTTGTTTGTTTGCATCGAATCGGCTCCGAAACTACTGGACCGATTTGAAAAATTCTTTCTCCAATAGAATCCTACATTATCCGGGATGGACAAAGGGTACATGATTTTCCCAAATTCCCACGGGAACGAAGTCCCGCGCAGGAAGCTAGTTTTATAATAAAGTATGATTATTTAACTTAACACTTTCAGTACAGTGACGTCATGCCTTCCTATTGCTATTGTTCAAACGAGCGCTATATTCATGCAATGATGACGTAAATGAATACATCCGCATCGGATATCGGCTCTCGCTCGTGCATTCTACGTCAGTTATGATTATGACGTAAGCAGTGACGTCAGAATCTAAGAAAGAAGGGTGCTGAAATCAATAGGAATCTTAAAATTTTCGCGACAACTTTTGAGTTGGTCCAGCAGGCGATTCTACTACAAACTGCATTTGATCCTCTGCGCTTTGGGTTTGGGAATCAGCCCAGTATACTTAACAGCTTTCCCTTAGGAACATGTTCGTAATAAAAAAAATGTTAATGGGGTTTAAGCAGTGATAGCCCAGTTGGTAATGAGCCAGACTTGTAATCGGAAGGTCGCTGGTTCAAATCCTTCTGCGGGCCTGTACCAATAAATTCGTCTTTTTGGATTTATGTACGGATTTCTAATTAACACTTACTTAACGGTGAAGGAAAACATCGTGGAAAACACCCGCCCAAAAAAATTCATTTTCGAAAGGCGCATGGTCCACCAACCCGCATCGGGCCAGCGTGGTGGACTATGGCCTAAATCCCCTTCGTGTTTCGAAAGGAGGCCCGTGCCCCTCGGTGGGGACGTATATGTATCAGTCCATGAAACTGAACAACTTCTCCAAGGAACATAGGTCAAAATACGAAAAAAAAATGCTGAGTTCCCATACAAACTTCATCAGCATATAGCGCATTTTGTATGGGAGATTTTTTTTTTTCATATTTTGACCTATGTTTCTTGGGGAAGTTGCTCAGTTTCATGAACTGATTAACCACCCGAGAGGTTGAAAGAGAGACACCTAAAGCTCTGTATACTAAATAATATTATAAATGCGAAAGTAACTCTGTCTGTCTGTCTGTCCGTCTTTCATGCCTAAACTACTACACTGATTTTGATGAAATTTGGTACAGAGATAGATTAGAGCCTGGGAAAGGACATAGGCTACATTTTATTCCACAGTTGGGCACGATATAACCTGTTGTCCACGCGGGCCGCGGGCGGAAAGCTAATTGCTTATAACTTTTAAAAGACTGAACCAATTTTGATCAAAAATTGCTAAAAACCATCTCAATACACACGTCAAATTTATAACACCGTCGTGTGTTAAAAATGTAGTATTTATATTTTCCAAATTCGATTAAAATTTTATCAAAATCAAGATGGAGTCGATCTTTAAATAAAATAGCGCCGGCTACGGCTTTCAAGTCTTTCTAAGAAGGCCTGACGTCCGAGGTATTCACAATTGGCGATGGTTTCCGGTTTAGTCTAACACTAATATAGATGTGACTAGACTACGCTATTAGGGGCGCAGCTGTTTCAACTCTAAATTAATACATTTAATGCTTATTTAATGTCATCATTTTGATCTCTACATCATTTTATTCGCTGTCGTGGGGGTTAAGTCTTAAATGGTAGTCGACATTTATTATAGGTCTTAAATGGTAGTCGACAAGACAAATCTTGGCTTCGAAATTTTAGTATTTATACGTTAAACCCTTCGATCAACTATGTTAAACCATAATTATCATCTTATTTTAAACTAGCTTTCCGCCGCGGCTACGCCCGCGTGGACTACAGGTTATATCGTGTCCAACTGTGGGATAAATGTAGCCTATGTCCTTTCCCAGGCTCTAATCTATCTCTGTACCAAAATTCATCAAAATCGGTTCAGAGTTTAGGCGTGAAAGACGGACAGACAGATAGACAGACAGAGTTACTTTCGCATTTATAATATTAGTAAGGAAGTAAGGATTATCTTAAACAACGACACACATTCAAAGGTAGTTTGTATTGTTATGTTTCTCTTGTATCTTGTTTGACTGTACGATCTTGCCTGTTATATAATAATGCGTTGTAATGTCCGAAATAAACCTTTTGTCTTTCTTCCTTTAAGGTTTTCCCTTGTATCGTGGGCCCCATATTAGCCTTGGCCGGGAACCGAACGCCAGGACCGTCGATTAAGAGTCAGTATTTTTACTTCAAAAATAATGTCCGAGTAATTTATGTTTAGTTATCCATCAACATAGGAATCAGTTGTATAAACTATAAACGAATCGTCTGGAAAACATGAACTCCGTATCAGGCGCAGATCGAATGCGAATGTCAACGCACCTTCGGAAACCGAGAACTACCAAGCAGTAAAGTACTAGGTGCTACAGCCCTAATGCCCACCTACATATTGCGTCACTTCAAATATGTTAGCGAAAATCAAGGATATGAACTATCCAAAAACTTAAATTTATGTAAAAAAATTGGTATAGGGAGCTAAATTTTTTTAGAATGTTCCATAGGTTTCAGGGAAAAGCTTTTCAGTTCTACTGGGAGATTTTTTTTTAAATTATAAGATGGGTTAACTCTTGACCTCAATCTTGACCATAAGGTCAAAGATGAGGCGACGATGGAGCGAGTTAACCCAGAAAATGCCTATAAAGGCACTGGTACTCCCACGCACCGACGGAACACAGCAAGCTTTTTGGCGTCGGACTTCGGTAGGAGGGTGGTCGCGAACAAGACGGCCCTTTACAGAGCCTACCACACCGCATGAGACCATAGGACGACACCTCAGATTCAGAAAAAAATGAAGTGTCGTTGCCTGGGATGGATTACTAGGAGGCAGGTCTCATTTGTGTTTCAGAATCACCTCCCAAAGTTTCTTATACTAATTCAAAGTAACCCACCATCACCAAATTAATATAAAGTACTAAAGTACTTCCCCAAAAGTCTTCTTCCTAGGGCTTTATTTTTATTCCGTGTCAGATTCGAATTGTAAATTGTTTTTACAAGCCCATATACCTACGTCCCCATTGAGGGGCACGGGCCTCTCTTCGAAACACGAAGGGGATTTGGGCCATAGTCCACCACGCTAGCCCAATGCGGGTTGGTGGCCACTCGTCTTTCGGAAATAAATTTTCTTGGACGGGCGGGTTTCATCACGATGTTTTCCTTTACCGTTAAGCAAGTGATAATTAGAAATCCGTACATAAATCCGATAAGACGAATTTAGTGGTACAAGCCCGCACCAGGATTTGAACCCGCGACTTTCCAATTACAAGTCTGGCTCATTACCAACTGGGCTATCACTGAATTGTACCTACCTGGAATTTATGTAATATTTATAACACTCTTGATTCCAATGTAAGTACTGATTTCGTTTCAAGTGCAATAAAGGATTTTACAATACAATACAATTCGGTGGAACCTTTTTAAAAGTATCAAGACTAGCAATGTTTGCTCAAAAGTGCTGTCATGTTGATACTGCGAGTTAAATATGCGGCGATTAATCCGATATGTAAAGTAGAATTACTAGATATTAGGTACTGCTTATTATGTATGTGAACTGGTGTCACGGGTACGTATGTGTGCGTGCTATGCGTACAATACAATTGATCACGCATGTGGGCGTCCAAATCTCGCACGGATCTGCATAATGTTTAATTACTGCTTATTTTGGATGCGGCAAAAAGGTGCAAAAATTGAAACTACAGAATAATAATACAAATACTCTTTATTGTAGATATAAAAACCCACAGGAAAACAACAACTTATCTAATCAATGCGGTGGCCTAATTACTAAAGAGCAAATACTTAATTTTCCTTAATATTTTGATTTTTACATGAAAAATCGTAATTATTTGTGAATAAATAATAATTTGCAAGAAGTGCATTTTCGCAGGATATGTACATACAATATATGTGCACTTATATCTTCGCTAAACAGTTAACAGCAGCTTAGTGGTACCTAAGGTTAATGATATGGTAGATAACTAAAAAAATGTAGAGTCATTTTTCATTACAGTAGAGTTCAAACGTTTATTATTTCGAAAAAAGCGAGTAAGTATTACTGTTTATGTCAATAAAGCTATGCTAAAATTTTTTGCTATGAGTGAAACAATACAATTACCTAATACTTGGTCAAAAATAACAATCAAAAGTCAATTAAAATGTACGAGAGCTACAAGTAAAACAATCTTTCCTTGTAGAGTTATTTCATAATTACCTAGAAGGGCTGCCGGCCTTCAAAAGGTTTTGAACGACATATTTATTTAAACAAGGTATTTAATTCGCTCTTACTATTTACTTACTATTAAAAAAACTAGCTTTCCGCCCGCGGCTTCGCCCGCGTGAACTTCGGGAACCGCGTAATGTTTTTTCCCGCTAACTCCCGTTCCCGTGGGAATTTTGCAATATCTTGTTGCAACTGCATGCCAAATTTCAAGCGTCTAACTTAAGCGGTTTAGATTTTTCATACAAAAGGATTTTCCCGCTAATTCCCGTTCCCGTGGGAATTTCGGGAATTCCTTTCTTAGTGCACCTCTACGGTACCTAAGCTACGTGCCTTCCAAATTTCAAGTGCCTACGTTTAGCCGTTTAGGCTGTGCGTTGATATGTCAGTCAGTCAGTCAGTCAGTCAGTCAGTCAGTTTCTCCTTTTAGATATATATTTAGATGGTTTCGGATCGCCCGTCAACCCCAAAAACGAAAATCTAACATACCACGGCCTAGAATCAAAACTATCATGTAAAAACCTCCATGCCCTATTTCCCCAAATATCTGCCGCATCAATTCGTTCGGTTGGTGACTCGCACATCATGCGCAAGAGTCGATGAACTTATCAGTGTGCGAAATTGGCGAACAGCGCGCGGCGTCCACGCGGTGCGAGGTGAGCGCTGCGCGGGAGTAGATCCTTGGTAATGGTACATTGCTGCGTGGAAAAGAAACAGAAACAGGTATCATTTTTATGATTTAATTAACGGGTTGGTTCGTGCGATTACTTCTCAAGAGCTCGTGATATCCCACCGCTAAGAAAGGCCTCTCGCAATTGAGGCTTTTCCTAACAGTGGACAGCTTATCACAACTACGAATATACTAATCGTAGAGCCGTGATTTCCCGAAGGAGAGACACCTCTAAACGGCCATTTTACAGTTAGTGTAGAGCTTGTGTGCTAGTTGGGAAATAATAATAGTGTTTATTTTCTTCAAAAAATAGAACATGAAAAATTGAGCACCTAGAGAAAGGAGCTTGCACTAGGTAAACCCTGCATCTCACTTTATCTATTAAAATAAACACCTTTATGTCAACGGATACTCTGGTTCAAGCAATTGATGCTGTATTTTCTGTCTAAAAAATAAGGAAAACAAGTTATTTCGCCAACTAAATAAGTTAACATTTCGCATCAATTCTTTCGGTTGGTGACTTGCAAATTATGCGCAAGAGTCGCTGAACTTATTATGTGCGAAATTGGCGAACAGCGCGAATCTGTGTCAAATAGGTTGAATTCCCAAAATGAAGTCGGCGGCGGGCTAAGTAGTTTATTGGGTTTCACTACCAGAAGGAGCAGGAGGGCCTCCTTATCGTGTAGGTATATTTAAATGTACCTGGCAAACTTGACCAACCCTATCAAGGCGCAGGTAGTAGAGCACACATTGCATGAAGTTACGTGGGCCATGGTTTACTCTCCGTCACACAATCCAAGTCTTGTTCTATTAAAATCCCCACCGTAACAATGTCCTTAACTCTTAACTGCGCCCGGTCTCTGAGGAGCAATGCACACCGACCAATTCGTATCACTCACATAAGATGAAACCGGGTTTGCAGTAGTAAAGTCAATCGTCTGGCCACAAGGTCGCAAGCCCGACGACGTCGACGCCCACCGCTATTAATACACGCAGACACGCAAAAATGTGATACATATACAATTATATATACATAGATAGGCCATACATGCCCTATTGTCTCTTTTGTCGTGTGACTGACCAGTGATTAAGGGCACCTGACTTTTTAGTGGGCGATTTCAATTTGAAGATTGTGTTGGTTTACAATTACATTTTGAAGCTCTAAATTGTACTGACAGGGATGAAGGTCAAAGACTTAACTATAAAAACTTTTTAAATTGTCACTATCGCTTCACACTTACTTACACGATAAGAAGGAGATTTTCATTATTGAATTGTTCTCACTCTCAAGATCAAAATGGTTCTCTGGTAGTTTCTCATGAATAGCCAACTTGAGTTAAACAAACTTGAGCCAACTTGAAAAAAAAATGGCTTATGAAGTAAGTACATCTTTTATGTATAAGTAAATAATTTTTAGATAAAGGAAAAAATACGAATAATTTCAAAAATACTAAATCTTTATGTATTTCCGACAATATTGTTTTACTTGAGTTGAGAAATAAAATGTCTTTATTTTTCTAATTATTTGTCCGTCATTTGGATAATCTGGCTTCAAATCACGTTACCCAGAATATCAAAGTCTCCTCTTCACTTCCTTGCTTGGCAAATTGGATGTCCTTTCATTAGGCCAATTAGTGTAGGCTCGTCCTACACGTTCAGGTGTTAAGCTGAGAGGGAGGCGTTGATGCTATCTGAAACTATACAAAGATTATTCTTGAAAGTGAAAAAGCGCGACACTCGTGTTTGTTTGTTTCCCGAAAAACTATGCAGTATATATTATTTTAACGTTTTTCCGAAAAATAAATATGTTTTGAAAAATGTTTTTTTTTTTTATCAACAGTTATTTGTGCATCTACAGACTTGATGTCAGTGCCCTTGTCTTATTGCATTTTGTATTTTTAATACTTATTTTACATTTTTAACAGATTTTATACTCTTTTAAAATGTTTTGGATATTGCATTTCGTTAAAATCTGAGTTTCCAGATTTTTTGTTACCTCCACAGGAGGAGTCCAGAGCTTTGTATAGCGAACAGGATTTACCGTAAGTATTCGTATTTCATTTAAATCAATATTAGTTGCTAATACTGCTAAAGGTTCTATTTAAAGGCCTTAATAACCACAAAAATATTTGATAGATACGACCATCTTCTCAAAGTAACTCAAACTTCTGTTATTTTTTTTTAATTTTCTGTATTTATAGTATCAGCCAGATGTCAGTCCATTGCGTTCGGAATATTTCCTTACCCATCAAATAAAATGGCAATAGCAGACAAAGTCCTGACCTCGCCATAAACATTTATTTTACAAAGCCCAAGCGTTTGTGGATAAATATTGTTCGGTAAACACTACTTAAAATACATGACACAGAAGTTATACATACATATGTTATAGCCTAAAGAATCACTCAGCTTTGGCGTTTCAGTCTTACTTACCAGATTTTTGATACAACCGAGAAGGACGGAAAGATTTTCAAACACAAAGCGCTGAGTCACCTGGCCCCATTAAAGGACTGTCGCTCGTCGATTGTTTTCAAATTATTAAATGTTTTTATTTCATAAGCTTTGTAAGTTAAGTAGAATTCTTATTTGTTAATCGCTAGCGTCACAAATGAATGACAATAAGCATCCGTTTTCTGGCCCCTGTCGTCATATTCTAGGCATCGGCGTCAAAAAGGCAAACAAAAAACTGCCTAGACACAGGCAAAAACCGCGGGTGAATGGTACAAGGCCAAGCGTGACTCGGAGCTCTCATGGATTCCGCTTGGACGAGTTTATTTATTGTCCTAAAAGCAGAGATCGAAAAATCCAACATGGTGATTACTCCACTGAAGATCAAATAGTCAATTACACTTCACATACTTATAAGAATCTAACTTTGACAGTTACATTCTGAAGAGAGGATAATTTTTATAAAAGGATATACAGGACTTTTGGTAAATCACTTTCAACCTCTCGGGTGGTAAATCAGTCCATGAAACTAAACAATTTTCCAAAGGAACAAAGGTAGAAATATGAAAAAAAAAATTTGACTTCCCATACAAAATGTGCTATCAGCTGACGCAGTTTGTATGGGAACTAAAAAAATTTTTTTCGTATTCCGACCTTTGTTCCTTGGGAAAGTTGTTCATTTTCATGGACCACCCGAGAGGTTGAAAGTGATTTACCTAAAACCCTGTATAATAAAAAGTATATCACCTAAGTGACCTACGATTAAGACTAGCTAAAGTACTCAAATAAAAGATAAAGTTACTAATTAGAACTTTATGTGCGTCAGTTATAAAAACACTCATAGGATATGCCAGCCTTAAGCCTATGCTAGGCATACTGTAGCATACTCGCCGTGAGGCGAGGCCGTAGGCCGAGGCGAGCCGCGTAAAAGGCGAGGCCGAGGGCCGAGCTCCGCGTAGGGCGAAGCCCGGAGCGTCCCCCCCCAAATCCAAGATGGCCGCCATACAAGTTTAGATTCTAAAGGTGAGGCGAGGCCGAAGGCCGAGGCGAGCCGCGTATAGGGTGAGGTCGAAGACCGAACTCCGCGTTGGGCGAAGCCCGGAGCGTCCCCCCCCCCTAATTAAAGTCAGTAACTCATGGACTTTTGGTTTTGCTGTAATTATTATGAAAAATGTATCACCACGTGGTTCACAACTGTGGTGTCATGTAATTGGTTCTGTGGCCTTTAGAAGCTCTGCCCACACTGGTAGGAAATACTTACCGTCATGACATATGTGAGTGTAGTACAGTCTGACAAAGATTGCGGTTTGCAAGCGCACGTACAGAGGCCTGCGCATCAGGTTACTCCATTTTCATTGCAAAACCGCTCTTATCACAACAGCACAGAGTGCACGCGTATGGTAACCTGAGTTGTCGCCGTCCGTACATTAGAGTATGATGGCATGACAACCGGACTCTTTGCTAGACTGTACAATAAAAACATGTGCCTTGTAATAAAGCATAATTTCAAAAGACAAAAACTTTTTTAACTTAATCTCATCAGTATTCCAGCAGAGCCTTGAGTTTCCTCACACTGACATCCTGCGAAGGTCACGAGTTCAACACCCGGTCAGGTAAATTAGCCTTGTTTAGACTTAATTCGAGCTAGGTCAAACCAGTATAAACTTAATTTCTCAGTGGTTTTTACACTTTTGTAATTTGACGATAAATAGACTCCTATCGGTAGAATAATTACAATTCATAAGTTTATTGTAATATGCATTCACTACACTAGCATTCCGCTTAGGACTTCGTTCCCGTGGGAATTCGGGAAAATTATGTAGCCTATGTTAATCAGGGATAATGTAGCATTCTAATGATGAAAGAATTTCTCAAATCGTTCCAGTAGTTTTTAAGTTTATTTGTTACATACAAAAATACAAATCTTTCCTCTTTGCTATTGTATTTGTTATTATCTTCATGTAGTGTATCGTGATCGTGTTTTACTGTTTAATCTTGCCTCTTATATGTGTTGTGGTGTCCGTTATAATAAATTTGTCTTTCTTTCTTTCTTTCTCTTTATAATAATAGGTCTTTACCTATGGAATTGCCGATTTTTTCTCAAGCTTTATTTTATCCATAATTTATTTGATTGAACAGCTATTACTAAAATTGTTTTTTATTTAAAACCTTGGTCATATACAGAGATATTGAGTAAAATTTATATATATTTACTTTAGATTTTTTTGCTGAAAAAGAAGCTCAAATAAAAATTTCATCCGTTGCCCGTTTCATTGCTTATTTTTGCTGTTCCGTTGTTACAGTTACAACTTTCAATAAGTAAGTATGATGAAAATTAACTTAATGTTGTCCAAACCTTCCCACAAAATTTTGCTAAATTTGGATTTCCCATTCCCGAGAAAAATCCAAAAAAGATTGTATGAAAAACGGCAATTTCATAGGTAAAGACCTTTTATTAATGTAGATAAACCCCTAAGTTATGACAGCCATTTTAGACAAAACTGTGCCCGATTACTTAGTTTCTCTTTCGGTTCTGGATTTGAGTATTTTCCGTAAAAAAAGTATCTCTGACAACAGCCTGGTTTGGCCTGTTTGTTTTTATGAGTTCTATAAAGAGATGACACGACACCAAAGAAACTATATGGGTGACTTAAAATTAGCTAGCGAAACTTTAGGGGGTAATTTTACCCGTTTTCCCAAGGAACCTATAGTTTCATGGGTTTATAACACATCCTTCTTCTTACCAGCCCATATATGTCCCCACCGAGGGGCACGAGCCTCCCTTCGAAACACGAAGGGGATTTAGGCCATAGTCCACCACGCTGGCCCAATGCGGGTTGGTGGACCGCTCGTCTTTCGAAAATGAATTTTCTTGGAATTTTCTTGGGTTTCATCACGATGTTTTCTTTCACCGTTGAGCAAGTGATAATTAGAAATCCGTACATAAATTCGAAAAGACGAATTTAGTGGTACAGGCCCGCACCAGGATTTGAACCCGCGACCTTCGGATTACAAGTCTGGCTCATTACCAACTGGGCTATCACCGTCCTTAATTTTCGCAAACACATCCTTAATTTTCGCAAACTATTTTAAAGTTACCCAATATATTGGGCCTTTTTATAATCGAAAACGGCACGGCAAAATTGTATTACCATTGCCTTCATATGTAATAGTAATACTAGAAGCTGAGAACATAGGGGGCAGTGGTAATTCAAATTTTGAAGGGCTGTGCCGTGCCGTTCGAATTATAAAAAGGACCATTGCTTGTGATTGGCTGTTAGATGTGTTTTCTATGTACCTAAAATTATTGTAAGTATGTAGCTGTAAGCTCCCCAAATAAAATAAAATATTTAGTGTGGGTCTGTGGGTGTAGTATGTAACTCGAACACATAACAGGTTTCTGGAGCCGACCTGACTTCGCACGTATCGATTTGTCATTATTCCTATGAATACCTACAGCAAGCAAGGCCGAGAGTGTGACAAAGGCGCTGGGAAAACCAGTTTTTCCTTAACATCGTCCTAGGAAATTCTGTGGAGACCGATGATGTGAGGTCCACTTCAGTTTCATCTGCTTTTTCCTTTTATATATAACTAGCATTCCGCCCGGGTCTTCGTTCCCGTGGGACTTCGGGAAAATTATGTAGCCTATGTCCATCGGGGATAATGTAGCTTTCTAACGGTGAAAGATTTTTTCAAATCGGTCCTTCGGTAGTTTCGGAGCCTATTCAATGCAAACAAACAAACAATCAAATCTATTAGTAATATTAGTAAGAAAATGAATTGATGTTAGTAACGCTAAAACTAAAAAACGGCTTGACGGATTTGGATGATTCTTTATTGTTCATACATGACAAAAATTGTAAACCCAACGGCAAATTCCCACAGGAACAAAGTCGCAGGCAGACCCCTATTTAATTAAAAATAAATAAACACCACACACTCAAATCCAGCCTCATTTCTTGTCAACATCATAAAAGGATCACCAAAATTCGAAATTGGGCGGAAAGTCTTAGGCGTAGAAATACGCTCTGCCCCGAAGTTCTTTAGCTTCATCGTTTTGTCATGGACTCATGTGAACGCATGACAGACTGATGAAGCTGGAGAACATCACCATTAATTTGTGCCTACTAGTGAGGCTGCTTTACACCCGTATTCTAAGAAGTTAACTCGAAACTTCCTCCACTCAACTTCAGCTAAGGAAATCCTCGAAACGACCTCGAATTTGGTATTCTTAGTTGTCACCTCAAGATTCCTTGAACGTGGCATACAGCTATTCGACGATAGATGGCACTAGCTAGCGTATATCTTTATTCGATATTAATTTTTAACGATATATTATCATAAAGATAATCCACGAAATCTTCAAAATAATTCATTTTTCATATGAAAAAGTAGCATACAACAAGCTCGAATAAAGCGTTAAGAAAATCTTAAGGTAGGTCGCGAGGTACCTTAACTTTGACAATTGATTACTCAAATCATCCTCGACTCCACTGAGGAAAATTGTAAAGTCGAGGACGGAAGTGTCAAATAAAAACGTCAAAATCGTTGTCAGAGGTTGAGTGGCGTCGAGGAAATCTCGAGTTAACTTCTAAGAATTTGGGTGTTAGTCACCTAGGGTGTACTAAAGCCTCTTTAAATTTTAGATTTACAAAAAATCCTGAAAGGAACGTCTGTGCAAATGTTTTATTACAAGAAAATACCCGGGTCTTCGTTCCAGTGGGAATTTCGTAAAATTCCTTGCTTACGTTATAAAATGAATCTTCTTACCAGCCCATATACATCCCCACCGAGGGGCACGGGCCTCCCTTCGGAACACGAAGGGGATTTAGGCCATAGTCCACCACGCTGGCCCAATGCGGGTTGGTGGACCGCTCGTCTTTCGAAAATGAATGTTCATGGACGGGTGGGTTTCATCACGATGTTTTCCTTCACCGTTGAGCAAGTGATAATTAGAAATCCATACATAAATCCGAAAAGACGAATTTAATGGTACATGCCCGCACCAGGATTTGAACCCGCGACCTTTGGATTACAAGTCTGGCTCATTACCAACTGGGTTATTATCACCGCTGGAAAAAAAGGAATCTTTGGGCCAAATTTCATTCAGCGCTCTAGGTCCAAGAGTTTAGGGTAGACATTGTTGAGTCAATGAGTCAAGACCTGCAATTTTACATATTTAAAAAAATTAAGAGGACAGTTGGATGTTACTCTTTCACATCAAATCTTTTCAAAGAAACTTTTAAGTAATGCATATTTTTTAATTTTTTTTATTATAAGATGGGTTACCTCTTGACCTCAATCTTGACCATAAAGGTCAAAGATGAGGTCGACGATGGAGCGAGTTAACCCAGAAAATGCCTATAAAGGCACTGGTACTCCCACGCACCGACGGAACACAGCAGGCTGTTTGGCGTCGGACTTCGGTAGGAGGGTGGTCGCGAACCAAACGGCCCTTTACAGAACCTACCACACCGCATGAGACACCTCAGATTCAGAAAAAAATGAAGTGTCGTTGCCTGGGATGGATTAATAGGAGGCAGGTCTCATTTGTGTTTCCTTAGTCGCCTCTTACGACACCCACGGAAAGAGAGGGGGTGGTGTTATTCTCAACTGATCACCACACGGCATATAACTTTGACATCATAATAATACATAGGCTACATAATTTTCCCCAAATTCCCACGGGAACGAAGTCCCGGGTGAAAGGCAAGTTGGTAATAAATAGGTAAGATCGAGTTTTACTTTTACATAACTAAGAAATATCGTTGCGCACGATTTCGCTGAAATCGTCAACTTTCTCGGATGAAACTAATTGCAAATCCCCGCCGAAGTTAGCTTGTGCCCGTTTTCACAGAATTAGTTATACTGTCGCCAAGGGGTTTTCCATCTCGTAATCTAAAATAACGCTGTTTAATTAATTTAGCCTACTTTTTATACGCTTTCGGTGATATTTTGAAGTGACTGAGTAATCTATCAAATACAAGGTAACTTTGAACTTGTTAGCGAAAATTAAGCATATTATGTGAAACTTTTCCCGAAATATGAAAAAAATATATATATTTGCCCCTTCATACAACTTCAGTGATAAGACAATTTTCTTAGTATGAAAAGACGAAATATAACAACATTATTGTATGAAGAGATGCATTTTTCTTTTCATATTTTGATCTAGCTAGGTAGTTCCGTTTGGAAAGTTGTACAATTTAGTCCTAATGTCGATATAGAGATCATAAAACAATATTAGAAATGAGAGAAAACTTACTTACCTTATCGTATTTTTCTGTCCCAACTCTTGAATAGTTATCAAGTAGGCAACAGTCGAGACCTCTATCTCGACGCGACCTTCACGCGAAGGACGTTGAGGAAGGTCAACATAGTACGTCCCTCTACCTTCGAACTCCCCTCTCTTTCCAACCTAGGGTGGCGGCCATCTCCTCTCTCGCTCTATTCTAAGGGTGACGAAAGAGGGAATTTTTATATTATTCGAGACGATTTAAAAAAGAATAGAGTCGAGGAAAGTTCGGTTGCTATTTGGTCTGGGTTCTTTGTTTTGACAAAAAATTTTGATCCCATTTTTTTCGATGTTTCTTTCGAACAAAAATAATTTGCATTTTTTTTGTTCAGTAGTTAAAATTAGTTACTTAACCTTTTTTATATACTAATATTATAAAAGTGAAAGCGTGTTTGTTTGTTCTCCCTTTACGCCTAAATGACGCAGTATCTATTTAAAAAAATGTACATCTCATTTCAATCGTCGAGAATTTAAATTGATTGCACTTAACTATATTGTGTCAAGCAGCTCTTTGATTCAATCAATCATAACACAAATAAAATTCATTCGAGTTCTTGATATTTTGCCTACGCTGAAAGGAGTATAAGCGTGAGGTAATGTTTGTGTGTACATGCAAAAATAGTTATAGACGTGAGAGGCAGTTTGTATCTGTGCAAAAATTTATGAAAAATTCAAAAATTCAAGAAACCCGGACTTGCATAAAAAAGTTTAACTCTATAGCTATGATAATGTTAATGTTGCAAATTCTCACCCCGAATTAAAAAGATACCCAGTGTTACAAGTGGGTCTTTGTAAGCTAGCATGAAAATTTAATGAATTATTCTGTTATTGTGAGAGTACTTTTCAAATAACTCCTTCGCACATTAATGAAAACGGGATTTACTCATGAGTCATTTCATTACTCATACAATCAAACCATGATTATGACTCACGGAAGCTATCATCTTCGCGAAAACAGCTGTCAATCAACTATCACGAAAGAATGTGTTGAAAAAAAAGTGGGATAGATAGTTTACGAAGAAATTAACAAGACAGATCGATGCGAATTATGTCGCGGTTGCTTGGTCGCGGTTTGTCGATGCTTCTCTCTTGTTCGCCGATCTCTAAATTCTTGCGATTGCCAAGCTTAACTGAACAAAACGACCATACATTGGCGATATAGACGTCAATTGTGCTACAGAAAAAATTGTAAAACTAAGTGTATTATTTATTGCTATATACTTTATTTTTCGTTTTTGGGCAAATAAAGAAAAGCAAACGAGTACAGATAATAAAATAAATTAATTACTAAACTTAACTTATACATATACAATACAAGTGTTATTTATAATAATACTTGAATACTACAAAAACTAAAGAAACTTTGCATGCACGGATCTGCGTGAGGTTTATTTTTATCTATTTTTTTACCTAGGTGCCACACACACCTACCTAATAGTAAGATAAGTTTTCCTTAATAATTTGCCAAGAAATCTACTTACGTGTAAATGGAGAATATAAGTGCATAAAGTTATTTTTATTTTCACCTACTTCGATTTCTTGATCCTGAAGCACAACTCAGTTATGGGGCGTGGAGTGCGAAAGTCCGGCGAGCTCAAAAGAAATGGGGCAGACTCCTGCACCCGCGCCGCATCGTACCTGACGCAGCATATCTCCCTAGCCATCCAAAGGTGTAGGTACGGTTCGGGCGGTTTATTCGATTAGTTTTAAGATTACTTGTTCTTGTTGATGTTGCTTAATTTTAGTTGAATTGTGAAAAAATAAGAAATAAAAAATCAGTCATTACTTCATTACGAATTTTCTTTCTTCCCTTGTGGCCAATGAAACTTCTGAGATCCGCCCAGTGAGAAAACTCGAAAATTGTTCGTTACTGGCGACTCTATGCATTTTTATTCGAGTGCAGGCTCTTACCTACATCTCTCTCAATTCATAAACCCCATTCCTACATCCAATAGATTAGTGTTAGTATATGTATATGTCTGTCTCTTTTTGCAAAACACCCCTTTGTTTGCAAGTGTTTTCTCAGCTTGAATATTCTTAAAGGCTACACTAGTTTGTGCGGATGGAGATTTATAACTCTTTATGAAACCTTACAGTAATATGTAGTTTGAATCATAATAACGCAAAGGCTATCTAAGTAATTTTCTTTGAAATATCTATTTAATAAGATTTATCAATAAGAAAAGGACTTTCCAAAAACTTACGATTTTCCTCTATCGACAGCAAAATACTAGGTTACAGGTAATGGCTATTTCTCCCCACAGCATGTTGGAAGACTTTAAAATAGTTAGCGAAAATTAATTACGTGAATAACTCCGCTTAACATTCCCCTAGGAACGTATAGGCCAAAAACGGAAAAAAAAGTTCGGTTTTCCATAAAACGTGATATAAATAACTTAATTTAGTTACTATTATGAAAAACACAGATAAAAATTACTCAAAGAAAAAAGAACATGGTTATTAAAAGTTGAGAAAATAGCAAGGAATACTAAAGAGCACAAAAAGCTTTTAGATTCGATCTTACGAGTATTTCAAAGAAAATATGTGCTTTTAAGTAGCTTGGTATAATTTTTACTCTAATTCAAAACGCAGTGGAAGGTTTGGAGAAGTCAAAAAAAAACTGATTAGTTAGTGAGTGATACGAGTGAAACTGATGAGCCAAAAGGAGTGATAAAAAGAAATTGGTGAAAATAAAATTAACCCACAAATCGAAGTAAGAACCGGGCCCTGTTTGATAAAGCATACAATTGTGAAATACAGTAACGATTCGATTTACATCGCGTAGTCATTAGGAGCTACAATTATAATATTAGTTGTGAGAGAGTAACTTTCCAATGTATTTCGAATTGTTTTTGTATTTCACAGTGGTAACTTTTATAAAATAGGGTCTAACACTAGTACGCATGTTCAGTCCAAATACTGTGCTAAAACATTGACAAAATAAAGTGTATATTTTATAGTTAGTGTTTAGCTACGGGTTGACCATAACAATTTGATACAATACATTGTATAGATACCTAATAAAGAAACAGAAGATCGCAGTTACGGTATTTACATATTTAGCCAACTTAGTCATTACATTTGACTAACAACTTGAAAAATTCATAACAAAGACAGTTTATTATCAAAATTAACGTGATATTTTAATTTCTAAAATAAACGTGTATGGTTTCTCATGGAAGAAACATAAAGTACAGACAACAAGGGCAGCTATTCCATTAATCAATAGCATCTTACCCGTTGACCAATTTACCCGTTCAGGAGATGAAATTGAGAAGAACCGAGACCTCAATTTTGCCACCTGGAGCGACGTATCTCTGAAATGAAAAAATTTTGTCGCCCTCGACATTCGTCGCTTATAGCTTTTACACGGCTGAACCAATTTTGATTTAATTTGAATATAGCGAAGAACCATTTCGACTATGTCAGCTTTCAAGGAAAAAAAACGCATCAAAATCGGTCCATCTGGTTAGGAGCTACGATGTCACAGACAGACACACAGATACAGATATACACAAATGGCCAATGAGACCAGAATAACCGCCCAGATACGGTCGACTAGGGTGACTTTCAAATCAAGGGTAACTCTGATCATTCTTGTGGTAACTATAGGAATTTGCGTTAAAAAAGTGAGCTTCCGTCGCCAAGAAATTGAGAGCCGCTGGTGTAAATGCACATCTTATCGGCAAATGTTTCAATTAGTACTGCATGTAATATCGATAGAACAAAAATCAAGTATTTACTTGTATAGATCGCGAAGTAGCCACAATCTTAGATAAACTATTGTTAACGAAATAAAGGTCACGTTAAAGTCACGTATAATCAGATTTTATAGTATGTTTATACCGAACTTTTACTGTCAATCAATTGTTGGATTTTTACCTATATAACTGACCATTATTTGACTAGGCGGGGTTCTCTGCTTCTCATGCAAAGATTTTCAGCTGCAATGATAGTTCTTCAATTCTTCTGAAAATAAAAAATACAACACGCCAGAAAAAGTTTCGGTTCAGACAAAACTAAAGTTCAATTTACAAAACAATAAAATAACAAAAATATTTCAAAGCGTGATTTTAACTTTCATTTTCAGAGTAAATATTATTATAATTATTTTTAATGTCGTAGCTACTTGAATTAACCTTAACTTGGATTTGTAAAGAAATTTTTGTTCAAGAAATTCCGAACAACAAATTTTTAATTACAGCGTTATGCAATAATGGCGTTACAACAACAATTGCAAGTTAAATCGAATAAAATAGGCCCGAACAAAAATAACCGTAAGATATGCGTTTGCGTCCTCGCGATATGAAAACGGAGTCAAATAAAAGTCATCTTCGCAATTTGCATTGACTTTGAGACACCCTGTATAATAGACGCCTACTTGATAGTGTTTAGGACTAATTTGTACGCGCGACTGCGTCTGTTCTGAATAATCGTCACCTAAACTTGATTATGTAAATTTTTGTCCAGTCTCCTTTCATGTTTTTATTAATTATTCTTATGGTGAATTTTCTAATTAAAAATAAGTCACGCTATGACTGTGTTAGGGTGTATTTTATTAAATTGTTAACACGATTGGCTGTTTTTTTTATCTTGAACCTTTTTTAGGCCTTCTGATCCTATGTTTTACTTTCAATCTATGTTCCTTGGTAAAAGTTGTGTAGTGGGGTTGTTTTAATCCTTAATTTTCTGTAATTTAATGATTACAAAAATACGGTACTTTTTAAGGAAACACTAAAAAAATCCTTAGAATGTTACAAATAAAAAAGGCTGAAAAATTTAAATGTTCTGAGTTTTAGGTATTTTTACTTTAGCGGCATATGCGAACTCCTTCTATAGTTAGCTAATAGCATGCGCCTGGGCAGGACAATGAACACTAAAAGTGACTCATCTCATCACCGCGCACCGCCCGCGCAGTTAAAGTCTGAATTTGTACGTCTTTTTATCGGTATGCCAGGAGGAAAATGAAATTACAATTCGTATTTTACTTAAAATAATAATTAACTAACCGATGAGCCCTAGTAGGCGTCACGTGGTCTCATGGGAATTGAAGTTTAAAAAAATTAAATATAAAAACTAAAAAAAACTAAATATTTAATGTAATTTGTATCCGTCTTTATTCTTTACTAATTGTTCTTGTTTACGCCGCGTGCGATACAAATCTCGTACACCATGTGTTCAAAAAGCACGCGAAGGCTTCGATGAGAAATCGTCAAAGTCAGTGCGCGCAAAGAACAAAGGCTACGTTCGAATTCTCACTAGGATTCTAACTGCCATAATAAACTAAACAAACACCTACACAATATGGGCCTCACCGAGACCAAGTTGTGTAGATTCTGTCATGAAGCTGACGAAACGTCTCTTCATGTAACCTGTGACTGTAGCGCACTGCACTGCAGCAGGAATCCACAACTTGTCCTACCAAGACGTCAAGGATGTGCCTGCTAAGGGACATAGCCAGATTCGCGTTTGGCATAGGACTCCAGGATGTACTGTGATATACAGAAGGGTACTGTTACAATAGATCTGTCAAGGTCGCAGTGACACGGGGGCCTGCTTAATTACACTTGACCCCAACCCTTCGAACTCCATAAATAATAAAAATAGACAGCGTCACTACCACTCGGTCGGTTTGGTCGAGTGGTAGTGACGCTGCCTCTTGATCGGCTGGTCCTGGGTTCGATCCCCAGTCGGGGCAAACATTTGTGCAAAAAGAAGATGTTTGTTCTCGGGTCATGGGTGTTTGTGTTTGTCTTTATGTGTGTTCCAAGGGACCCACGACACAAGGGAAAACCTTAGTGTGGGCCTTTGAGTGTGTAGCGTTTATTAATTTTTAAAAAAATAGTTATCCGTCTTTATGTTCCAAAGGACCCAACACGGGGAAACGGGGGTTTTCCCACAAGGGAAAACTTTAATGTGGACCTTTGAGTGTGTAGAGTTTATTTATTTTAAATATTGCAATGACTCAGATTTTCCAAAATAACATAAATCGTAAAGAAGTGCAGTGCTCTCGGACTTATTTTCCATGTGTATTATTGCACTGCGGTTCTCGGTATTGAACTATCAGCGGCGCCAAAACTAATAAAGTAGGAGTAATATGGCGACAGCGGCCTCTACAAAACTCAAATATTATACTTTGTTTGAATACTTACGAACCCCATGTTCCCGAAAGTCCCTAAAGGGTTTTAGAAAATTAATAATTACCTCATAAATACAGACAAATTAAATATTCGTTAAACTCCACCTCAACAACTGTAGCACTTCAAATCAAACTATAGAATTTTTTTATCAATTTCACACTCAAGTAATTGGATCCTTCTGTAAAAAACTATTAAACAAAGAAATGTTAAATCTATTTTTGTAAAGTTTATTACAAATTTTTGAACATTATGCTTCATCGAACACCAAAAAATTACTGAGTCGGTTCACTGCCCGTGAATCTTCGATAAATTCAAAATAAATAACTACTAGCATTCCGCTCGGAACTTCGTTCCCGTGGGAATTCGGGAAAATTATGTAGCCTTTGTTACTCAAGAATAACGTAGCATCCTAATGGTTTTTAAGTTTATTCGTTACATACAAAAATACAAATCTTTCCTCTTTATTAGTGTAGATATACAAAAGTTAAAAACAGCTGTTGTTATTGTTGCTTTAAAATTAAATCCTTACTTCCTTACTAATATTATAAATGCGAAAGTAACTCTGTCTGTATGTCTGTCTGTAAAGTAACTCTGTCTGTATGTTTGTTACTGTTAGTAACAGTAACAGTAACAAACAGCCTTTGGCAACATTTCGCAAAATTGAGAATTTGCAAATCCATCAACTTTTATTGAGGCTTTGAAGGATAAAAGTACAATGGGTAAAGGCCCATGTGTTTTTATTGTATTTTAAAATTTTAGACCGTGTGATGTAAATTGTGTTGTACCTACGAACTCCGTCGTAGTCAACCGCACAAGTTAAATTTCGAAGAAGTAATTCTTCTACGAATATGATAAAATAATAACAGGCTTATTAATACAACTATGGTTAATTTGTGGTAAAATTAGAAAATAAGAAAATTGCTGTGATTGAGTTACAAAGAGCAACCCTCAGAGTTTTTTACCTCTGTTCTGGGAAAGACTGAACCTCGCAAATAGGCGCAAAGTTAAAATGCTTCTGTAATTTACTACTTTGACTTATTTTAAGTTACATCCTGAATGTTCTATGAAATAAATCAGCAATAACGTTACGTTAGTGCTGATTGTGTTCAGTATAAACTATCTTTTTATTTCAGTAAAAATCATTGTCATTCATTGTAATTTTCACTGGAAAATGGTAAAAACAAAAACCTTATAATCTCCCACGACGTTATAATTTTCCCCGTAAAATTACATTCCACGAAATTTGTCTCGAAGTCAGCACCCAGACTTCAAGACAAGTGAGTAATTTTTGGAAGTACCTTCAGAACCTGGTAGCAGAAAATTGGCCGTCAGCCCAGGCTAGCAAGTATTCATATGTTATTAGTGCTAGTAGCACTACTCTTTCCCACTCTTTTGGTTACTGAGAAAATAAGTAAAGTCTGGCGGACCTGAGATCTCAGTCTATTTCGCGGAATGTAATTTTGAAATCATGATTTTTTTAGTAAATCTTTTGTAGGTTTGATTAGATTAGGTTGCATTATTTTATTATAATTATAAAAAAGTTCGTCAATGTGAAAAAAAATGTTGCCAGTTCACAAAGTACCGAGAGATACTAAGTAAAATTACAATGTTAGGCGACATTTACAAGAATGGAATAGTATAGTGTGCATTGTGCAACTCGGGAATAAAAGACGGATTTTAAGAGAGGGCCAAAGTTGGATCACGAGCAAATGAAGGATTCTAAATTATTGAATCACGAGCGTAAGCGAGTGATTCAAGTGTTTAAATCCTGAATGACGCGAGTGATTCATAGCCCTCAATGAAAATCCGTTTTATTTAAGAGTTGCACATTATATTTTATACCATGACCTCGAGAAAAAGAAAGATTTAAGCAGAAATAGACATCTGCGCAAGGAGTTTGAATTTCTATTCTTTGCGATGGAGGTCGTATCACGTATACATTGGAGTGTTCGAAATTGAAACACCAAAATTGACAAAAAAAGTGCTCTTTTTTTACGTGTTTTGCGGGAGCAAACAAATCTTTTTAGGGTTCTAAATTCAAATACCAAAACTGTGACTTAAAGAGCTCTTTATCCCCAATTTTCTGTGAAATAATAGTTTAAAAAAACTAAAAAACACGCTTTTATTGCTAACCGAACTTTTTAAAGCGTTTTTAAAAAGCGTTTTTTTACTCTGAATTGAATTATCCTGATTGTAATTAAAAATTATTTTCTACTTTTTAGTTCGGTTAGCAATAAAAGCGTGTTTTTTAGTTTTTTTAAACTATTATTTATTTTCCATTTTTTAGTCCGCGAAGAGATTTATTAATCCTGACGATCCTAATCAGGATAATGGAAATTTTTTATCGGGTTATTGCATTGTCATCGGCCCTTAACACGTGTGCAAAGTTTTAAGTTGATCAGACGTCTAGAAACCAGTGAAAATTAGGCTCAAAGATTCCGTTACATACATACATACATACATACATACAACCCGAGCTAATAAAAGCGTGTTAAAAAAATATGCTTTTTAGAGGGGGAATGGTATAAAAACATAAATAACATCATTGGCTGGTCAATATATCTGCGTTTACTACATTACATTTCAAAATAATATCAGGCAAGATTTTGTCTTGGACTAAACCTTTAATTAAGACTACCTGAGTTAATGATTTACGTAGGTACCTGATAAAGGTTTTCCTGGTGACCCATTACCCAAAAAAAATATTTTGGAAGAATTCTTGGAAAAGATTAAGTCGACCAATGTTAAATCTCTACAAAACTGAAAAATTTTAAAATCAGAGAAATTTTTTTTTGAAATGTACTCGTTGTAGCATTGTAAAAACCTCGTTTTTACTACGTCTGACCAAAAATAGGTACTTTGAAAGAAATGATACTATATTATAAAACAAAGTGTGTCTTTCTGAACGCGATACACTCAAAAACTACCGAACGGATTTTCATACAGTTGTCACCAATGGATAAAGCGATTAAATAGGAAGGTTTACAATTAACCTTTTCACCGCCAAAGTCTGATATATCAGACGTTTAAGTTTCGTGCCCTCGCCGCCTAAGTCTGATATATCAGACATTTTTTTTTTACTTTAATATCGTTCACCAAGAGTTCGCCATACGCCACGATATAAATTTTTTTTTTTTAATTTTTTGATATCGTGGCGTGTGGTGGGCGTTTTTGACGAAAACTCTTGGCACTACAAGGGTTAATCCCCGGAAACAAAGTACCTGGCGGGAAGCTAGTAAGTGATAAATATGAAATAAGAGATGACCACTAAGGTTAGACTGTATAGAATAGACTATTTCCTACGTTACAAAGTATACTAAGAGTAAAGGCAATTGTCGAGTATGGTTTTAAGCTACATTGTATGTAGCTTCAAGCTACAGGGTAGAGAGAGTAGCTTTTAATCATTTTTATATCGTGTTTCTTTTACTTCTTCTAGGTTAATAAATATTGCCACAAAATAATATTAGTCTCCATTCTCAAAATTAATGTAATGAAATGATTAATACGATTTTGGCTTTCTCTACACGAAGGTGTTTATAAGTTTGTATTTTCATTCTAGTCAAACAAAGACAATCTTGTGTCGGCGGTGTGTGGCAGTTTTGGTCTTGTTTAAGATTTAAACGGTGTGTGATTTTATTGTATGATCTGTATCATTTTAGTCATTCGAGATTTTTATGGACAATATGTTTAATTTTTAAGTTCGTGCTTGCCGCGTTTAAGAGCACTTTAGTTTGACAAAGCTCGTAACAGAATAAGATTGCTTTAGTCAAGTTCATTTTCTGAGTGTAAAGTCCAAACTTTTCCTTTGTTTTAAAATCGTTTTGCTTACGTTAATTAAACTTTGACGTCGGAAAAGGCAGATATTTAGGGAGACTGTCTTTGTCTACATTGTTTATCGAATATTTATCTAACAAATAAACGGCTAGTTCTGAATTTTGTATATGTTGTTAGGACCACTACCAGTATCATATATCCAAATTTGCAGCTTCGAAAGACCTGTGCTAATTTCCTGAGATTTCAGGTAAATTACTAGGGAAATTGCGAAATTTCCGCACTTTTTTTGGTTTAAAACATTGCGTGAAACGAATCATAATGTTCGTTTGAGATTTGGCAGCCACCTAAACATATCAGATTTTTTTTTAATTTCACTTTTTATGAAAAAAGCATTTTTTTTTCTCAATTAGTACAGAGCTGGTTCTCGAAGTTTTGTTCTACTTTAAAAACGTATAAATTTTAATTTTAAACACATATTTTAGGATTTGTATGGAGAATACTAAAAAAGTGCGTAAATTTCGCAGTTTTTCGAGTGCTACAAAGTTAGCACAGGTCTTTCGAAGCTGCAAAGTTGGATATACTAACAACATATGAAAAAATCAGAACTAGCCTTTGATTGTTGGTTTAGACATTTCTCGTGTTAAATATGACCGGCTAAAGGAGTTACTTATTGAGCTTTGAAAAATATAATGATCAAAAATACAGACGGCAGCACGTTAGGTTACATATTTGCACTATTAAAGCCGCCGCTTTGTTGTTGTTCTTCTTCTATTATAGCTTTTTACGCAAGTACGCCGATCCTGCAATAGTCTCCTTTCGTTTCTCTCAAGGGTTAGCTGGAAGAAATCCCGCTAAGGGGCTCGCCTTTATACATTTAGTTTTATTTGTATCCGTCTCTTTTGTTTTGTACATCTGATTATGTGCAGTAAAAGTGTTTACATATACATTATTTCTTCTTTCCACAGATTTGGAAAGGTATAGGACCATCTTCCTATCACTTTTCTATTTGTCACTCAATGATGCACCGTCCATGATATAGTTTTAGCAATTTACATCTACAGTGAAGCAACTGCTACCTAAGCCTGGTAAAAGAACCTGACAGTATTGAATCGCATCCAGCCGATTGATTTAAATCAAAATCAGCATGATTCTGTTCTGTGGGGTAACATACCTATGAGTTTAATATATTTATTGATCATTTAACCTTTGAAAGGCTGTTTAGGGAAATAAACGAGTTAAGCATACTGACGTAACGAATAAGTTTTAAGTTTAACAACCCTGATTTGTTTTTGAGTTCTTTATGGCTATTTTTGCCCTTGATGATACTATAATATTAAAAAGTTGTTTTCGCGTCTAAAAATGTTTGTATTTTTGTTATTAATAGTAACTTGTTTACTGTATTTGGTGCAATTTCTTTGTTGGCGTCATCGGTTTTGTGATAACTTGTTATGGTTGATTCTACTTAACACGGTAAATAAAGCTTAATTGATACCTTTCTGCGAATTAAAATAACTGATATGTTTGCATGTTTTATCAAATTGCGCGATAGGAGAGATAGCCCGTACGTTAGCCGCTCGATTTCGCTTCACTCTAATTTGAAACCTAACGCGAAGAATTTTTTTGCGAGCACTTCAACAATTAGACGCATTCCTCTGAGTCACCCACCCGAGACTTGTATTTTTATTGGCTGTTTGCATATTACATCGAACCAAGATATCATATAAAAACGTATCTCTATACATAGGGCTTTAAAGTCGAAAATCGTACAGATTTCTAATTTATCGTATCAAACTACTTTTTTATGCGAATATGACGCAAGCTGATTTTGAAATAGGCGCCTTAGTGACGCGAAAAGTGTGATAGAGCCAGTGAAACCTGCGTGGTGTGACGTCACACAGCACGCTTAGTGCTTACCAAGGGAAAAATCCACTGACATTCCCTTAACATATATTTAGATGATAGTCAGTACTTTGTCTTGTCCAGTACACTTCCATTATGGTTTATTTAGCATCCAAAAAGATCCCAACAGTCTTTTACTCGGCGGCTCTACATTAAACACAGTGCGGCCTTTGCGGTGATAACTCTGAAAATGGACATCGTAAAAACGCAGGCAAGTTTTATATTCGCACAGAGCACACGGCCGGCGGCGGGCGGCTGTCGAAAAATACGCGGAACCAGTTTGAACTGCTTTTGAGATGTTTCGGCGGGAGTTCGATGACCAATGCAAATGTGGGCAGCTCGTGTGCGATTTTAGGAGCGAGGGTGTGGCGAGGGGTGCGGTGCAGCCTGCAGGTCGTCAACCGCCGCTGTGACTCACCGTCCCTTTGTCTCCGAGCCGTCCGCCTCCTTACCTACTTCCAGAATCCAGGTTCCACGGCGCCACGTGCTCACTACACCACGTGTCTCCAGCGACGCACAACTCGAGACGATCACCGCCGACACGGTAAGTGTACTCCAACAAGCGCCTGGAATGATCATCACCAGAGCACCTGATGAAGTACAATGGGCGTGCGGCGGCTGCTCTCCTGACGGGGCGTGGAGATCCGTTGGTGGTTCAGGAGGCGACGCGCGCTACTTCAGGTACCTGACTCGTGAGGACAGCCCTGGCGCCTGGGTAGCGCGCGGCGCCGCCTGATGGGGTTATAAATAGCGCGACACGGGTTGAGAGGCGTGCGTCTCGGTAGGGAGCCGCGGCTCGACTGCAGCTCGGTGGCGCGTCCCCCGCGCGCCGCCAGACGTCAGCTGACCGCGGCTGCACCGGCCCTGACATTGGCGCGCCCGCCGCCGCCACCGCCCGCGGCCGGGTCACCGACCCCGCCCGCGGAAGCCTCCGCCAAACGACACCCCCGCGCCCTCACTCAGCGCCCCGTCACTACGCTACATCTTACCTGACGTGTTAGGCAACTCTACTGTTGCACATTAGTCAATTTGTTCAATGACATGACACTTAATTAGACTTGGATACTACATCGGCATAGAGCACTTGCTATTTGAGCTCAGAGCCTTTAAATTATGTTTAAAACACCTAACTAGCTTTCCGGTCGGGAATTACCGTGTGGTGATCGGTTGAGAATAACACCACCCCATCTCTTTCCGTGGGTGTCGTAAGAGGCGACTAAGGAAACACAAATGAGACCTGCCTCCTATTAATCCATCCCAGGCAACGACACTTCATTTTTTTCTGAATCAGAAGTGTCGTCCTATGGTCTCATGCGGTGTGGTAGGCTCTGTAAAGGGCCGTCTGGTTCGCGACCACCCTCCTACCGAAGTCCGACGCCAAACAGCCTTCTGTGTTCCGTCGGTGCGTGGGAGTACCAATGCCTTTATAGGCATTTTCTGGGTTAACTCGCTCCATCGTCGACCTCATCTTTGAACTTTATGGTCAAGATTGAGGTCAAGAGTCTTATAAAAAAAAAATCGTTCCCGTGGAATTTTGGGAAAATTATGTAGCCTGTAAGTATTAGTCCGACCGCTAATTTTCATTAAAATCAGTTCAATATGTTTTATGTAAAAGAACAAACATTCATTCAGTAAAACAAACATTCATTCTCACAAACTTTTACGTTTATAATATTACGAGAGGATGCCTGGGGTTTCTCTGGGATTTTTTAAAATCCTTTCTTATTATTTTGCTCGTAAAAAGAACCTTTGTGCCAAATTGCAAATTTCTGGGTTTAAGGGTTGGGCTATGCGTTGATGAGTCACTGAGTTAAAAAAACAGAAAAATGAGATAGTGGGACGTAGGATTTTCGGGAAAACTTTGATCTATTTCGCTATCTACATTCTGACACCTCCAGTCCCTTCCTTAATTTGCCGCTAGCAGGCAATGGTTTTCTAGTGAAATTAGGACAACAAGTCAAGGAATACGTAATATATTCTTTAACTCTTGATCGAGTATTAAATAGAGATCATACATGTTATAGAATACGGAACTCAGATTTAGCAACACTTAATTAACCAACCACATTTGGTCTGGCTAAGGGTATGAATTTTTACCAAGAAACTGAAACACTTTTCCAATGGATGGAACGCATATGAAACTATAAAAAGAAAATTTCGACTTACCAAAAGTTGTATGGAAAAGCAATTATTCATTTCCAACGTAAATTCCATAATTAGTTTAGTGGCCTGATAACTTATTTCTATATGTATATGAGCTTAGTTTGTAATCTTAATTTTCGCTTAGCAACTTAAAGAAAAATTATGTGGTCTTATTAAATTTGCATCAAGAATGGGGTATAATCTTAATTCTCATCTTGCGTACCTTAGCTTATGATTTCACTGTTACCAATCGAGTAAAATCATAAGAAAATTGCTCTCTATTTTTATCACTGTTTCTTGAACCAGTCGGCACCTTACAAGCGAAATAATGATAATGTCCTTTGGAGTTCACACATAGCGTTTGTTGTACGAACTTAATGATAACCAAAACGAAAAAGACAGGATTTTTTTGTTAGCCATTTCTGTTGTACTGCTTGGCAAAGGGCCCTCGGTTCGGTAACCGATTTCCAATGCATTTTCCCTCTAGGCGTCATCAAAAGCGTCTAACTTATCTTTCCACCACTTTCTTGGTCGACCCCTGCTACGACGCCCTTCTGGTGTCCACTGTGTCGTGACATACGCCCATCGGTCTAGATGCATTCTATTCACGTGACCGGCCTTTGTTTTACCCAAGAAAACTTGTGGTGAAGGATACGCATAACACCTTCACAAGGGTATCTTGATAGTTGAATAGTTTAAGGTATCTTGATAGGACAGAGGGCAGTAGCGCCTATCTGAGAATTTTGACCCTCATTGCTGAAGATGATTCGCCACAAAGATAGAACCATAGCCATTTTCGGACGCATTTATAGGCGCCAAGCAGACATCATCCTTCCCACAGTTAATTACTAATATGCGATTGCCAACTTCTTCATTCAGTTGAGGAGAGATTCTGGTAACAGCAGATTCGTTTTACAACAAATTCGTGTTAGGCAACAGTAATCGCCCTCCAAACGTAACAATTACGGCGTAGTTACGTGAAAGAGGCTTCAGAGTACGAGCACTGGGAATCAGGTTCAGTAGATAACTAAATACTATGTATGAATGAGTTACGACTATGAAGGATGTATGTGAGTTCTGAAGAAACAAAACTAAAATACTGTATTGTTTTTTTATAGAGTGTGTGTTTAGAATATTCAATCTATTCTGCCTTGACTCGAAAATAAATCCTTATCTCGAGTCCAACTTCTCTAATGTTAATAATTCGACCGTTGCTTTGTTCCAACTTTCATCTGTTAGAAAATCCCTACTAATATTATAAATACGAAAGTAAATTACTGAACCGATTTTGATAAAATTTGGTACAGAGATAGTATGTATGTATGTATTTATTCTTTATTGTACATGAGCATAAGTTACACAAAACACATTATAAGAGAAAAAAAAACAGTACAAAGGCGGACTTATCCCACAAGGGGATTTCTTCCAGTCAACCCATTGAGTGTTTGAGAGGAAGGAGTAGTCGGCAGGTAGCATTAAATGTACAATATAATATATTAATATACAAATAATATAGTAAATTAAACATATACATATATAATACATAAATATATAATATAAATATATACATATATAAAATAAATAAACAACAAGATGCGAGAAAATACAATGTCAGCTAAGGGCTTCAGCATCGAAACCAAAGTGCTTTTTGAGCCTCAATTTAAAACTTTCGACTGAAGGGGACTTACGGACAGATACTGGTATGCTATTCCAGAGCCTCGCCGCGTGCACTGTAAAAGACCTGTTGTATGTACGTGTAGTGTTTGGCGGGATAGTGAGAGCAAGGTTAAAACCAGATCGCAGACGCTCACCACTGATTTCAGACCTATGTTGGAATCTTTCCCGCAGATACACTGGCGAACAGGGAGAATGAAGGATTTTGAAGAGCAAGGAAAGTATATGGGACTCTCTGCGCTTGCGGATGGGTAGCCATTTCAGCTTAGCACGGAACTCCGATACGTGGTCAAATTTTCGTAGACCGAAAGCAAAGCGGATGCACACATTCTGGAGTCGTTCCAGTTTGTTGACTAATTCCTCAGTGGCATCGAGATAGACAACGTCAGCGTAGTCGATTAGCGGCAGAAGAAGTGATCTAGCAAGTAAAGCCTTTGTCTCAAGGGGAAGAAAGTTCTGCAGAGATAGATTAGACCTTGGGAACAGACAGGCCACAGCTGTTCACGATATAACCTGTAGTCCACGCGGGCGGAGCCGCGGGTAGAGCCGCGGGCAGAAAGCTAATTATTTATAAATACAGTATACAATACAGTTTCGAAGAACAAAAGTATGGAAATTAAGGATATAGGATCACGGCTTATATAAATTCACGGCATTTTTATAATAACGGGATGAGAAAGCAGAGCTACAATATGCGAGTCATCGGCGTCAAACATTTGAGGTTAATGTCTGCGAACAGCGTTATGTTATCTTATCTACTTACATATTATATTTGTCATTCTGCGAGAGTCATTAATAGAGTTTCCTCAGTGCAATCATTTCTAAATTTGGAAAAGTACTTTTACTTATTCAAGATGAATCAACTGAATTTTGATAATAATTCTTTGTTTCAAGGAACAGTTAAACATTAATCATCATTATTTTATAAACCTTCATGATATAACTTCTACACTCTTTGTCCAGCCTTCTATAGCACGATTTATTATTTTTGCGATTTATTAGTAGGTAAAAAGCCCATATACGTCCGACCATGATCCAAGATTTGGGAGGTCAAGACATTGCAATCGAACGTCTACCATCTGACCTCCGTGACATTGTTAACAAGGGAACCTGATCAGATGAATCATGGTTACATATTCAGTCTCCAGAAGAATTAAATGTGCTAATTTCCTCACGATGTATTTACGTCACCGTCAGAGCATCGGTTAGTATACAGAGGGCCGCTCATCAGATTACCATACGTGAGCACTCTAAAAACTTACGATAAGAATAGTTTTACAATTAAAATGGGATAACCTGATGCGCTGCCCTTTGTACAACTAATGAAACTGAAACACGGCGGCACGGAGGATTGAAGTCGGTACCTCTCGTTTACGAGTCCTGGCTGTTAGATGCTCTTTTTTAGTACAAAAAATGTGGTAAAGGATATTAAAGAAAATAATTTTAAAGTCTCTCCCGTTAACTTTGCGCTAGATTAGAGTCAAAAGCAAAACCCAAGTATATTTAAATAATAAATATTAGAATGCATGAAAATAAGAACTAAACGGCAGCAAAAAGTACTAGAATTACTCTAATTAGGCCAATTGCAAATAATTACAGAAAGTGACTAAATTACTAATTCGTATGTGGCAATGCGATCTGCCGTGCGTTGGACGATCGGGTTAACAGCCGCAGTGTCGAGACCAGTTCACATTGAAGAGACAATGCCTGCAAGGGCACAGGGACCAACCTTCAACTGTTTTTTCAAGCCCTAAGGTCAGAGGGCGAAGACCTTAGTCTAGATAAATGTGAAAGACATCTTAAAGTTGGTATGTTGTAACTTTATAAACCTACTCAACACGTCGAGTACGTTTGAGTAGATTCTAAAATATCATTCAAATCTATTCAATCTTAACATTAATTTTTAATCCGCTCATGTGGGTTCTTACCTAACTGGTTGTCTAGGTATAAATCAGGTCAGTAGAATCACATTGTATTAAGTATTTTTCACATTTATTTTAATATTTGTTTTCGTTGCTAGTTGTTAACTTCACATACACACCTTCCTGGAGAATGTCTCATATTTGACTTGGGTAAGTATGTACTGCCGGGTCATTTTATTACCGTATATATACCGAAGTCTAATTTTTCTCGGAAATATAGGTATTAAGGGATGACTAACAGTTATTTATTGGCCAAATCCGATCTTATGTTGACAGATCGAGTTTGGCCCGTATATAATAAGATATTTTGTATTGTATTGTATTGTAAAATCCTTTATTGCACATCAAACAAAATAAGTACATTTGAATCAAAAGAGTTATAAATATCACATAAATTCAAAGTATAAAGGCGGATTTAAGCGGATAAGGGGATTTCATCCAGTAGGTATTGGAAGAATTTTACTTTATTTTCTTTATTTTATTTTTTGTTTATGTTCAAACAGATAATCTAGCTTAAAAAATGTTTTAGTAAGAACTTCTGAACTTAAAATCAAACGAGGGGTGAATCGATGTGACCGATGCTATAAAGTTCGGGCGTTCAACCCTTACTATTTATTGTGTTAAGAGAAAATTTTATGGACCACTAGGCATCTAATCTTATTTATAGATCAGTCAAATCTAAATTTGATTGAGCTTAGAAATGATTACTTTTTAGGGCTTCGTACCCAAAGGAAAAAAACGGGACCCTATTACTAAGGCTCCGCTGTCCGTCCGTCTGTCCGTCTGTCACCAGGCTGTATCTTATGAACCGTGATAGTAAGACAGTTGAAATTTTCACAGATGATGTATTGGCCCTATAACAACAAATACTAAAAATCAGATATTTAAGGGGGCTCCCATACAAAAAGCGTGATTTTTTTTGCTTGTTTTTATAGAAAGTCTGTCCGAGTCTGTATCTTATGAGCCGTGATAGTTAGACAGTTGAAATTTTCACAGATGATTTATTTCTATTGGTCCTATAACAAAAAATAATAAAATCGAGAATAAAATAAATATTTAAGGGGGCTCCCGTACAAAAAACGTGATTTTTTTCTCGTTTTTATATATAAGTCTGTCCGAGGCTGTATCTCATGAACCGTGATAGTTAGTTGAAATTTTCTCAGATGATGTATTTCGGTTGCTGCTAGGCATAACAACAAATACTAAAAAAGTTGAATAAATTAAATATTTAAGGGGCTCCCATACAACAAACTGATTTTTTTGCCGCTTTTATAGAGATAATGGTTTTTACAGAGTCCGACTCGCACTTGGCCAGTTATATTTATTTAAGGTTTACTTATTCTAAGGAGGTCTATAACTCGATGGTCTCGCTGTCATGGACCATCGACATTCGCTGTATTAAAGTTCGTAGAACCTGGCTACTATTTTAGTGCTACGAACAATGGTAATCATGTTGACCGGTTTTTCAATGTACAGATAGTAAGACTTATTCAAAGGGGGATAAACTTTTTTTTTTTCAGAGTGATAGGCAGTATTACCTAGATAGCCTGCAGATGGTGAATTTATGAAAGTAATAATACTAAACAATAAAATTAAATTAAATAAGAGGTTAAACATGAAAAATGTCGATTTTCAGTAATGTGAATAAAACCGTTAAAAATGATAAACCATGAAAATATCATGAAAAATATGTAGGTACTTAAGTATTATTTTATAAATATAAATATAAGAACATATCTAAGTTATCTAAGCTTTTTTTTTTAAATAATATCTTTTTGAAGCTCTATTTACCATTGTGACCTCACCTCCAAATAAAAACCTACCTAGATCTAACCTTGCGGGGCGTTGCGTTGTAGGCTCGAGTAACCTTGAACTAAATGACCCCTTATCAAAGTCATGTTAAACGTATTTTATCAGGGAATGTCTTCATGGTAGCAGTTTTAATTATGTTACGTAGATTTTCATGAAGCCATTTAGAACCAGGTATAATAGTCCTTATATGTATTGTATACTAATATTATAAACGCGAAAGTTTGTATGTGTGGATGTGTGTTACTCTTTCACGCTAAAACGGCTGGACCAATTTAGATAAAACTTGTTATGGAGGTAGCTGACACCCTGGATTAACACACAGGCTATATAATTTTTCCAAATTTCTACGGGAACGAAATCCCGGGCGGAAAGCTAGTAAATAGATTGTAAAATAACTTTAGTAAAGTCATGCGGTAATATTTAGCCCAGTTGGTAACGAGCCAGACTTGTAACCGGAAGGTTTGCAGGTTCAAATCCTAGTGCGGGCCTGTACCACTAAATTCGTCTTTTCAGATTTATTCATGGATTTCTCATTAATTATCACTTGCTCAGCGGTGAAGGAAAACATCGTGATGAAACCCGCACGTCCAAGAAAATTCGTTTTCGAACATAGTCAAAAACGATTTAAGTACGATTACTGTTTATTACTTTTTCTCCACACCCAAAGGTTGCCGATAAGATATTGCTTCTTAGCAATGGGGCCGCCTTTTGTACCCTGACATAAACTTTCTTTATGAAAATGTAAACTGTACCTTATTTGTGCAATAAAGTATTGTCACCTATAAAATAGGCCTAGCCTATAAAGCCTCTAAGTTTAGGTCAGTCCCTAAAACTGTCCCTAAGTCGACTTCTACAGACCCCACTCAAAGAGACGGGATAGTATTATTCGTGAGCGACACCACGCTACCATTACCTATATGTTCTATAGCATCCCGCTCGGGACTTCGTTCCCGTGGGAATTCGGGAAAATTATGTAGCCTATGTTACTCAGGGATAATGTGGCATCCTAATGGTGAAAGAATTTTTGAAATCGGTCCAGTAGTTTCGGAGCCTATTCGTTACAAACATACAAAAATAGGTACAAATCTTTCCTCTTTATAATATTAGTGTAGAAGTGTAGATGACGCTACACATTTATGCCCAGTTAGAAACGGCCCATTTTCCGCTTCACACAAACCGAATGATAAATTACTCCTAAACTCAGATAATAGACACTGCCGTGCTGTCCTGACACAGCCATCGTCGGACCTTGGTCTGTGGAGTTTATTGACATACCTAAGTTATCGGTGCGATGACGTCAGAAGGCAATTAACCAGATAATATGTGAACTGCTAAATTGTTATACCTACTGATAACCACGTTAAGGTATGGCTGATATGTTCGGATTTTAAAAAAAGGACCTAGTAAGTATTTTGTAGATAGAAGGTAATTTCTTTTTCATTTCTCATATTCGGAAAGTAGTGTTATTTTGATCTGATTATCGGGTGGAAAATGCTGCTTCCCTCCATAGGGAGGGAAAAACTCATACTAATTACTTCCCACCTAAGGGCCGGAATGAACTTTAAAAATAGAACTGCTGTCAGCTGTGAAGAGTTTTATGTAAAAAAAACTAATTAAAAAAAATGCTGCGGCCATGTGAGTTTCTAAACAGCCAGTGTGAACTTAGCGCAAACTTCTTTGAGCGGAATAAGCCGCGACAATTACGCGGTGAGTTCCATATTTAATAAAATGTAACTTTTACGAATTGTCCTAATTTAACAATTAATTTTAAATAGGTATTACTAATATTATTATGTAATATCAATAAATAATTTAGATAATAAACAACTAGTTTTATTTTCCTCATATTCGAAATGAAAATTAGAGTGTTTAACACGAGTAAAAGAATCAATTCCTACTCGGACTATAGCCGCCCTCGCTTAACAATCTACTATAGCGTTGTTTATTCCTCTTGAGTTTTGAATAAATAATCAAAAAAGGTAACACGCCCAAAGGCCCGCAGCCCACCTGAGTTTCCTTTGTATTGTAGGTCCCTTGTAAACATGATCAAAATGTTAAGCTACACTAATATTATAAAGAGGAAAGATTTGTATTTTTGTATGTTACGAATAAACTTTAAATCTACTGGACTGATTCCAAAAATTCTTTCATCACTACATTTTTCCTGAGTAACACAGGCTACATAACTTGCCCAAATTCCCGCAACGAAGTCCCGAATAAAAATGTGATTGTACAGTTATAAGAGTTGATCAGATTTAGATTTAGATTTTATTGTAGATTTATACAGTTCAGTTCATATTTCGCTATACTATTCTTCTTATCGGCGAAACTTGTTCTCTTCTTCTTCTTACCGTGTTGTCAAGTGTGTGACGAACTTGGCTAACCCTGGTGTCCGAGTTTTCAAACCGCACAATGGCCTCTGATTTAGTTTTAACGACTGTATTCAATCTGCCGGGGCCAACAGTTTAATGTGCCCTACGAAGCACAGAAACGGTCGTGATAAATTGCCAATAAATTGGACACCCATCAGGTTTCCTGCCTCTGTGTACGTTGCTTAACTCATACTTACTTCAATCGTACCTACTTACTGGCCAGCCGAGGTAACTGTTTCGTTACCGAAGAAGAGTACGTAGCGTTACTTACGAGTATTTATTATTCAATTAAATTAAACCATTGTTAAACTGTTACATCGGAACTTTTATGAGCAGTATTTCTTTATAATTAATTTACAATTCCTAGCCCTTGTAGCAAGAAGCAATGAAAATTCAGTCATGCATGTTTTATTGGGTTTATAACTATGCCGTCGAATACAGAAGCAAAAGAGTTTGCATTTTCAATATTCTACAAACCTTTATGGAACACGGAGCGCGACCGTCATTTGTTTTTATATTCATCTTTTTCACTTCTTTTACTGTCTTTTACCAAGAAGTGTGTGTGTACGTCTTATTCTTTCATTTCCTATTTTAACTGATTAATATAGGTACTGCATTTTTCTCTACGAAAGTCTTCTTTTATTATCTACGCATGCGTGCCGCTACATATGCAGAAACGTAGCATCACCGAAATGTATTCTAGTTGCAGTGTTCTTTTACCCGTGTTCCGGTAACTGTACCAATGCAAGGGTAAAAAGCGGTGAGAGAACACCTTTATTCTTAAAATTACCAGTAATACTTAACAACTTTCGCGAGGGACATGAAATAAAACTGCCTCTAAGAAATTATGATAACCTTTTAGAATGTCAAAAGTTGAATTCCTAGGATATGGTGGAATATAAGTACCTACTTACTTACCTTTTGCTTTTACGGTAACTGCTAACCATAGTTTGGTGCGAGATAAAAAGATAAGTCCAGCGGTTACACTTGAATTATTTTACAGTTGCGGAAGATATTTGCTAAGTGTGTTAATTAAAAATAGAAAAGCTGTATCGTCTCGACTCACGCAACAGTCCCGTTATTTGTTTGTTTTTCATGAGTTTGGAGAGATAATCAAGATTATTAACGTTGGATAGCTATAACTGACGGCCGGTTCGGTCGAGTGGTAGTGACGCTGCCTCATGATCGGCGGGTCCTGGGTTCGATCCCCAGTCGGGGCAAACATTTGTATAAAAAGCAGATGTTTGTTCTCGGGTCTTGGGTGTTTGTATTTGTCTTAATGTGTGTTCCAAGGTACCCACGACACAAGGGAAAACCTTAGTGTAGGCCTTTGAGTGTGTAGCGTTTATTATATTAATTTAATTATTTATTAACTTTTCTGAGAAAAGTGGGTAATGCCTTACTTAATAATATTTCCAAGTAATAATACAACTTTTTATATTGTTTCATAACCAAATAATTTATTTCTTAGCATATAATTTAGTACAAAGCCATTTTAATTGTAAATTGATTTCATTGTCTAGTATAAAAAATAACTTATGAATATGACCCAGGCAAATTAGCAAAACGAAAGAAGTCCACCTCGGTAAGAAATAATAAGCTGGCAACTCGTATACCTACATACAACTTCATTTTGGTGTCCTAAAGTTGTCTCAAAAGACAAAAGTCTCACAAAATCTCGTATCTGCGTTAAAGTAGGTATTCAAATTCAACACAATTTTTCTTTTGAGTGTGTCAGTTTCTATTGTGGAGCATAAAATTTTTCTGTTCTGAATTTTTTTACATGCAACCGTTTTTGAGATAGAGGGCGATAGTTTGTCGCAAATTTTACTGTCTACAAAATTTTATGACACATGTTAACATCATTAGAGCTATAGAAACCGATGTATTCGCAAAAAAAAACATTTTTGTGACCTTCGAATAACTTGCGACGCTGACATGAGATTTTATGAATCTTTTGAGACAACTTTTAGAACGTCATAATGAAAGTGTAGGTATACGAGTTTTCAGCTCGTTATCTCCCATGCCGAAGTGAAACGCTAAGATGATTGGTCTAATAATCATTAAAAATTTCAGAAGGTTGGCAAGTCTTAACACTTTTGGAGGCAAGGAGGATATTAATTTTGAATATTTAATGTCATGGCAAATTGATGAAGTGTCCATGCACCTGAGTACCTACCACGATCGCTTAAAAGCATTTCAGTTTAGGATCCAACTTTGAACTGCTTCGCAATTGGATTTTTTTTTAAATGGTACCATGATGGCGCTGCTTTTGAACTGCTCGGTTGTCTATGGTCCATTTTAAATGTCTACATAAATTGTCGCTGGTCTGCCTTTGAATCGCAACAGCGCCAAAATTGAATCGCTTATAAGCCATCATGGTACGAATAAGCGTTGCAGACTTATTTAGGTCCTAAATTGGATCGCACTAAGCGGTCATGGTAAACCTCCTGTTCCTACAAGTTTACCAAATCCGTTCCTAAACTACCAAAATAATGAAAGTGGCTCTTTCAAAACCTGGCTTCTTCATGCCACTTCTCCCTGTTACAGTGACTGGACTGACTGGCGACCAAACAGGTTATGTCACCACAACGTCGTCGTAACGTACATCGTTAATTGACAACTTTGGTTGTTTATGTCGATGACCTTTACAATTTTTTTTACCAATGACCACAGCCAATGACATAAAAAGAAATAACTATAAATACACGTGTCAAAATTAGGTAAAAATAAAAACTGCGCAACGTGGTCAAAGGTGGTTTTTAAGACAGTCTGAAAATATTTAAAAAGTATTAAATATAAAGACTTGCGAACATTCTGAACGCTAGCAAATATCACTCTTATTGTATATCATAAAAGGTCATTGTATATCATCCATCACTAAGAAAATCGGGTTTTTATTTTTGTTTCTTGTAGTTTGAGTAATAATATCGAGTCTAAATTGATATAAGATTTAGACTAAAAGTAGCCAACCTTACCTGAATATAATTATAACTGGCTAGAACCGCACTTAAGCATTAACAGTAATAAACTTAAGATAAGCCGGTTAAACTTAGGTTAGGTTAGGTTTAGCCCGCTAATCTCACGTTTATGTTACGGCTAAAGGAAGGTTGAACATAAACTTAAGATCTGCCGGTTAAGCTTAGGTTAGGTTAGGTTTAGCCGGCTAATCTTACGTTTATGTTACGACTAAAGGTAGGTGTGAATTTAAACTTACAATCAACCGGATAAACTTAGATTATTTTGTAAAATTACAGACTTTTAACATCACTTATTGAGTATACTCCTGGAATGGCGAATGTTGTTGCGGATACTCTCAGTAGAACATTTAGTGATGGCAAAGATGCAGAATGTAGAGTCTGTTCGGTGATTATTGACGTTCCCCGTACAAACGCAACTGAACTTAGGAACTCACAGCTGGAAGACCCAGAGATTGCGAAGATAATAAAAGAATTAGAATCCGACGATTCCTTTAGCAACACCTGTTGGTTAGAACGAGGATACATGATGAATCAAGGTATACTTTATCATTTTAATCCTGACTTTGACTCAGATGAACCTCAGCTTGTAGTGCCTGCTGATAAACGTGAATAAATTATGAAAGAGTACCACAATGCACAAACTGCTAGTGATCAAGGAGTGGAACGTACTCTCAGTAAAATTTTCCAAAAATATTGTTGTACTGGTATGGTACCATACCTCCACGTATCAAATTATTTAAAAACCTGTAACGAGTGCCAGCGTTACAAGAGCACCAACCAAAAACGAGCCGGACTACTACAGACGCCTGTACAGAACCAAAGAGGTGTGGTTCTGGCCATAGACCTTTTTAGGCCTCTGCCCGAGGGTGAAAACGGCGAAAAGTGAGTTTTTTTGGTAGAGGGTAGAGCTACGCGATGGGGTAGAACTCTATGCATTAAAAGAAGCTACTGCAGAAGTCTGTGCACCGATACTTATAAATGAATATTTATTAAGGTATGGCTTCCCACGCCGAGTTATTTCGGACTCTGGAACACAATTTGTGTCAGCAACCATGCAGCAATATATGTATGTGTTAGGGATGTCACAGAATCTTATCCCACTTTATCATCCACAAGCAAATCCAGCAGAACGAAAAAATAGAGATATGAAGCTCCAACTTTCAATCTTCGTAAAAAGCCAGCACCGTTCGTGGCCTCAATTCCTACCTCAGGTAAGGTTTTCCCTCAACTCGGCCACATGCGCCACTACAGGGTGTACTCCCGCATATTTAATATTTGCGCGCCAAATGAGGACACCATTCGAGGCTCAGCGAGATCCCCGAGCTATTCTGGAAAAAGATAACTTTTTTCCCCAAATTACACCGTACTTGTCAAAATTCTTAAAAGAAATGGATCTCATTAGAGATCAAGCAGAGAATAAACAGGACAGAAAAAAGGAGATAGCTGATAGAATCAGAAGAGCAGGACAAAATTATAGGGGACCATGTACTGGTAAGTACACACGCCCTTAGCAACGCCTCACAAGGGCTAACAAAAAAGTTTATACCTAAACAGGACGGCCCTTATAAAATAATGAGAATTCTAACGCCGATGACTTATAAAATCGCAGAAGCCAATAATGAACAGGCGCTAAGAGGTAAGTTTCACATTTCAAACTTAACTCCATTTACCCGTGATCTCGAGACTGGTGTCCCGGAACCCGTACAACCTCGACGCCCTCGAGGACGACCTAAAAATATTGGTAAGGATCCCAAGCCACATACGGGACGTTTGTGACTTGGAGGGGGAGGGTGTAATAAAACAGGCTCTTCTCACAGCACCATCTAACCAATCAAAAAAAAATCTAACCAGGGTGGGCGTAATCATCGCCGCCCTCTACATATCTCTGATTTTGTCACGTCATAGAGTTATTGTCTCTTTCAAAGTTCTTGGTTATCTATAGTTGATTTTTTTATGTTCTCTTTGATTCTGATTGATTCATGTCCGCACGTAGTTTACGGCATTTAACTTTTATTGTTTTTTTGTAAACTTTGGAAGTTTTAGACTATTAAAACCAGAAGATTTAATCTGAAGGCCGTTCCTTTTATTCATACGCCAGACCCACACCTTATAAGTTTCGGTTTAGCCGGCTAATATTAAGTTTATGTTCACACCTACCTTTAGCTGTAATATTATGATGCAATACAAAATCAGTTTCGTAACTGCAGTTCATTTATAAAATTGAATAAAAAAAAATTCCGAATGAATTGTATACAGACCTTTCCTTTAAAAATAAATAAATCAGTTCATTACTAAATGGAAAACAATATTCACAACAATAAAATCTTACCTAGTCACAACGTTTACAATTCAGAACGAAAACAGTTATTGCAGTAAACATGTTTAAAAACTAACATGCATTTTAAAAATTTACATAAATATCACAGATAACAAGTGATAAAACTTTACAACTTACTAATGAAATAAATACATGGGCTATTTACTTATTGTATAAAATAATACATAATGTTACAAGAGGTCATCAACTACCATATTTAAAAATATATTTTATTTATTGGTGGATATATCGGATACGTACAATATACACTCACGCCTATAACCTTGAAGGAAAAACAACATATTCATTAATAATATGTATCCAATATGTTGATCTACGAGGTAGGCAGAGCAATGTGTACAGTAACGAGCAATAACATAGAAAATCCCTTAACATTCAAATTGACGTAGCAACATTAGATCGCATAAATTAGGTAAAGGTAATTTAGTTAATTTAAATGGTAGCCATTATGATTTAAATGGTAAGGGTTAAGATATTTTAAAAATGTGACAATGTATACGTATTAATGCTCGTGACTGTATATCGGATATATATAATTAGGTAATTAATTATACATCCGATAAATTACTTTGCGTACAAGAGTCCTATCCCTCGTAGAACACAGTCTAGTTATCGACAATTAGGACATTTTAATATTTAAAATGTTTTTCAAGGTATGGTAGGTACCTCCTAATACAAAAAATAATATGTTTCAATAATATATAACATCAGTATATACAAATATGTACTTAACCTACTTATTTGTAGAAATGTACAAAAATTTGTTAGATTATCTATTTTTGTTCTAACCTACTTTAAGGGGTAATTTATTATATTACATTAGGTTTGTAATTTTAATAAGCGAATACTGAGCAAGAGGTTCCATCCGCTAAACTAAAAAACTTTGCTCAAGGCACTGAACAGTTAAAAAATATGTGTTGCTCCAGATTATGTCATACAAGTCATGTATCATTGGTTTTTAGTAGTATGATTGCCATATTTGACATTTTTATTGGGAATTTCATATGGAGAGCACGTAATTTTCTTATTTATAGGGAAGATTCAGGAAGTATAATTTGAGACGGTATTTTCTCTATTTAAGTTCATAATTTGTCGATAAAAAATGGTTGCTATTTATGCATCCAAAATTAGTAAAACAAAGGCATTGCAATATGTTATGAAAAATATCTAAAACGGAATATGCTTTCGATATACACTATCTATTTTGGCGACCCATACATAATTATAATTGACTAATATTTATTGACATAAATCTGTATTTCTTAACAAGTGTATGCAGTAAACATTAACAAATATTATACGATTTAGTTAATTGAATATTAAGGCAATGAAGCAAGGCAGAGTTGCAGATTAGACATTTCAAGCAACTTGATATTATTGGCGACCCATACATAACGGAACATTGTATATGAACAAATATACATATAAATAAATGTTATTGATTTATAACTAAAATATTGCTTATTGATACTATTCAAGGACTATTATTCCATTTAAATCTAAAGAATTAGTTTTTTAGTTGCTCTCATCAAGCAATCTACGCTTTTTCTTTGCTTTTTTTGCTTGCAAATGTCAAAGTGTTTGTAAATTATATTGAACTAAAAGAACCGAGTATTGAAACAGTCAAGAGTTTCCTACACTAAGGAAATATCAACTTATATTATTGAGTAAACCGACAATCTATTTATCTGTTGACCTTATGTTACCTACATTATTTTCTCTCTCATAAATACAATTTTAAGATTGGTGTCTATTGACAAACTTGTATACAACAACAACAAAATCTGATTTAAATCTTACAGCGCTCACTTCTTAAATTAAAAATAAAACATACCTTCAAAATTCTAAATAAAAATGATACCTACTTGGTAATGTAGGGAATAGGGATAGCTTTTATATTTTATGTCATTACGGGAAATACACATTGCAAAATAAACGTAAAAAAACGCTGCTTATTTATAACATCTGACAAATTGTCTAGGTTTTTAC